>JAIUCV010000123.1:600000-947500 GCA_026724425.1 Erythrophleum ivorense | reverse complement strand
ACCTTGTCTTGTAATACTTTATATTGCCTAGTAAATCCTTTTTGGTTTTGAAAATTCATTTACCGTCAATGGCCTTGGCCTAACTATGCAACTCTACAGGTTTCTATACATTGTTATTTGCTACAAATTCTATTTCATTAACCATGTCATCATATCACATTTTAGAATTATCATTATTTATAACCTGTGTGAGTCATCCTCAACACTTATGTCATAGTCAGTTTCAGTAAGATGCACTATATAATCACTAGGTATTGCCAACTTCCCTTCTCTAGTTGATTTCTTTTAATTGAATCTCTTGTGAAGTTTGAGGTTACACTATATGAATATCTTCTACTACTAGTTAAAGTGCCTCTTTAACATTATGAGGCTCCTCAACTTGAATGGTAGAATTTTCTAGATGAGGATACTCCTAGTTTCTATTATGATCAATAAGGATAGTTGGAACTTAATTATGTTCTTCATTCATTATAGTAGAATGAATGCCTTGTAGAACAAAAGTTTCACCATAATAAATAAAGGTTGTTGGTTGAATGTGATCATCTTGAATGACCATGTTATGAGGTTGACCACTCATACTAATTACATCATTTTTCAAAAATTTGGCATTCCTAAATTTTACGAATTTCATAATATGTAAAGAACAATAAAATTTATAACTTTTGGACGTTTTCTATATAACCAACAAAACACACAATAACAGTTATAGGATAATTTCTTTTATATGGATTATACGCTCTTACTTCAGCAAGATAGCTCCATGCATGTATATGATTCAAGTTAGACTTCCAATCTTTCTAAATTTCAAAAGGTGTTTTAAATATTGCTTTTGTTAAAACATAATTTATAATATATACAGCTGTCTTAAATATATCTCTCCATAAAAAGCAAGAAATTTAAAGTTATTAAGCATACTTTTCACAATGTCTATCAGTGTCATATTCCTTCTTTCAACCACACCATTCATATTAGGTGAGTTAGGTATAGTGAATTGTGGAACAATACCATACTCTTGAAGAAATTGAGGAAATACACCTAGTTCTTATTCCTTATTAGTTTATCTTCCATAATATTCACTTCATTTATCATTTCTTACTATTTTGATTTGTTTTCTTGTTTATTTTTTTACTCTTACCTTATGTTACTTAAAGGCATCTAGTGCTTCACTTTTATTATAAAGTAAGTGAAAATACATGTACTGAGAGAAACATTCGATAAAAGGAAATGAAATACTTTTGACTATTAGAATATAAATTAAGATGGCACATATTAGTATAAATAATCTTTAATAATTAAAAACTCTTTTTAGTCCCCTTACATGACTTATTGATCTGTTTGCCTTTTATGCAGTTTAGACATGAATCAAGATTAGTAAAGTCTAGATATTGGAGAATCACATCCTTTACTAATATTTTGATTCTATCCATAAAGATATAGCCTCATCTCTTGCCTACAAGCTAGTTGAGTTCTCATTAATGACATATCGTTTGATATCAAAACTATTATGTGGGGTTATTAAAGAATTTAGAACATCATTAATAGTAAGAAGTATAAACAAACTATCAATCAAAGAAATTCTCTTGACAAGAATACAATATTATAATAAATTAAATTCATGTCCATAAATATTTATCGAAAAACCTAACAATACTAGTTTTGGGATTGAAATCAATTTTTAAAAAAAAAAAACTAAGAACATAAAAAGTTTGATTAAGATCCAGTATATAACCAGAAGATAAAATAATTATATAAGTCCTTACAGCATTATCGCTGAGCTAATTCTATTGCTTGGAAATATTTTAAATTCATTGGGATATGGATTTCTTATGTTGAAAAAGGCCTTGCATAGTATTTGAAATATGAATTATAAATCTAGTATCAATCTACTAAGTATTATGACATATATTAATTAAATGAGTTTCAAAACATATTAAAAGTAGAGGTATACCTTTCTTACTCAGCCAAACCTTTTTTTCTAAGACATTCATTTTTTGTGTGCCCTATCTTCCTACAGAAAAAAAACACATAGCAGCCTCCTTATATGATAATGAACAAGAGTAATATTCTTCTTCTTAACCTTTCTTTTAATGTCATTCTTCTTCTTAGCTAGATGAGTTTTAGGCATCCCACTAGTACCCTCAATAACCAGATTGCTTTCTTCTTGTACACACATGGCTAGTAGTTAATTTACTATCATTTTTTCCTTATGTGTATTGTAAGAAATCTTAAATGTAGCATATTAATGGGGTAGTGAGTTAAGGATCAGTTGCACCAAGAATGGTTTATGAGGCTTCATATCTAAGGCTTTTAACTATGATACAATGTTCCTTATTTTTATTATATGTTGTCACACCCTTCTGATGCTAGTTAATTCCATAGTGCATAGTTTATCCATTAAAGTTCCTTCAAATCATCTGTTTGAAGTGACAAATTATTTGTCTATTACCTTTAGACAGTCCTTAACATTCTCATAATTAAAAATAAACCCATGAATGCTTGTATCTATTTTTTGCATAATCAGCATCTTGCTAAGCCAATTGGATTTCTCTTAGGCTTTATTCAAGTAATTTTTTTCATTAGAACAAGCATCAATAAGTACTAGTGGCTTATCCATGCAGAGAGTTAAGTCTAAATCAAGACAACCTAATTGAAGGTGGACATCTTTTTTTCAAACTTTGTAATTTGTGCCATTTAAAATAATTTTATTTTAGCTATTATCAGCCATCAAAAAAGACATTTGAATATGAAAAATTGCAAGGTAAATTTGAAACATTAATAATGCTTACTTAAAAATTATAAGACAAATCAACCATCATAGTTATTATAAATGCATGCTCACTTGCAAGTCATACTTACACAAAATTATATCACTAAAATCTCTTTATGGGTAAAGACATTAGCATACTAAATATTTCTGCATCGTAATTAATAAAATCAGAGTGTATTTATATTTCTTAATACTTGCAGGCTACTTAAAAAATATAAAACAATTTCTATTTCACTCTAATTAAGCATATATTTATAATTATCTACTTGTGGATTAAGATATATTATAGCTATATGCTTAATTATAATTGATATTTTAAAATCAATATATGACTTTTTTTAATTTCAGAATGCATACACATATGTATAAACGATGTTGTGCCTACTTTTTAAATTATACGTACTAATTACAAAAATATTTAAGTCTACTATATGCATTAAAAATCTCCATATAAACGCATTAATTAATTTTACTTTAATGAAAATTTATTTTAATTAATTAATCAACTAAAACTTATGTGATTAATAATTAAAAAAATTCTCTTTTAATAATAATTCCATATATGTCAAAGAATTTATCTAAAGTAATTTCATATTATTTAGATAAAATTAAATGGCATTGAAATCATTTTTATAAAGTTCTAAATGTGCCAAAATTGTCTAAATAAATCTTGTATAAATTTAGATAAATTAAATAACACTAAATAATAATTTTACAAGATTTCTAAATGTATTGAAAAATTTTCCAAAATAATTTTCTTTAGTTTTAGATAAATTAATTAAAACTTATTAAATTTATTTCATAATTTAATTTTGGTCAAAAAAAAAAGGTTAAAACAAAAATAAAATTAACCCTATAAATCCAAAATTAAATTCTGGATATAATTTAAAAAGGGCCCAAAAGCAAATTATTAAGAAAAAGAACCCAAAAATTAACCAAAAAGTCCTAAAGCTCTTTTGCCTAAAAAATGGTCTTTTTGTCCAATATATGGCCGAATACTATTGCTTTTTTTTTAAATCCTAGAAATTAAAAAATGGACAGAACCCCAAAGAAAAAAAAAAAAAAACGAACAAAAAATAGAAAAACGAAAAGCCCATAAATTAAAATAGATATATTAGCCCATAAACAAAAACAAAACAGTCCAAAAAATAAAAAACTGAAAGCCCAAAACTAGTTGGCCCAAAATTTTATTAAAACGGATGAAAAATAATCAAAACAATCAAAAACCTAAAAAATAAAAGGCCCACAAACCGTCTCAGCACAAATGTTACTTTAATGAAATGAATTGTTTAATTAAAATCCTAGAACAATGTATCGCTTGACACATCCAAACGTTGTTAATCAAAATACCAAAATGACATGTCGTTTTGGTAGGTGATCATTTTAGTTGTCTTCCTCCTCTAGCTGAGTCAGCTCCACTCAACTTGACCCGATTACAAACGTTTTCTCACTTGTTTTGCTTCTGTTTTTATACAATTCTTGAGCCAAAGTGCTTAGAATCTCATGGGCTATTGATTTTCAACCATTGTTTTTCAAGAATAACGCATAAAAATTAAATTCTAACATGCACATGGATATGAGCAAGTTTCATGTCGTTAAAATGCTTCAGGCATCTTTTTTTTTGGTTTTTTCCAAAAAGGATTCCAATGCCAAAACACTTAGAAATGCAAAAACATTAATCTGGTACATTAAGATGGACAAGAACATGTACAAAAATCAAATCAAAATTATGCATAATAATGCTTTTTTTGTTGAGTCCATGGCTTCTGGCATAAAAAATCATTCAATATGATTTTTTTTAATTAAATATATATATATATATATATATAATTCACAAAATGCCTACTCTCACATATTAGGGTTCATAAATTCATAATAGGTAGATATTATTAGAGTCTAGCTCTGATACCTCATGTAAAATTAAAATACGATTTATATTACAAAATAAATTATAATATGAGATTCATGCATTAATAATAAAGGAAGCAAATATAGAAATATAAATATCTCCAACCATGCTTTTTTTGATTTGATGAAGAACGCAATACTCTAACTCAATTTTCTATAATAGTCTGTAACCAAGAAAACTATAATGCAGAAGAGGTAGAGAGAAGTGTGAGAAAAACAAAGGGAAAAAAAAATTGTTTAAGGAGCGTGTGATTCTTTTTGATGGTTAATTGGTTAACTCTATTTATTTGAAACCTTTCAAAAAATGTTAACTTAAAATTGGCCATCCTCCCATCAAAGAAGCCATTTAACAATGTGCAGATATCCATTAATTTGTTAACCAAAATATTTAACAATTTAAAATTCAAAAATCAAAGACTATTAATTAAAATAATTTAATTTAACTTTGAAATATTATTTAATTTAATTTAAAATATCTAAATAAATAATATAAAATATCTTAAATAAATATTTAATTAAAATAGTATCTTTAACAAATATATTAAATTAAAATATTCCAACAAATTAGTCTTCTGTCTTTCATGGAGAACAGATTTCTGTAACTTGCCATTACTGTTCAAATCCCCAAAAAGATTTCGCCTTTAAGGTCTCAAGTATCACAATAGTGAAACATAGGAGCCAACTTGCCAGGTCAACCAACAAATGGTTTGTCACTATTAGTCATACTCGAATGGGTCATCAACTCATCATAGTAGAGAAGGAGAAATTTGACCCAAAAAAGAGAAGTAGAGAAGGAGAAAAGATAATTTTATACTATCATTTCTATACATCTTCTCACACCTAATCTGTTATTATTGATTTAATGTTAAATAATAAATGGTAAGAGGAGTCACCCGAGATGACGGTTTTGGAAAACTGGTTTTCGCAGAGAAATTGGGGGCAGCAGTAATGCCGTTAAGTCCAACTCATGGGCTTCCAAGATGTCTGAAACTTAATGCATCACCCCTAGTTCAACTCGATGCGGCTTCAATTGTCCAGATGCTATTGGATCCTCCATTGTTGGTTTCTATCTTTTGTCGTTCATTTAATCCTTTTTCAAATTTGTGCTTAAACCATTTCTTAGTTACTGCAGGGCTCTCTGAATTGCGTAGCCATAAGCGGAGATCAGGCATGCTTATTTGGAACCAAATAAGGTGGCTGATAAGGCAATTGATAGGTATTCCACGAGAGGATTCACAAATACGAGCAAAATAATACAGGAGAGTAATGGTTCAGACAATCGGCCCCGCTGAACCAATAAGAACACTTCATAGTATTCATCATTTAGAATCCACGATGGGCAAAAGCCCATAATCATCATATTGAGTATTGACAATTTGGCAGGACACAGGGTCCTGGTTGTTTGTTGGATATGAACATAAGTATACAGAACACTCTAGGCTCCAGAGTCTAGTAACTAAAAGAGATACAACACAGAAAAGAAAAAAGAAAGATAAAAAAAGCAGTATTTACAATGACAAATAATTACATGCATGCACCTATAGTCCCGCTTCTTACAGAGAAATCAAGCCTTGCTTTGTTTGGCATCTTTCTCCGGTACCCAATTTTCAGTGCTTCAAAACATGATCAATGAGAATCCATTTAACCACATTCCTAGCTCTATGAACTCTGATAATTAACTAAGCATAGTTGGATGCCCAGTCTGCAGCATCCTCTTGATCATGTCCATCCCAAATGCAGAATCTGAAGAGCTGGTCTACGGCAGCACAACATTAGCTCAGTTATCTAACGTATTAGCTTTAGATATTCCTTAGAGAAGTGAATATAAAACTGCAACTAATTACAAAAAATGGAGTAAGCCCACAAAGGCAACAATCTTGACCGAATACAGCCCATTTTAAAAATAAAGGCTTGAAGCCTAATGAAATCAATGCCAGGTATACTTGCAAACCCAGTGCCAACATGATAAAACCCCGCAGGAAGTGGAAAAACAATATCCTAAATGATAGTTAAATTATGGTTTTGATCACTTATTTCTCTTTTCCCCCAAAAAAATATGTTAGGCCACATAAATCTCTGATATGGCAACAAATTATTCCAAAAGCAGTTTTCACAAAAATATAATTAGCGTTCTCAACATGCTCTCTCTCTCTCTTCTCTTCTCTTCTCTTCTCTCTAGAAAACCCTACAGCAAAACACAATGCTCAGACTAACTATGCATAACAGCACATTTGCAATAACAGACCGCGAAAGACATGATATACACATTGATCAAAACCACAGACAATCTCTCATAAAGTAAGAGGCTTATGGTAAAGCTGTTAGCAGAACTACCAAGTTCCAAATTTTGAATAAATCATAAGCAGAAAGATAATTATGTAAGCCAATATGAAAAGAAGGGTCGGAGGATTTAAATTTAAAAAAATTGTATAAGTCATAAAGATGACCAGGAAAATCCAAAGACACTGCATTATCAACACCATCTACTAAGCCAAAAACCCATCTTAAAGCCATGTCAAATATAGAAGGAATTGAAGGATGTCAAGATTTTAAGCAAGAATACAAGCAGAAACACAGTAGCTAAACTGAGATGCATAGTCAGTAGGTTTATGGTCAGTGTAAAGTTTGCTCACCCGGGGATAGTAATTTCATAGGGAAATGAAACAGCACCCTCAAGATTTGGGATTGGAGGAACATGATCCATGTTCTCAGTAACAAATTTAATTATTTGAGATACAACTTCACGAAGTGATGCTTCAAGTGCTGCACTTCGTGCATTTCTATCTTCTAATGCTCCCTCTACTCATAAGTAAAATGGCAAAGTGAGCAAGGAAAAGAAAAAGGTTATTAGTCAGGGTGAAGCAACTAACAGCACAGTAGGAGTGAAACACAAGAAATTAAGTTTGATGCACAGAAGCAACTGCACCTCCAGGATCAACAACTTTGGAATGACTAGACTTGCTAGAATGTGCCTTTGGGTGCTGGGCCACATTCAGAATAACATACCACTGCTCCCAATACAAGCGTTCAATCTTAGTGCTGAACCAAGATGGCTGTTTGTTTTTCACCTCATAGAAAGATAAACATATCTGCTTTATCAAAATTCAGAAGCCTATTAGCAGAAGCTATAAATAATGAAACAAATAACAATGCCTAAAGCAAAACTTGCAACAGGGAATACATAATACATTAACTCTGATTCAAGCACATTGTATAGTTTTCTGGATGCAAATTGTTTTGAACCACAGAAATAAAACCATTAACAGAAACTCCACTACTTTTATTCAGGAAAGTTGAAACACTGCATAGCATTGCCCATGGAATGTTAAAAACCAAAGTCATATTTCCATTGTGAATAAAAGATGGCCAACACCTAGGTAGCTTGAAACAATGTGCATGCAAATGTAAAGCCTTTGCTCACCCGACTTTTTTTGTTTGGATGCTTCTCTACCCAATTAACGAATTGCTCAATCTTTTCATCTATTTTCTTCTCAAGTTCTACATCTCCACATTGCACCTATAAAAGAACAAAGGCAAAGCCAAACATTAACAAGACACAAAGAAGGAAAATATTAGAGAAGGAAAGAAAGGAGGACTAGAAAAACATGCATATTTGAAGAATCAAGAACAAATAAACACACGGTGTCAACTGCCAAAATCATGCATATATTAGTTAACATTGTTTAGAAAAAGCAAACTAAGGGAAGCAACAACAAAGTTGATGCAGGTATAAGAGTGGCAATATAAGCGAAGCCATGGCTGACAATAGTGATGCATTCGTGAGAAGTAATTGCAGACTTAACAGTTCGCACAGCTAATTGCGCCTAATTGATTGGGAAAAAAAAAAGAAAAGAAAATGAAAAGACATACGTAAGTAATATCAAAAAGCTCCAAGTCTACATCTTTGGGACGCACAAGACCCAAGGCCCGATGAAACACGATGGTATGTAGTATGCCTGCATCCAATTCAGTAACGCGGTTTAGTTACCTTCTGGCTTCTCTCCAGTTGTGCAGTCAGCGTTACAGGCTTTTTTTTTTCTTAAAGAACAAAAAACTCAAAAAAGTCTGTGCGGTCCTGTTCCCGCTTCAACTGAGGAGAAGCCGGACCCGTTTAGTTATGTCAATTGAACTGGATAATTAGCATTTCAGCAGCAAACAGTAAAATGAAAGCCAAATTCGAGTTGAAGTTACATCGCAGAACTTCTCGTATTTCAAAGTGCTCCACTTCCTGCAAATGTGAGAGGTCGCAACGAAGAGATCATCAAGCATGCCAACTTGATCAAAACTGGAATTTCTGATTTTTGAGACAGAAATTGTACATTAAAAATAAAAATTCTCAAGTATGCTATGGGAACTGTTTATACAATTAATGAATACAGAATACTTACTAGTTCTTTTAGCTGGCAAACTTCGCAATTCATACTTGCAGGAAACAAACTGTAGAAAGCGAAGATTGGAGAGGACCCTGATCGAAGATGACGAAACCCTACTGGTAGCCAAGAATTCTGCGTATAAGAACAACTGTGGAAAAGAATGGGAGAGAGTAGTTGGATCGAACTGCAAGCGATTCCAATTAGTTCTTCTAAATCTTTCTTTCTGGGGCCAGAATTACTTCTTATGCGTTATATCTATCCATTTGAGGATTATAATTTTTAGGTTTAATATATAAAATTATAATCTCATGGTCTGTCAAGAGCTCCTGAATCCTGATATCTTCCATTCTACATTTTATCGGATGCCCCTTTCGACATTTTCCACATTAATATGGCTGAGTGACTGATGCCTTCCACCAAGGGGAGGATATATATATATATATATATATATATATATATATATATAAGGCCCGCCCAAGCTGGTTGAATCACGGGGTCCATGGGGACCATTCAGGCTTTGTAATCGGGATGATAAACGCAAATGGGCCTTTCAATCTAACAAAGATCTTGGGCTTTGGACACTTCATCTGTTAGTCCAAACTGAATGAACGTATGTCAACTTAATTACAAGTTTACACTTTAAAGAATTCAGACAGTGAGTATGATACATTGTTATTCCTGTAATACCCATTCTTTCTACATTTGTTAATCAGATGAAACAATAATTATCACTGGTATTGAATCAATGATTCAAGAGCTTTGGACTATCCGGTCCCGTTCGTTGTTGCCAGCTTGACAATAGAATTTCACGAAGAGACATAAAATATGATCTCATCCATATATATTTATAGAAAAGTGAATTTTGATCATAAGAAGACAAGAAAAGAAACTATATGCTTGCGACTTCAATTCTGTGTTATGTGGTGGATGAGATATAACTTCAACCCCATTATCCATAACTCACCTCCCAAGCAAACAAAGGAGAATTTTATAGAAACGACAAATATATATTCAAAATCATGGTACAAATCACCCACTATCACTTTGAATAACACTAAAATTCATTACTTATAATAATTGTCCTAATGGGACAACTGCAGAATATTGAAATTGAAGTGTGTGCTTGTGGTTAGTTTATCTAATCAATCAGTTGTTGCCTGAAGAGGGGCCCTTTGTCAGATATTCTTATGATTTTCTCGCAAATCTGAATGTGCTTGCTAGTTCATGATCCTTGATATATGCCCAAATCTTGGCTTTTATTATTATTTTTTCAAACTACAATTGCTTGAAATTTGCTACATATACAAAGGTTCGTCCAATTCATCATACGGTTGCTTTATATATATTTATGTGACCGAGTAGGGGAAAAGTGAAGAGAAAATTTCAAGTAGGGTAAGATTATTTTAAATAAATATGTCAGTAAGAAATAAGTTTTATTTGAAAAACATGTATAATATATTTATATATTTATTATGATTATGTTGACTTATTATTTTTGTATTTATTTCAATTTTTTTTGAAATTATATTCAAAGATCATACTAAGTAGTCAGTATGTACGGCCAGTTTATTAGTGTTAATCATAACTTATTCCTAAAGCCTACTATTTTATTCCCCCTTGTGCATATGTTGGGTCGGCTGATTGCGAAAGCGTCATAAAATAAAAATTATATAGCGATTATGAATATTTTATTGGATTGGACAGAAGGTTTTGTCCATTTTTTAGATATTTGAACCCAGATTGTGGGGTAATCCCATTTAGGCCTAGTGGACTTAGATATACTATATCTTCTCTTTGGTGTTACTCGAGTATTATAAAATTCTGATTGGGACCGTTTTTCTTTGATATTCTTACATAAGCGGACACAATAATTGGTTTTATGATATCATACTAACTTGGATGAGTAGTAAAGTAGGTGAAGACTAAGAAATAATTTATATGAGATTCTAGTTTCAAATATAAGTACTGTCTTTGCATAAAATACTAATTAATGAAGTTCGTTTCTAGCTACAACCTCCTTTCACTTCTTAAGGGTGAGTGTTAATAGTGATGTATTCAACAAACAACTATTATTTATTAGTACTTTTTTTTTTGGCGAAATATTACTTATCTTGAATCTATATTATATATACCTACATAATTCAGATTTGTGCCATTTGAAACTATACTAACTCATTGTTAATGCTAATCTTTTGTTTATTAATTTGTGTGAGTTACACAACTACAAATAACTCTCTCATACCCTCAAATTCTTCCTACCTTAATAGATGCAGATTTAAATATAAATCTTCGCTTTACTGTAAACTTTCTCGCTTATATATATATATATATATATATATATATATCTATCTATCTAACGATTACTTCAACTTTGTTTAAACGTTGGTAAACTGAGAGTTACTCTTTCATATGATTCCCTCATTATGCCAATCAATATTTGAAAATTGATTGTGGGCTCCGTATGTCCCTTTTCTTATTGGAGAATGTGATAATATAGACGTTGGCCTCTCCGTATGTCCCTTTTAGGAAATTTTTTTAGGTGTATTAAGAGTATGGTGCATTTATAAAAATTAAAAGTTGAGATTAGATTTGTACAAGTGTGGTATATGTATAATATAAGTGGGGTTCACGTGTAAAATAAATTTTAACCGTTGAATATATAAATGACGTGACATATTTGCTGTATGTAAGAATTACTCTTGTTTTAGAGCTAGATAGGGCCATGAGTGGTCTGGTATGCTATATCTATCTACGTCTATATGCGCATGAAATGATCTGAGGGTTTTGTGCATATGTCCAAGTCATTTCCTATCGTTTTCCTTCGCTTGGAAATCTTAGATGCACGAAACTAAAACCAATAATAGTTGAAAGTGGCGTTTAATCAGTGACATGGATTGTAATTATGTCTTTTTCGGAACTATAAATTGAAAAACAATAATAATAATATCAGTACTTCAAACCTACACATGCTCACAAATTTCGAATAACTGATATAACTGCCGGCCGGTTAAATTATATATCAGAAAGACCATATCTTGATTTGGGATCTTGAATGTACCATCACATGGGAATAAACCTTAATTATGTATATAAACCAAAGTGAAAGTTTAATTAGTTCTTTATAATAAAAGCTGCAGGCCGCTAATTAAACAAGCAAAATCCCAAGGAGGATCAACTCCTGTTCTTATAGCTGGCTAGCCTTGGTAACCGAAATTCTATTAACAGTATACTCGCCTTTGATCGTCATGATTTTTTGTGGGTTCTGATGGGGCTGCCTTCTCACTCCAATTAGAATCTCCCCACATGGCCAGAGAAAAGAGATGTAAAATATGTCGTGCACAAAGAATCTTGTCCACCACATATAGCTTTTATCAGCAGGTTTTGAATCCCCTCTTCCTCTCTTCCTTTGGGGTTCTGAATCAATCTCATTTTGGAATTGGATGAGTGACCTACCTCTATATGTATAGTTATTTATGTTGCTTTTAAGGTGGGGACCATCCATTATGAGAAAAGAAAAGCTACAACTAAGAACCATCCATTTATCCCTTTTGAAGCATAGATGATTCATCTCTCCTCATCACTTTCTCTGTTTCCTATACAATTCGTACATCTTTCTTTCCCTTCAACAGCTTACAGCTTCCACACCTTTCAAAATATGCATGCAGTATGGTACTATACATTATTGATAGGCACCTCCTGATGATGCTTATTTTTACAACAATGATCGATGGCCACAGATCGATATGTTCTAGTGTTTGATGTTTAGATTGACAAGGACCATGGTGCAGGGAGGTTGGTGAGTGGAGAAATCATGGTATTTGAGACTTAGAAACGTACCTGACACAGCTAGAAGAATGAAGGGAAGAAAAGATAAAACAAAAAGATGAATTAACATTAGCGAAAGATTTGAATGATCTGGAAACAAATATCTCAAATTGGAATTTTGGTAAAAAGATAAAAAGATGAAATGAGAGAGGAGCCCTGGGAAAGCTGCACTAGTGCTGGATAAGGGGAGACATGAGGAGGGGCCTCTATGAGCATGTGGGTTTATATCACACGTCCCATGCATTGTGGTCATGTCCTTTCACATCCCTACTTGCGTTTGACATGTTCCCCACAAAATTCACCTTCAATTTGAATACTTATAATCAAACTATACCATAACATATTCCCTCGGC
The DNA here is from genome assembly GCA_026724425.1 of Erythrophleum ivorense. Taxonomy (NCBI): domain Eukaryota; kingdom Viridiplantae; phylum Streptophyta; class Magnoliopsida; order Fabales; family Fabaceae; genus Erythrophleum; species Erythrophleum ivorense. The sequence continues at coordinate 934,274 of JAIUCV010000123.1, read as the reverse complement.
AAACGAAACATTCAACTTCTGTACCTACAGGGTTCCCTATTCAAACCAGTTTGTTTTGCATCCTTATCTTAAAGTATTTTTGTTTCTTGAAAATCATTTATCCCACTGGTATTTAAACAACGTTTTCATATATAGTTCAATCTAAATTATACATTTTTTGAGAGAGAGAGAGAGAGAGAGAGAGAGAAGATAGAGGGCGGAGTGCCCCACAAGGCAGAGGGCAGAAGGTCCTTGACGGCGACTATGGTATGTGCCCGCACTGCCCGCGTTGCCCGACAAGTTTGTAAGGGACAGATGGTTTTGTCGTCTTTAGCCAAAGCCGGCGTCGTTTTCTGGTGCCTGGCAAATGCGAATTCGAGGGGCTAAAGGGCGTGTTTGGTCCAGCGATCTGATCAAAATCTTGCGCTTCAGACGTCACGCGCGCTCAGGGTACGCTTTGCACTCTACAGTACACAACATCGCGCGCGGGCATCCCACTATACAATGAACTTTCACACAATAACAAAACAAGGAAAAACCTGGCTTAGCCTCAGTGTCAGTGACTTTAAAGCAATCCATGGTGTTGTCGATACTCAAATAATATGTAGTCTCCATTTCTGCTCACTGATACCAGCATAGGTTTTCCTCCAAGTGCTTTCTCCTTCTTTCCCTTTCCCTCTCATATTTCGTTTTCTGTCTCCAGAGTCCAGACGTGACACTGTGTTTGCTTCTCTTAACACAAGTTCCTTCATTGCTTTAATTTTTCTTTAATTACTTGCTTCATTTCCACGCACGATTCATACCTTGGATAATTTCCTGTGCTATCGTAATGCCAAATGTTTCGTTTTCATATTTGGACAACATGCTTTACTGCTTTTATTGTAATCAGTGGATTCATTTTTATATACATTAGAGAATTAAATGACCAATAAAATTAGTATTGTCCTTTGCAATCTGCTGATAACACTTTGCAATGTATTAGTAACATTTAATTAATATGTTGATAATGGCTAATAGTAACATTTTAAGGCAGTTATTAGCATATTGGTAGTCTGCCACTAACATAATAAAAAATTGTGTGCTAGTAATTAGCTGATTAATGATAATGTTCAAGTGAAGTTATTAGCACTTTAAGTAGCCATTATCATTAATAAAAAAATTGTTACTAATTACTTCAATATACTAGCTGCACTGATAAATATAGTTGATGCACCGTAAAATTTGTTGTTGGCAACTAGGTCACATGTGATTTGTTATAAGGGTAAAGGAATCTTTTTTTAATTATGAATAATATCTATTATGTTATTGTAATTATTATTTAATCGTACTTATATATATATATATATATTTTTTTTTAAAAAAAATAAAGACAGAAAAATTACTTTTTTTAATCGTACCTACCAATTTTTTATATTTTCTTTCTCGTTACATATGCAACAAAACCAGCCATTAAAATAAAGGCATGTATATATTGCATAGACTGATTCCAAGTTTCAACCTAGCTAGGATGTATAGTTTATTAATCATGTGACTTGACACGTCAGACTTAATGGGTTGGTTTAACATTATTTTATCATAAATTGTATATGTGAACTCAAAACTTTACTTCCTGTTACTTTTTCAAAAGTTAGATCATAATTAATATTGTGAACGACAGAAAGAGACCATTCTCTAATGCTCAAATAGTCAAAAGCATATATAGCGTTGGATTCTTTTAGTATAATGAACAGAGGTCCTCCAGAAAAAACAGTTAATCCCAGTGATCCATCAGTTTCATGAGATTTTACATAGAAAAAACTACAATTAAAAACTCTAAGAGTAAGATATTTATATTTAAAGTTTCAAAATTTAAAATCATTCTAAAATATCTAAAGATAAAATTTTTTATTAATGTTCTGAATTGTAGTTTTTTTAATACGATTTAAACTTTTTATTCTTAGATTTTTAAGAATAATTTTAAATTTGAAAATCTATCAATATAAATATTTTAATTTGGTGTCCTTAATAGTAATTTTTCCTCTTACACCAAAGAGACATCAAAATCTATATATATATATATATCTAAATTCGCGGAGCTATACTCTTCATAAGTCGTTTATTGTGCAACTTTACGAGATTGCATGTTGATATACTATTTATGCACTATTTATATCTGTACATATACTGTTCACCCACTGTTTTTTTTTCATTTTTTATTTTCTTGTGAGACCCATGGACATTTTCTGAATCTCTCTCCATCTTGTAGGGGGATGGCAACTAGTTAATAGGAAAGACCAAGACTTTTGTTGAGGTTACAGTAAGCACTAATTGGACGCTAATCTATCTTGTAACTTAAGTCATAAGATTAAATTAAACTTCGCAATCAACACCCTCCTAATCGAGATTTTGATTGTACAAATGGTTATGGGAATCTGAGACATAGAGACCCCTCCTTTTTGAATGATCTCCTCGTGTCATCTTTTGATCACTAATTCGTTCTTTTACTCATCAGTGAGCAGTGGCCACTCAATTAAATTTTATTTTAAATTCTGACCATAAGTTTACGCAAAAGCAGTTGTTCACACAATCATAAGTAACTATTCGTCACTAACATGGGAATTAGTGTTCAATGGTTCAATAATACATGTTTACATGTGATCTTATGAGAGACAATAACTTGACAGGTTACATAATGCAGATGTTCAATTTGTCTTGTTGTAATTAGGTAAAACAGTGCTAAACTATTGTAATAAGTGTTTAATTATATAGTGAGCATACCTTTTAGTCATTATGATTGAAGTTTTGTCTGTACTTATTGTGATAGGTAGGTAAAAAATTGAATGGTTCATTTCATTCATTTCCCACCATATATATACACACACACATATATCTCAATTACATTATTTGTTTTTTTAAAGATAGAATGCTATAATAAAAATAAGGTATTCTAATCTTACGAGTTAACAAGTAAAATATATATGTATCAGATTTCTTTTTAACTTCATATCTACATTTGTTAAATTTATAACACTTATATAACCAAAGAGATATAGGTAAAGAAAAAGTATACGAAGAGATAATTATAAGGCCGCTTAAAGGTTAGGCGTCAAAAGATTTCTTCAAATAAAATTAATCATTAAAACTAACTTTTGATGTGAGAAGAATTCAAATCTATATATAACATAAATGATTGTAAAACTCATTAGATATTTTTACCAAATAAACCAGCGCATGTTCGCTAACCACCATTATTTGATTAGGGCCAGTATAGGTGTGATAATGTAACTGGAAGTGGGGAAGACTCTGTACTACACCAGGACTAAGGTACATGTGGTCTGGTCCTTGGTAATGGAGTGAGAGTAGGGGAGGGTAATCTGAAGCCATGAGTCTTGGGTGCGAAGTGGCTTTTTAGTTGGGAGTAGGGACAATCAACTTTACACGTACTTCCACGTGATTAGCCCTCCGCTTGAACTTGTAATGATGATTTTTGAACGGCAAGGAGCATCTTCAGCTAGCAAACCCAGGATCCCCTTCCCCCACCACAACCAAGATTATTCTTTTAGGAAACTTGATTACTATTATCATTATATATATATATATATAGAGAGTCAGCCCTCTCCCTCTCTCACCTCATCCTAATTGATTAACGTTATATATTGAAGCAAAGTACACATTCACTCATTCACACTTGTCAACGGTGAAAACACTGTAGCTGCACCCAATTTCACACATTTATAGCCTTAGAACACAGGAATGCAAACTAAGATAAAGATGAGTGAAAACGCATCAAAACTCAAACTGGTTGGTCGGATATAATGGATAGAAAATAATGATGAGTCTTAATTGACAGTTATTATAGTCCCAAGTGGGACAAGCAAAATGATTTTGCTCCCCCTAACATAATTGGCCTGTAAAGACCGCATGTATGATTTATGTAGGATATATGTAATAATCAGTGCATTAAGATTTCTTCTGACTGCTATAGGAACTGGAATCCTCATGTCATCGGAGTAATAATGGGGTTTGAGAAAAAAGAAAAAATGAAAGTCATATTCTTTCCCTCTTTATTAATTAATACCACTTGTTTAGCAAATTGCAACACATATAAAAGAGTTGTTTATATGGATAGCGTAAATGGTAGTTAGCAAGCTAGCTTTCTCTCACATACAGTCCCCAGCTCTATATATATTCTTTTGCAGCAACAAGGACCTGACCGACAAAAGAAGCTGTCCTACGAAGCCATCCAATTGAATTCCCAAAGGCAAGTGATATAATTCTATATACCCCCAAATCTATTATTTCACAGTCTTACACATACATATCCACACACATAGGGCAAAACCTACTTTCCTTAATTTGCTTTTTCTCCACTAACTCAAAAAGACTCACCCTTTTGCTTTTCGTGTGTTTTGGATTGTTGTAGATCCACAAAGATCATAAAGAAGATGATCCAGGAACTGTTGAGCGGTACTGGCCTCATAGCAGGCGAAAGGAAAATCTCCATTAACGGAGCAGCAGGAGTTTTATCACCCATAACTATATCTCCTAATTCTCTCCCTTCTTCTTCATCTCACTCTTCCACCACCACCACTACTTCTACCGCCTCCGCGGCCGCTACCGCCACCTCGACAAATTTGGAGAACCAGAATTTGAGGTGCCCACGGTGTGATTCTTCCAACACAAAGTTCTGTTACTACAACAACTACAACCTCACTCAGCCTCGCCACTTCTGCAAGACATGTCGCCGGTACTGGACCAAAGGCGGTGCTCTGAGGAACGTTCCAATCGGAGGTGGTTGCCGGAAGAACAGGAACGTCGGTGCGTCCAACTCCGTGGCGAAGACTAGCGTGGCCAAGATCAAAACAGTTGCAGCATCGGAGCTTGAGAGGTCGGTGCTTGGTGTGGCCGGGTTCATCGACCATGACCTTGCGTCGAATCCAGTTCTATGGGGCTCGCCACAAAATTCTCATGTGTTGGCTTTCCTGAGAGCTAGCCAAAACCAAAACCCTAACCCTAACCCTACTCTTCCCATGTCTGTTAATGCTGTCAAGGAAGAAGAGGACTTGGTGGGGTCCCACGCGGTGACTGAGCCAATGGTTAGAAATGGGTTAGTGAATGGTCGAGCCCTAGGCTTTGATTCTGTTGGGCAATTTCCCACACTTGGGCTCTGCAGCTCTATTTGGAGAAGCAATAATAATAATGAAGATGGATTTTCACTTGGAGAACATGAGGGCGGTGGAATTCAAGAACTGTACCAGAGGCTGAGGTCCTCAGCAGCAGCTAATTATTGTAGCGACAATAACTCATCACAAGTGTTTATGGGGAACATAGCTTCTTCTTCTTCCTCATCTTCTTCTTTATCCATTTTGGAGTCAGCTCCAGTAGTTGCAGGCGATGATCAATGGGGGTACACCTGGAATCCAACCCTTTCGTGGTCTGATCTTTCCACCACCAATGGTACTGCATATCCTTAACTCTATTAATCTATGTTTATCTTAATTTCTATCTTCGTTTTTTCTCTTTTAATTTGTTCAGAACTCTCTTTTGTATGGCTGTTAATTCCTGCTTTGGTTGTTTTTGGTTTTGGGTGGTATATGAATATGGATATGTAGCATCTGTTTTCTTTTTCATTTTCTAGTATTCGCTTTCTTCTGTATGTTTTTGGTTGATGAAGTGTATGGCTTAATTCTCAAGGACCGGAAAGTGCTAAAACTGAACGGAAAACGTAGTGTTTCTAGTATCCAAATCTCTAATTTTTTTCTCCTTGTTCTTTCTTTTCAACTTTTTTTCCTTATTCTTTTCGTCTCTTAACTTTACAATTTTTGCTGCTTCTGTATAAGTGAAGAAGTGGGTCCTTAAAGGTAGGCAAGAGAATTTGAATGCAAAGAGAAAAAAACATTCGTAACCTATATATATTATATACTAAAACAGAGTAAAGCTCGTACAGAAGAATATGATAAATGATGTTGGTAAACTCAAACTTTAGGGTTTAGTATACATGAATATATTTTAAGAGTTGAAGGTGGATCGTGATGGTGGAGGGGTGGGTGGGTAGCATATGCAATAATTTTTGGTAACGAGAAATTAATGGAATGAATGAAATGAAAAAGCAGGCTTCAGAAAGAATTTCCTCAAACAACGTTAGATTCTTACTGTTGGTAAACAAGGAATCCAACTGCAGCCTTAACTTAGAACACCTATTATGCCTGACACACTTCTGTTTCTCTGCCATTCCCCTACTTTTATTCCCTTACATTCTATTACTCTCATCTCTCTCTCTCTCTCTCTCTCTCGCAAATTAACACATAGGATGATGTCCTGTCAACTTGGCATTAATCGTTAGCCTATGTAACCTATTATAAGAGTCTCACCGGTTAACCAAGAAACATAACTAGTATTTGAAGGATCTTATGATGGTTGAGAAAATATAATGGCACGAGGTCTTTGTAATATTAAAATAAAGTTATAAGAGTTGTTTTTCATCTATAATTTTTTTTTATTTTTATTTTTATTTTTAATACTAACTTTTTACGTATCAAGCAGCCATTTAATCTAAATTTTAGAACCATTTGTCAAAAGTCGAGCAACCGATTGGGTTCTTAATTAACCCAATTCAAATAGTCCAAAATGGTTAGTTTACGTTAATAGAGCAGTTAATTGCTCGATTCGAATTTACTACAAAGTTGTGCAGTTAAGGTAGAGGCTTTCATTCCATTGTGAAGTTAATATGATTATCAAACGCGATTTTTGTTTAGGCGTTACTACGGAAAGAGAGTAGACAAATTTCATTACCTATCCATACTCTTAGCAATAACATTAGAAATAAATAAATAATACGAGTGCACATGCACATTTGCTATGCTGCGCAATCCTGCGCAGCATCTGAACTTTCATTTTTTGTTTATTTTATTTTTTCTAATTTTAGTCGTCTATCTTTTTTAATTTTAAAAGAAGTAAAAAAAAATGACATAAAGATAATTTTTTAACTTTTACAAATAAGAAAATGATATTTTAAATAAAAAAATTCAAATTAAAACGATCTGTCTATTAAAAATTGAAAGACTGTTTTTATCTTATTTTTTTAATTTTGTTCAAAATAAAAAAATATTAAAATGAAAATAAAAGACTAAAATTCAAAAATTAAAAAAGAAAATAAAGGGCCAAATGCCATGCAGGGTGCGCAACCCTACATTGTTGCAGACGATCCAAATTCATCTCGTTGATATTCTTTAATTGTTGAATCTTGAAAGAATTTGAAAGGTGGCAAACGATAGAGATGTAATGGAAAAACATTTATTATGAATTATAAGAAATAATCTCATGCAATAGCACCTTAGCATTTTGCTAATACAATGGACCTCGATATTCGTAACGTCGTTTGCATTTTTTATTGTGTTCGAGAGTCACACCCTCGTAACTGAAATTTCTAAAGCAAAAAAATAAGAATGAAAAGAAGATATTCAGAGTTGCAACTTACACCCCCAGTACCGATCAAAGTAAAAAAGTCGTTCTTTTTGACTGTGACCGACTAGTGCAGGGCCTTAGCTTCGCCACAAAACAGTAAATTGAGAGGCGGATCAGCCTTAGTGAAGAGGCTCTTTTCATTGTTCCAGACCATCAGATACAACTCTTGTCCCAAATACTTCCTTCACCAAATTGCAGATCTCAAGTTCCACATACCCTTATTGTCCAAAGACACCAATATTGCACTCCAAGATTTTGGATACACCTGAACTGTATGCCTCGAAACACCATCAACCAAATTGTAACGTCTTCTCATGTCAGGTGTGCACACCCCATAACCATACCTGAACATTTGAACTCATTCATGGTTAAACTTAATTAACTCCAAATTCTTATGAGTGTAAATGGGACAAATGGGCGGAATGGACAAGTTGTGTTTGTTGAGAAAAGTATGATGAACACGCAAATAATTTGAGAATTGAGTGATGTCCTTAATTATTTCGCTTCATTATAAAATTAATTGCAAAAATTCTCTAAGATTAAACTGGCTCTTCTAAATAAAGAATTAGGGGATAGAACAACAATTATTTTGTATGTAACTAAATAGTCAGAAGCGAAGGGAGAGAGAGGGAGAGTGTTTTATTAAAAAGATATATTTGGACATATATATTTTTAAGATTAAAACAATAATATTAGAGAAATTAACAATGGAGCAGATAATTGGCAGATAATATGAAAACATGGGAATAATTTAAAATTCAAAATTAAAAATACTTAGATAATGGGAAAGCTACCTATTTGAAAAATAGGAACAGAATTTAACTAGTTCAAAGGTAACTATAATTAATAAATTTAAATTAATTAATTATTTTTGGATAGGTAAAATAATATTTTGTAAAAAATTGGCCTCCATGATTAACTCGCACGCATGAGGGGACAAATCCAAATTTTACACTGGACTTAGACACTTTGGCTCAGTCTTGTGTGTGCGAGCCCACCTCTCTTCCAACTTTTTTACAAGCCTAATGTAGTTTCTCCATATATAAGTACTTACAACCACATTCCAAGCAATATGGGGTTTCCTTTTGAAATATCCACTTTTTACAACAATTTTCCACATATTTCAAAAGGGTAAGTGAACATGAAAAGTTTTATTAGGTTATATACATGAGGGTAAATGTTTCAAATCTGATATCTTTTGAACTATAAATCAAATCTAGATAAAAAAGACATAACATACAGAGTTATTAGTGAAATTTACAACTTTTATTAACCAAAAACTCTTAGGTACGTTGGAGATCTTATCAATCACCTTACAACCCCCACAATTTTTGTTGTTAATGTTGTTTTGCACTAATAGGCCATGCACACGCTTAGTAGTTCATGAATGCTTTAGAGATAGTCCATAATCTCATGGGAGCGATTCCACTTCACATTCATATAGGTGATTTCATCAAATGCATCTACAATGAATATACCACCCATAAAAGATATAAAAATCATTAAGAGTATTTTTCTTATCCTCTCATTCAATGCATTCTAATATTTTCTCGCATCATAATAAGAGACTAAAAATAATGGTGAGAGCAAAATTAACAAATGACTTGTTATTACCCATATAAACTTTTTTAATGGGATTTCTAATTACAAAAGTTGACTTACCATCATTGTTAATTTCAAATTGGCTTAAATCCTATTTTCCTCGATATTTCAAAAATGAATTTCCTTCCTAAAGTTTTGATCAAAAGATCTGCCAAATTCACTTCTGACCTTACATAATTAATCAATATAATTACATTTTTTAATAGCTACTTTACCACATTATGTCTTAAACATATATATATATATATATATATCTACTTTTATCATTGAAAGTCTTATTTTTTGCAATGGCTATTGCTGCTTGACAATTATAGTGTATAGACACAGACGATGTTGGTTTTATACCCATCGGAATATTTGCTAAGAAGTTTCTCAACCACTTAACCTCATTACCAGCCAATTCTAGAACTATAAACTTTGACTCCATAGTTGACCTAGCAACAATTATTTATTTAGCTAATTTCTAAGTTACTACACTATCACTAAAGGTGAATACATAACCACTAGTGAATTTTGTTTCATTTGAATCAAAAATTCAATTAGTATTATTGTATCATTCTAATACAATGAGAAATCTACTATACATGATACCATAATTTATAGTACCTTTCAAATATCTTATTAGTCTAACCAACGATACCCAATGATCATGATTGGGACCATGTGTATACCTGCTCAATGCACACACAACATATGTTATGTTAGGTCAAATGAAATTCATTAAATGCAATAGACTCCTAATAATCTGTGCATACTTAGATTGAGCAATAGGCTCACCTCTATCTTCTTTAGTTGAGTATTAATATTATAAGGAGTATACACTAGTTTCTCATTAAAATGACCAAACTTTTTAAAAAGTTTTTGAATATAATGTTCTTGTGATAGCGATATACTATCACCACTCTTTATGATTTTAACACCTAAAATCACACTTGTTTCACCCATGTCTTTCATATCAAATTTAGATGTAAGAAAATGTTTAATTTCAAGTACAATGTTTAAATTAGTACAAAAAATAAGCATGTCATCAATATACAAATAAATAATTACACATTCATCATTTTTTAATTTTGTATACACACACTTATCAACTTTAACAGAAAAAAAAAATCATCATCCATCAATATTTGATCCAATTTCTGATGTCATTATTTTGGAGCTTGTTTCAAACTATATAAGGATTTAAGAAGTTTGCAAACTTTATTTTCTTATCCAGAAATAACACAACTTTTAGGTTGTATCATATAAATTTCTTTTTTAAAATCACTATTTAAAAATGATGTTTTGATATCTATTTAGTGAATAAAGAGCTTATACACTAAAGCTAAAGTAATTAAAACTCGAATAGAAGAAATTCTAGCAGCAGAAGCAAAAATGTCTGATGGGTGTCGAAACCACCAAAAATAAATTCCTACTCTCAAAATAATATTTCTTGCAAATAGGGTGAGTATGGTCGTACTCCACAGGGACTAGCCAAATTATTTAACCTAAAAATAGTAAAAGAAAATAAGGGAGATTTTTCTTGATAAAGAAAATTAAAAATAAATAAATTCAAAAAATATTTTTAATAGAAAAAACTTTAATGCAAACAATTCCCAGCTAAGATTTATTTTAGATCTAACTCAACCAATTTGATCATTGAGTACCCAAAAGGTAAAAAAAAATAATTTCTCTTTTAAAATAAACTGGTTATGAATATCAACAAGCTTTGATGTTCTGCTCTTCCTTTAGAATATTTAAAAAGAACAAACTCTCCAATTAAACCTCATTCATAAATCAATCCCAAATAAGCTCTTGGAATTTGAACCTTGAATAGCATTAAGAATAAGAAAAGTAACCAATCACCGTTTAACAATACAAAGTTCGTATGTTTAAAATGGAAGAAATATTTTCTTCAATACACAAAGACAATTTTGATTTATCATAGGTATTGAATTTCTAATCTACTGAATCAAATGAACAATTACAAATTCAAAAAAATTCAGATAGCAGTAGTTACTCAGCTAAAATAAGGTACCAATTAAATTAACTGAATAATAATATCAGAATAATAGAAAATATTTCAATATTCAAGAAGAGAAAAAATTAAATCAAACCTTTCATAAATTGGTCAGAGTTAGACCTCAATAACCTTGACTAGGAAACAAAGAAATTAGCTACTCATGGCTTTGAAACACTCAAAAAAAATTTTTCAAAAATTTTGAGAAAATAAAGAAAGAGAAAAGAAACGCTGTAAATATCATGAAAGAGAGAAGCCTATCATATGTGTGTCTTTCTTTGGTTCTTCACCTCTCCTTTTATGCTCTTCCTCTGTATGCTTTTTCGTGTGAATTTGAGTAAATAAAAAATCTGCATAAATCTCTCTCCCATGGCTTTTCCGCGTCTTAGACGTATTCGAATTTCACTCCCTTAGGATTGACGCTTCAAAACACCTTGCCCTTGCCTCTATTTTTTTTTTCAATTTTGATACACTCCCTTTCTCTTTCTTTTGATTACACGGGACACATGCTTTTTGTTCTCCTTTCCATCGTTTCTTTTCATCATCTGATGCCTTCTTGTTCTCTCTCTTCTATTTCTTTTATTTTTTTTAATCTTTTATATGATAAAAATTATCTTATCTGATCCTGCAGATAAATATGAGAGAAGATATAAGATCAATTAAATAGATATAAAATATCTATAAATTATATTAGTTAAAATCTCAAAATCATTTAAGTAATTAAAATATATTTATCAATATCAAAATAATTAATATTTTATTTTTGAGTAAAACCTTTTACTACTAATCTTACTTTGTATTTTTCCATTGACCCATTAGGGTTATGTTTTCTTTTAAAAATCTATTTGCAACCAATAGTTTTTGCTCCTGAGGGTAAATCTACTAAAACAGATGTATTGTTTTTATTAATTGAATCAATTTGAGTTTTAATTGCTTTTTTTCAAAAAGATGCATCAGATGATGTAATAATTTCAAAATAAGTTAAAGGTTCATCTTTCACAATAAAAGTATAAAAATAATCCCCAAAGGAAGTCTCCTTCCTTTATCTTTTGCTTCTTCTCAAATCTTTAAATAAGTTTTAAAAATTATTTTGTGCAAGCACATGAGAAAAATTTTTAATTTTTAAAGGAAAAATATGTTCAAAAAATCCAACATTTTTTGTTTCTATTATGGCATTACAATCAAGCACATTACTTTTCAAGACAAGAAATCTATAAGCAGCACTATGTTTAACATATCTAATAAATATACAATCAGAAGTTTTAGAACCTATTTTCATTTTCTTAAGTTCAGGTAACATAACCTTTGCAAGGTACCCTCACATTTTCAAATATTTTAAAATAGGTGCATGACCCTTCTATAATTCATATGGGGTTTTATTCATTTTCTTATAAGAAATCCTATTTTGTAAATGACAAGCAAATAATAAGGCTTTACCCCAAAGATTATCTGGTGTAGGAGAGCTAACTAGCATAGCATTTATCATTTCTTTTAAGGTAATATTTTTTTTTTACTCTGTTATATTCAAGTGAATAAGGTAGAATAATTTTATGAATTATTCCTTATTTTTCACAAAATTCATTAAATAAGATATATTTACATTGACCACAAGGAGAGTTTGAGAAATGACCGTAACAATAATATCATATCCTTGGACTGAATTTGCATTTAGTTTAGGAAGATTATCACTTCTTACTCTCTTTCTGTACTGAGCTGTATGATGACTTGGCTTACTACAAACAAAACAATTTTCCTTCTTTTTGAAGGTAGGGTTAGTAACTTTAGGCTTGTAATCATATTTTTGTTTGTCATATCCCATTTTATGAGATTTCTCTTACACCAAGTTCACCTTTGAGTCGTCTCTTTTACTTGGGATACTTTAAACTCCCTTTTATTAGTGTCTTCAATGATTATATGGGTAATTAGATCCGATAGAGATAGCTGCTTACGTTTATATTTGACTTGTTGCTTATAGTTCTTCCATGAGTCAGGTAATTTTTCAATAAGAATACCCGCAACAAATTCGTAGGGTAGGATGATATTCTCAATTTGTAGGTCTTCCAATACTTTGTGATACTCATTGATCTGTACTTTTATATCCTTGTGATCAGTCATCTCCCATCTATAGTAATTTTCAATCACAAATTTCTATTTTCTAGCATCTTCAGCAATGTATTTGGTAACTAATGACTCTCGAATCTTACTGGCCTCTTTGTACGTGCAATAGACATAAAGATCATTAGACAAAGTGCCAATAATTGTATGTCTACATACCTTATTTTCATATTTCTAAACCTCCACTTGATCTAGATCAATTGTTGGTGCAGGTCTCCAATCAGTGAGAGTAGTAGCAATGCCATGCATGTCAAGAACAAAGAGAATATGTTCCTGCCATCTTCAAAAATTTTGTCATCCAAATATCTTGATTTTGGAGATATCTGGAAATGATTTAGCATAGAGGACAACAGGAACAACAAGAACAGTATGCTTGCGTGGACTATGGATAGCAAAATTAATGGTAGCTATAGTAGTAGCAATGTAAGAGGAGTTGTTAGCAACAGTGGTTGCAGGGGGTAATGGTGGTAGTGGTGTGAGCATGAGACTCCATGAATAGTTCTTCAAATTATTGAGAAAAGTATGATGAACACGAAAATAATTTGAAAAATAGTCATTTAAGTTGTGTTTATGCACGATGTTCTTAAGAACTATTTTGCCGCACTATAAAACTAATTGCGAAAGTTCCTCAGGATTAAACAAGTTCTTCTGAAAAAAGAATTCAAGGACAGAATAGCAGTTATTTGTATGTAACCCAATAGTCAAAAGTGGAGGGAGAGAAAGCGAGAGTGTTTTATTGGATGGATGTATCTAGACGTATATATTTTTAACATTAAAACAATGACATTAGAAAAATTAACGTTAAGAAGATAATGGAGTAGATAATGGGCAAATAATCTGAAAACATGGGAGTAATTTAAAATTCGAAATTGAAAATGCTTAGATAATGGATGAGCTACCTATCTAAAAAATATGAACAGAATTTGAGCAATTCAAAGGTAACTATAATTAATTAATTTAAATTAGTTAATTATTTTTGAATAGGTAAAATAATATTTTGTAAAAAGTTAGCCTACATGATTAACTAGCGTGCATGGAGGGCAAATCCAAATTTTACACTGGACTTAGACACTTTGGCTTAGTCTTATGTGTGTGAGCTCACCTCTCTTCCAAACCCTTTACAAGGCTAATGTAGCTTCTCCATATATAAGTACTTACAACTCTCCATTCCAAACAATATGGGACTTCCTTTTGAAATGCCCACTTTGCACAACAGTGTTATGGATATTGAATTATATAATGGGCAGATGAAATTTAATTCGTTAGTTCATTTAAAATATGTATATATATAATCCATTCATGACCTATTTTAAGTGTGTGTGAGAGAGAAAGAAAGAGTCTTACTTGACAACATAGAAGCCAAATCCATCCATATGCTAGGACTGGACTATGGCCTCATTGTTGAGGAAAATAATTTCCACAAAGTCATGACGGGTGAGCCCTACAACAGAGACTCCTAGTTTAGCAGGGGTACCAAGAGGAGGAGGGCTATCTTTGATTGTGTTGAAGTCAAAAGACACCAGAAATGTTGAACCAGTGAGCCAGCTTCAATGGGATGTTTGGATTTACGTAGGAAATCTCATTCACAGCATATCTCAACTTTCCATTTATAATGGCTTCAGAGTTCACTAACACAATTATTCTCACAACTGGGATGGTTCCGTAGTGGAAAGACCTTTAAGGATTAGAGTGAGCTGTCATGAGTTTTATTTATTTAGTTTTACATATATTAAAGAACGGACTGCATATATGGGATTAATAAAAATAACTTGTTTATGTTGTTATTTACAATTAAAAGAGAAGCAAATGAAGCATGAAATCGTAAAATTAATCAATACTTGTGTTCCTCGCTTTTCAATTATCTAGTTATCAAAATAAGCTTTGTAAATCTCATTTGGTGTTTGTTACTTTATTTTGTTAGCTCCAAGGTTTTAATTTAATTATTTTGATGATACAAAATTCTTAAATTAAAATTTATATAAGCATTAAGATAAAAATAATTATATATTTCTTATTGCATTAATCCTTGTTATTAATTTAATTTTATTAGCAATGACAATTAGTTAAGAAAATGCTAAAGAAGATTGCAATTCAAATGCTTAGCATATTACTATGTGAAGGTTTTGGGAAAAGTTGTGTTATTTATATTTTTATGTAACAGATGCCAGAGAAATCGCTAATTAGCTTGTTTCTATAATGTTGAATTTCACAATCATGGCACCAAAAGCAGATTGGATATTAATACTAGGGTGCTGCAATTTAACGTCTTCAATACTGCATGTTTTGTTTAGATGATTGACATCTCTTTAAATTATATATCAGAAAATCTTTCAATTTTCAGGTCACAATATTGTTTTTATTTACAAAGTAAACATTTTTATCAAGAGGATTTAGCTATTAGAGACTAAACCAAATGCTGGATAGTGGTGGACCTGCGCATTGCCCTCTTATCAAGTCTAAAGAATTTACAAAATCACACTTTTCAGCGGAAAACTATGGATGTACTAAGGGGCCTTACTAGAATATTACAAAGCATACCAAAATATTCAAAAGCCAGAAAGCATACCTTGTGATGATATCAACCATGTTCCGGCTGGCCAGTTTATAAATTTTTTCCATTGCAATTATCATCTTCACCATGCAGTTCCACCCACATTCAACAAGGGACGTTGCAGGGATCCTTTGGTCTTCAGGAAATAAACCTTGGTCTATGAAACACTCCTTAATAATTGCCTCGGTATCAAAGACATCAAAGCTTCTTTGAAGACAAGCAAGAAGATAGTCATTAGATTCAAAAATCAAATGACCTTTCAACAATTCAGCACATAAGTAGATTTAAAGATCGAATAACTGCCTCATAGGGTCCTGCCCATACTCTCTCTTCCTCTCTCCAAATTTTACAGAAAATTGAGGGAGGGAAAATTGGAGAGGATCTCCTCTCACGTCATAGCTTGGGAACTAGTCCCAAGAAGCCAATTCAAGTTGACATCTACATGTGGCACATCAATCCTTAGATTGGTAAGCATAGGTTTGAAAACGTCCCATGAAGCAGCTGTCTCCTCATCGCATGTTACACATTTTAAATGCTCAAGATTCAAGACTGAGACGGGCAACTCGCACCTTGAACAACCTGTCATGTACACCTTCTCTAGATTTTGTAAGTTACCAATGTCCTCTGGTAAATTTCTTAGGCTTATGCAGTTTGAGATGTCAAGAAAGCTTAGCTTGGAAAGCTTACAAATTGAGTCTGGTATCTCTCCTAAATCAGTACAGGAATTAAGCCTCAGAACTTCCAAATTCTCAAGCTTTCCAATTTCTTGGGGCAGAGCAGAAAACTTATGGCAGTTAGAAATACTTAGCTTCTTGAGGGGTTTAATATCACAGAGCTCAGAAGGCAATTCCACCATATCTTTGCAATAGTCAATGTTCAAATCTACCAGAGTTGGCAATGCATCTGAAATTGGGATGTTACAGCTTTCAAAAGCTTGACTTGTATCACACATATAAAGAGATAGTTTTTGGAGGTTTTTCAATGTGCTAAGGGGAGGAACAGATACCTTCTCCAGTCTAATTCTTTTCAGGTTAGATAAAGAACCAAGTAGATCAAAGTTTTTCAATTCAGAAGTATGGCAACCATAATTAGTGAATATTAGAACCTTTAGCTTACTCATTTTCTCAGTAAACTTTGGCAAGGAATACTCCTTAGTACGAACATTCAATATTAGGACCTCGGTTTCAGTTGGCTGCGTGTTGCCCAAATCTAAAGTGAATGTTTTATCTGCAAAAGCAATCCAAATGGTGTCAATTTAGAGCACTGCAACTTTCCAATTGGCCTTTTTTCATTTGCAAGCGCATGTTTTTGAGAAAGAGATATAACTAACCAGTTGATATAGATAATACGCGGGCAATGGCATGTTGCTGCTTTTGTTTAATGCACCATTTAAGGATTATTGACAATATGCAGGCAATAATGCCTTGCTGCTTCTCCTCTAGACACCATTGGCGATTATTTTCATTTATGTCAATAATCAATCTTTTTCTCTGATCAAATGGTTCCCGGCTGCTTTGATAAATTGCAAGCTCTCTGAGAAGGTCATGCTGCATGATGAAGTGGTTATTATAGTAATTGTCTGCGTCACTTTCAACTTTCCTGGTAAATGAGCAGAGTTTAGCTTCCCAGATAAGACAAAATCCCTGACAAGATCAAAGTATGCATCCTCTGTCTAATATTATATTAGTTTTTAACTTACGTTCTCTATTTGAGGTTAAATAGAGTAGTACTCATGCTATAATACGATGCTATATCCGTTATCTTCGATTATATTTAGCAATTGAGCATTAAGAGACCAAGGGACAAAAGATAAGTAGTTGATATACCTTGTAACAAGGACATTTGCCAAATTCCGGGAGGCTAATTTATTGATTATTTTCATTGCTTCTATGCCGCCATCATCTAGTTTGTACAGCTCTGCCCACATATCAATGAGAGCAGTAACAGGAATTCTTTGGTCTTCCGTAAACAACCCTAGGTCCATGAAGCACTCCTTGATGATGGACATATCTTTCAAAACATCCAAGCTTCTTTGGAGGAAATTAAGCAAATCTGTATTAGAATCAAGAATAGAATGACCTTGCGACCATTCCTTTACCATCTTTTGCCACATGTCATAAGGTTGCTGACACAGTGATCTAGCGATCACTTTGAGGGCCAACGGTAAACCCCTACAACCTCTCACAACCTGCATTTCATTGCAAGCAAATAAAGTCAGTAACTATAATGACTAAGGTTATGTGACTAAGGTTATGACTTGTGACCTTAGTTGGTGTGGCTACTAGTAGTCTAGTCAAATTATCGCTTTTAAGGGGCAAAATATGGTTTTTTGCAACTTGCCAACTTCTTTTGAAATTCATCATAATATGTTAATATGCCTATGCAAAAGATATACAGTGAACATAAAAAGAAAACAAACTATAAAGTAAGCTAATTTTCATGTCTCAGAAAGAAAAAAACACCTCTTGGACGAGATACTCGTCGGGAATGAATGAGCTGTTGTCTTTTACGAGAGCAAAGTGACGGAAAAGGGTTTGTGCATCATCATAACTAAGTGGTTCCAAGTGGATTTGAGGGTGAACTGTTGGAAATGCAACTCTTGAAGTGACCAAAATCTTATAGTCTGGTATCTGGAACTTGAAGTTCTCAACAAGGGATTCTGAGCCGGGCCAAACGTCATCCAGCACCAATAATATTGGACTTTCCGCTATTTTCTTCAACCGGAGTCCCAACCCCTTAACTGCATCTTCATCGCTATGAAACCCAGGCACCCAACTTCCACAGTGTTGAAACAGCGCCTCTACAATGACCTTAAAGTTGGGTGTTTTTGAGAAGGTGACAAATAAGATATGGTCCCCGAACTTACCTGTTAAAACCAAAGAGATCTTTGAACCAAGGAGCATTTGAAGTCTTGCAGTCGCAGAATAAAAGTAACAATAAAGTGCTTCTTAATCTGCCGAGGAAGAAATTTCAAATATCCCATATATATGTGTGTGTGTGTGTGTATTGCTGATTAAACTTGCTCGTGCTTGATAGGCTGGTGCTTACTATAAACAAATTATTAATGAGCAAATAGCATCACTCAAGATGAGAGGGTTTAAAATTGAACCACATGGATTAAATCAAACTAAATTAATCTAAAAGTGATCAAAAATTAAGTGAAACAGTGCATTGCACCATTTAATTTTTTCTCCAAAACACGGGGCTTGCCAATACAGTTGTTTTCCTGCTTGTTACATGAAGCAAGCAAAATACAGAGAAAAAAATTTAATCAATGTTCTTTGCATCGTATTCCTGCAACCAAAAAAAGGAAGAAAAAAAAAAAAGAGAGTGCCACATGTTGCCACCCAAAGCAGCCGATCGCTTGGACGGCTAAGATCAACTCGGACTACATGAAATGCAATCAAAAACTGAATGGAGAAGATCTATTTTGTTATTTTGTATGATTTTGAACCTTAAAAATGTGGAAAGAACACATGCAGTCTAAATTTTGAAAACATAAGCATAAATGAAAATATATATTATAAGTATGAATGGACCAAACCCGAATGAAAACTAAATATACATAAAAATCGAATAGATTTCTATTTTAGAAAACCGACTTATTCAGTTAATTTAATTTTAGTCTAAAATCGTACTTAACTGAGAACAACCCTAACTTGAGAAAAGTTCTTCTTTCAAATTTTTGATCAAAGTGAATTTTAATAAAAGTTGCTTGGAGGATGGAGCCCGGCTCATAAATGTGAAAGAAAAAAAAGGGGAACAACGAAAAAGTAAGCCCATTGGGCCTCAAGAATGGCTGATTACCAATGTATTAAAAAAAAGCAAAACAAAGAGAAAAGGGGCCTCACCTTTGACTTGGTCATCCCAACAGAGCTTTCGAGCCAATGTGGTTTTTCCGGATCCCGGCGGACCCGTCAATCCAAGAATGGATCCACCATCTTTGAGTAGCTCCATCTTCAACCTCACCAAGGGCTCGTCCATGCCAACGACGAATTCTGGGTTTTGAGGAGGCAAGAACATAATTCCCTGCTCAGATTTCTCGTTGCTAATCATTTCAAGAATATTTCTTACCCGGTTCAGAGTCTCCTTCACATCCTTTACTATCTCATTTTGCATTTTCGAATTGAAAGATAAGCATTTGACAATTGAATTGTGCCTTTCTCCAAGCTTGTCCTGGTGGGCTCTTCCACCTTGGGATTTCCAGAAAGGGATTTTCGAGGACTTGCGAACAAGCTCATGTCCTGCTTCCTTTTCCTTGATCAGTGTTTCTATTTCTTCCCTGGGGCGATCCAAGTCGTCATTATATTTTTTGATCTCTTCCACTAACGGCGTGAAATCCTTCAGCGTGGATCTGAAGATTCGGAGGCTGGCTCTACTCTTTCGTGCCTTTTCGATCATTTCCAGTATCTTTTTCAACGAGTCTTGAAACGCTGCTCCTAGATCAGCCCCTCCAATTAGTTGTGCACTCTCTCCCATTGCTAATCTCTTGCTTTTGTTCCCTCACTCTTAATTAACAAGATCAAATAACTCTGAACTGAGGAAAACGTCTTTCAGATCTGAAAGATTTTTTATTTTATTCTTAGAGGAATCAAATTTCAGGTGATTGAGCTATCTCCGTTGTTTGTCCCAGAAACAAGGTATATATACACCGCTGACTGATACTTCGTGGAACCCGTTGCTCACGATGAAGTTCCTCTTGGTCGAGTGAGATTTCCACACCCTTGCCTCTCTCTTTCCTTTACGCGCGTTACTTATCTTTCGTTTGACTCAAAAGTTAGGGAGTGTTTGGTTAATGGAGGGGAGGGATAATGGAGGGGAGGGGTTGTAATGATACGTTATTTGGTTGATTTGGAGGGGAGGGGAGGGGAGATGTTTTAATGATATGTTGTTTGGTTGAGGAGGGAAGGGAATGGATTAATGGACAATTATACCCTTAATTAATTTTTTTTTGTTTTTAAGATATTTTTATAAAAAAAAGCTGATTTTTTATTTTTTATTATAAAAAATAATTTTTTTATTTTTATAAAAAATATTTTAAATTTTATTAAAAAAATAAAATTTATATTATATTTGAAGTAAAAATAATTTCAAGAATAATTTAGTCATATTCACTCAAAATGTTTTTTTCCTCTCCAAAACCCTCCACATTTGGAGGGGAGGGTTTGGAGAAGAAGAGAGGAGAGGCAAATTTCAATTTTTACATACCCAAACAAGGGGAAGGCTTCCCCTCCCCTCCCCTCCCCTTCCCCCAAACCCCTCCAACCAAACAATACCTTCAGGACAACAATTCCTATGCTTATTTTATCGATAGTGGGTGGACAGTTACGTTTTCTTGTCTCTTTTTCTTTATCGTTTTTAGTTATTTATTTCTGGGAAACTCTGCTTCTAAGCGTTAAACTATAGTATCAAAACGAGATAACAATGATGGCAAGACAATGTTTAAATTAGGAACAAAGCGTAGCAGCAGGTTTATAACAAACGTCTGGGGAAGTCCAAGAAAGTTCTCCGTTGTTTGGCGGAAATATCTAAAACACCGGTTTTTAACCTTAGTTGTTCTGACGCGGAACCGAGTTAAACAAAGAGACCGAGTATGCAAAACGAACCCAGGAAAAGTCCCGTGTTCTTCTTCCACCTCCCGTAGGAGACGATCAAAGGAAAATTGCAGTATGTTAACGTTATGAGAAATGTTGTGTGCTGCTCTGGTGGGAATGTGGAAACCGGAACTTCTCTAGGAAAATTGATGGGAGCGAAAATAAGGTTGAGTCAAATGACCTTGTTTGACAAGCCAAGGAGATCTTGACCCCCCAAAAAAAAAAAAGGGCACAGCTAAGGAGATTATTACGGATGAAAATAAGAATACTCAACCTATATTACAAAGACCAGTTAGTACTAGTATTAAACACAAATGAGCAGAACTACCAGGAAAGAGTTTCTTCTTTTCTTCTAACTTCCCATTGAAGACCTGACGATAAGATCAACGG
Source organism: Erythrophleum ivorense (assembly GCA_026724425.1). NCBI lineage: Eukaryota > Viridiplantae > Streptophyta > Magnoliopsida > Fabales > Fabaceae > Erythrophleum > Erythrophleum ivorense. The sequence continues at coordinate 912,601 of JAIUCV010000123.1, read as the reverse complement.
AATAATTCAGAAAATTAACGTCATGAGAAATGTTGTGGAACCGCTCTGACAGAAAAGGGAATGGAAATTGATGAGGGCTACATGAAAAATGAGGTTGAGAGTCAAATGATCTTGTTTGACAAGCTAAAGAAGATTAGAACGGATGAAGATAGGAATACTTCACCTGTTACAAAAATCAATCTCTGCAAAGTTATCAGAGCATAAGCCTGTAGTAACTTTGAACCACACTATTTTCCTTCTCAAATATTATCTTAATACAAAGTCATCAGTAAACGTGAAATTTATAACTTTCTCTTCATTTCCATTTTCCAATACATAATAATCAAACAAGTGAGGCACCACTTACTTTCTATGTTCCATGATAGCCAAACAACAGAAGCATAAGCTACCTTTCACATACCTTCTCATTTTCATTCCATATCTTTATTCCCACTTGAATTTGTTGCCACTTGCTAGAAAGCACAAGTGTTGGGAATGAAAACTCAAAGCCAATTTAAGTTGAAATCAGCTAGGGCCACCTCTATCTTTAGATCAGCAAGGATGGTTTTGCAAGATTCCCATAAAGTAGCCATCTCTTCATCACACACCACAACCCTTAGGCCGTAAGGTCCATGATTGCGGGGGGCAACTCACGTAATCTCGAGCAACCTGTGATGTAGAGCTCTTTCAAATTAAGTAACTAACCCATATGCTCTGGCAATTTACTAAGGATTATGCAGTCAGAGATATCAAGAAATTTTAGCTTTTGAAGGCTGGTAATTGAGTACTCTGCTAAACCAGAACAGGAACTAAGCCTTAGTAATTCCAAATTAACCACTTTCCAATTTCTTCAGGAAGTGCAGAAAGGTTGTGGCAACTTGTAATACCTAGCTTCTTTAAGACAACAATATCAAATAGCCCTACCGGCAATTCAACCATATTGCAGTAGTCAATGTTCATTTCCACCAAATTTGGCATCATATCTGAAACTTGGATGGAACAGTTTTTAAAAGCTTCATTTACATTGCACATAAACAGAGATAGCTTCCGAAGATTCTTCAACCGCACTCTGGTCTTGCTGAGGGAAGGAATCGAAACACGCTCCAATCTAATTCTTTTAAAATTGGACAACAAATTAAGCAGTTCCAAATTCTCTAACTCAGCAGGATAGAAACTATAATTTGCGATTAACATAACTTTTAGTTTACTCATTTTCTCTATGAACTTTGGTATGGTGTACTTCTTCCCTCGAAGATTCAAAACTAGAACCTCAACTTCAGCTGGTAGCAGGTTGCACCAATCTCAAGTGAATAATTCATCTGCAAAGAGATTCAATAAGGTCAAGCCTCAAGGTTGGGGGAGGGATCAATGATATATAATTTACTGCAGCTCTCTTGACATATTAGTGCATCAAAAGAGTTAAAGATAGAGGAACAAACTAGTTGATATAAAAAAATAAGGTAAATTGCATTTAAAGATTCATATCATATAAAATTTATAATAAAAAATTTTAAAAATTGAAATTATTTTCAAGAATTATAATTAATATCTACTAGATTTATATACAGCAGTAAATTCTTTAAAATTGATAATAAATCTTTTAAAACTTGATGGTAATAATAATTTTAATTTTTAAAATCTGTAAATTTTACATGATATGAGTCTTTAAATGTAATTTTTCTTAGAAAAATATATGGGCAGCTATATGATACTCATTCTGTACAGTCCATCACTCAGGAAGTTCATTTCCAATTATGTTAATAATCGGTCGTTTCCTCTGTGCCACTGGCTCCTAGCTAATTTGATGGACAGCTAGCTCCCGAAAAGATCATGCTGCATGACAAAATGGTCATTGTAGTTACCTGTTCCACTTGCAATTTTTGTGCTCAATGAAAGGGGTTTATTGCTCAATAATAAATAAAAAATTTTCAAACTCTCAATATAACAACAGTCATAATTATTGTAATGGCTGCAAGAGAAATCACCAATTCGCTTGTTTCTAAAATGTTGAATTTCACAATCATGTCACCAAAAAGCTTGCTGGATATTAATAGTAGGGTCCTCCAATTTAACTTCCTCACAACTAGTTTTGTTTAGATGATTGACCTCACTCTAAATTATATATCATAAATTCTTCCAACTCCCAGGTGACATTATTTTTGTTTTTCTTTTTTTCAAAGTAAACATTTTTTTCTAGGCGATCTAGTTGTTAGAGACAAAACCTAATCCTGGATTGTGGTGGACTTGTGCACTGCCCTCTCTTCAAGTCCAAAGGATTTACAAAATCACTCTTTCCAGCAGAAAATTATGGGTGCAATTAAGTGGCCTTACTAGAATATTGCAAAGCATACCAAAATATTCGAGAGCCTGCAAGCATACCTTGTAACAATATCAACCATGTTGCAGGTGGCCAGTTCATAAATTTTCTCCATTGCACTCGTGTCATCTTCATCATGCAGTTCCACCCACATATCAACAAGGGAGGCTGTAGGGATCTTGTGGTCTTCAGGAAATAAACATAGGTCCATGAAACAGTCCTTGATAACTGCCTTAGTATCCAAGACATCGAAGCTTTTTTTGGAGAAAAGGAAGCAGATCCTCATTAGATTCAAAAATCGAATGACCCTTCGACAATTTCTTTGCCCTGCTTTGCCATACCACAGAATGCTGCCGATAGAGTGACCTGCCAATCACATTTAGTGCCATTGGAGAACCACTGCAGCTTCACACTATCTGCAATTTACGAAAGTGCAAATTAGAGTTGTAAGTGGCCGTGATTTTATTTGCACTTAGTATGAGTAAATAAGAAAAAACAGTCGTATGTGAAAGTCTTTGCCCAGATTTAAACAAGCTACATAGCTTTCATGTATAAGAAAGCAATAGAAAGCATCTCTCTCACAATCTCATCAGAAATGTCAAAGCTGCTCTCCTTCAGATCCGCTGAGTGGCGGAAAAGCTTCATGGCATCCACATCCCCAAGGGGTTTCAAGAAGTATGGAATGCTGAATCTTCGAATTGCAAATCTCGAAGTCACTAAAATTTTGTAGTCTGACATCTGCAACACAAAATTATCAACAAGAAATTCTGATCCATGCTAAACATCGTCCAGAACCAACAGTGCAGGGCTTTCCCCAATTTGCTTTAGCAAACATTTCAATTGGTCAACCGCTTCTTCAGCATTTTGAAGCTTGGGCACCGAGCGACCATTGTGTTGATACAGTTTCTGTACAATGATATTCAAGTTTGGCATCTTCGAGAATTTGACGAAGAAGATATTGTCCTTGAATTTACCTAGCCAAACCTTACACATTCAGAGGGCTGCAAACTCAATAGCATCTGATGTTCTGTATCATTGTATGTGGGAAGAAGTATCATAAATTGCCTTTTTTTTTTTTTAAGTCTTGATTACCTAAGTGGGAAAAAAAAAAAGTAATATTTTCCTATCATTAGTTTGTCTAGAAGTCTCTCCATAGGTTATATCTAACTATACCTGATGTTGAACACTCATTACAAGGAATCCGCAAAGATTATCATTTCCGTCTACCGAGTAGCAATAGAAATGCATCATGAGAGATAGAATGCAAATGGGACTTGATTCATAATTTTGACATGCTCGTCCCAACAAAGCTTTTCCGCTAATGTAGTCTTCCCAGAACCTGCTGAACCGGTGACCACTAGCACTGACACACCGTCCTGGAGCAGCTGCACCTTCAATTCCACCACAGGCTCATCCAATCCAACGGTGAATGCCGGGGGTTCAGGAGTCGAGCGTAGGCCCCTATCATTTCTCGCAACCATATTCAGTTTCTTAATTTCCTTACGAATATCTCTCACCTCTATTGAGGTCTCCACCGTATCCCTCGCCATCTGAACTTGCATATCAATGTCAAAGAACCAACGAAGTGACTCAGCCAAAGCTTCAAGTTGCTCCTGGGGCTTATAACAGCATTTCCATCACTGGATTTTTGAGCACTTGAGATGAGAACAAGCTTTTTGCCATTCTTCACATCTTTGATTAACTTTTCTGTTTCTTGCTTTGAGCGATCCAGTTGCTTGTTGTATCGTTCTATTTGTTCGATCACTGGTTCTATTGACCTGAGGGTGGAAGCTAGGCGTTCAAGGGTGGGTCTGAACTGAATAGCCCTGTCCTTCGCATCCAAAACTTTCTTCAGCAGATCCCCAACTACAAGGTCTAGAACCATTTCTGCCATGACTTCACCTGATGCACAAAATCACAGCCTGGTGTAAAATCCCCTCCTTCCTAAGGGAATAATAGAGAGAAATTTCCAACAGAAAGTTGGACGTCTTATGCCCGCCAAAACAAAAAAGGGATTAATGCGAAGCTCAATTCAAACGGAAAATCCAAACCCAATAATCTGAGATAGAGCTTTGCTAAGGATTAAGAATTTAATCCTAGCTTTTTCTTTTCTGCAATCGGATTATATAGAAGTCAACTGATTTTGCAATAGCTTCTATGGTCCTAACTGGCCTCTTGGACTTGATATAGAGGGAAAGGGTCGCCTTGAGCCGACACCTCTCTTCTGAAAGTCGTTTTCACATTGTCGAACGCAAAACATGAGTAAGCAATGCTAGCACCGGCAGCAAATTCCCTGCCCACCTATTTTTTATAGAATTTATTCTTGATCATAGGGAAGAATATTCTAATGCTTATGTACCGTTGCATTAGATGCTGTTTAAGATTCTTCCAAGACGCAGCCGACAGATGTCCAACCCTTCAATTATTGCCTCGATGGTTAATGTAACTTCTCTGAGATGAATTTGATATTTTAGAATGTGAATAATCAAAAAATATATATATTAAATGTAATCCTATTTATTAAAATGCTATATGATTTTTTTGTGTGAATAAAATGTTATATGATTTTAGATATGCAATTTGCTTCAAAAAAATATTTAGATGATGTTAGTAAGTGGTTAAATTGGAAAAAAAACCAAAAAAAACAAAGCAACAACTACAACAAAATTGGATTCAAGCCTCTGACCCTGAACAGTAGAGTACCATCTGACTTGTGCCACAGATGGTTAAGAGGCGAGGCCCAAAAATAGCATGCATGGTATTGAGTATCAGAATCACAGCCCAAGTAGATTAAATCAGGAACTTATAAGACTTTTATAAGAATAGTTCGTAAGGATAAAACTAAATTATTTCGAGAGTCTTACTGTATTGGGGTTGAGGACATAATAGTCTTCCTGTATTGAGGTTAAGGGAATACTTAGAGTGACACTTTAAATATTCTTTTCCCTTGTTATTCCTCCCTGCTTCTCCTGGGGGATCAGATCCTCTGCTAATAGCAGTGGATGCGTACAGCTTGCGCAGCGACAAAACGACCTCGTTTTATCTCTCTATAGCCAATCCCAACTGTTCATTCTACGCGATTTTGAACATCTGTGTATCTCCTTTTAAGTGAATAAAGAAGCCAGGGAAAGATAGTATCGGAGTTTCCTCGCAGCAGATGGAAAAATTGCTTAAACTCCAGCCACCAACAACTGGTCAAAGAAGAGAAGAAAATCTTTGGAGCTCCGAGTACGATCCTCTGCCTCAACCATGATATCCTCTATATGATATTCATTTATCTGGACATGTTCGACCTTGTTCGATGCTTTGTTATTTGCAAATTTTGATACTCTTCACATCCTCTTCTTAAACTTGAATGCCTGGATAGTTATCAATTACGTCGTTGCCTGTTGCTCCAGCAAAGTTCAATGCCATGGAATACATATATATATATATATATATATATATATAAAACTTTCCTATCATATATAACTCTTTTTTTATTTGACGCTTTATACTTCTTGTATTTGATCAAACGTATATGTTTCCTGATTTTCATGAAGGAATGCAATCTGATAACAAGTAGCTAAAGTCTAAGATAAATGCCAAAAAATGGGCGATCCTTCTCAATATATGAACATAGTGCCTCGGCTATCAACTTTCGATATTGGGAAAGAAATTAAAAGAATTCAATTCCCATTGGAAAGGAAAATGTTAGACTTCAAACTTTGAAAAAAAAAATCAAGAGAATTTATGGTATATATAACAGATTCTTTTTCCACCTTGAACCAATAAGAACAATATGGAAGACACTAGGTGATATCAAAGACAACCAATATGTACAGAATCAGTTTATCTCACATAAACTATTAAAACAACCACCATGCATGTCCAACTTGTACATTAGTTGTAAAAATTCAAATTCAGCAATAATAGATTACATCTTTAATGTCAAATCCAAGTTAATAGATAATATTCCTATTTTAATTTCTAACTATAATACCAAAAGAGGAGGTACAGACTGAGAAGTTCTTGAAATATTTGACATTGGTATAACGAGAATGATTTCTCAAAAAAAACTTTGCTCTGAAGAAGTAAGAAAGAAGAAGAAGAGCTACAGAAAATGCATGAGGAGGAGGACGAAGTGAGTGAGTTGGATCGCCGATTATGGCCAGAGAATTTGAGAGAGTTTTAGACATGACAGTTGGAGCACCGGAGATGAATGAAGCAGGAGCAGTGGAGTTCGTTTTTGCGAGTTTTAGGGGGGCTAAAAAAATGGCTAAGATTGCGCACTATGGACTCAGACCTGGCAACAACATGGCGGATAGAGGACCTTTAGATTAAGCGGAGGATCACGATTAGCTTAGGGAAAAAAAACAACATCGCATCGTCGCTGCGCATGAGGTATGCATCCTCTGCTATTCGCAGAGGATCTGATCGTGCTTCTCCTGGCATCACACCATCTCATTAATGATCCAATATGCGTTCGTCGCAGGAAAACTAACAGAAAATTCTAGTGCTTATTTGATTACGACTAAGTCAGCGTCAACGGAGTAGGAACCCTTAATCAATATGCTAAACCTATCATTAGACCAAAAAAACAAAGGAATAAAAGTTTTTCACTATTCCCAAATAGGACTTTTCAAAGAATCGACACTGCACAGGATTTTTGGAATATATAAGACTACCTTATATATCTAAGGTACCAAAAAATCTCTGAAAGAGAGATTTGAACCCGAGTCGAACACACAACCTTCAGATTTGGAATCAGACGCGCTACCGTTGCGCCACGGATCCACCTTGTTTCTCTGCGAGTTAGATTTATAAATTTATTTTATAATTTCAGAATTTAAGTAATGATCACAATTTACGGCGACTCGCCAATCACCATTTGTTTGATACGTAGATAACATTTACATGTATTTTCAAAACATGCATTATATACAATATAGCAGCAAAAGCAGTTACTGTGTTTTCTTTTCATTCTCCCGCTTCATCTCGTTCTCATTGATTACTCTGCTCTTGAACTTCTGAATGGCCCTCTCATCCAATATCTCATAAGCCCTCTCGGACTTCGCCTTCAGCCACTCCACGAAACTCTTAATCCCATTCTGGTTCTTCTTATAAATTATGGGAACTGTCGTGCCCACTAGTATACCTATTTAACAGATTAACAATCAATTGAACACCGAAAATCATTATACAGAGAGAGAGGATAATATATATATTCTGGAAATTAATGATGTACCTATGTAAAGGAATGTTAACAGATCCATTTTGCTTGCAATGTAAGAAAGTAACCACAATCCAGCCACAACTCCTAAAAATAGAGGCCACTCTTCCAGTGCGCTCACCCGGAACACAAACCTTATTCCTTCTTCGATCCATGCTCGAACCGTGTATGCCATTTGCAGAGCTGATTCTTCTGTCAACTCCAAATCCGACAAGCTCGGCGGTGCCCTGAATTCAAGACAATCGACTAACTCAGCAGATAATAAACTCATTGTCCTCGGTATAAGGAAATTTGCACGAGAAGAAGAGGTAGAAGAAGGAGGGGTTAATTCTTACTTGCCCAAAAGTCTAAGCACATTGGCCCAGAGGAAGGATGAAGCAAGAAGAACCATGGCCAGCCATGAGAAAACAGTGAAGAACTGGAATTGATACACTTGCAACAACACCCATGTTGCGGTTGCCGCAATGAGAATCGCTGCAGTTAGTGTCCTTCTTCTCCACAGAGCAACGTCCTTCACTATGTTAACTGTGCCACAGAAAGCCAAGTGAGTCGACGCACATTATTTGAGTCAAATTATAATTAAATAATGCTTTTGCTATGCAAAAAGAGCTCAATCAAATTACCTGAGGAAGGGGAAGGAGAAGGAGAGGGAGCTGAAGAATGTGTTTGGGCAGACATGACGAAGACGATGTTGTTTAGGAGGGAGAAGCTTGCCTTGTTTGGTTTCCTACTCTGTATTATGTTTCAAATATTGGTCTTTCGGTGGAGGCGCACGAACGTGGTCATTCCGTCTTCGACCTACACGTGTACGGCTCTAAGGTGACGTGTGGAACCATGCAAGCTTCGTGGCACTTGCATAAAGTCATTCCTCTGCTGTATGCTGTATCTTTTGGAATAGATTTGAATTGTTTTAATCTGATTTAGATTATTTATATTTTAATTTTTTTAATTTGATTTTTTTTAAAAAAATGAACATAAAATAGAAACAATCTTTCATCAACCAAAATCTGGAAAAAAATTAATAATAAAAGATGTTTACAGCGATCATGTTCTTTCATGTATCACGAGCTAACTTTAACTTTCCAAATGACTATTCAAGGGATCAATATTCTCACTCCTAATATGAATATGCTCCACGGCACGAAAAGAAAAACAAAACTATATTTTATATACGTGATTGCCAGCGTGAGGATATAATCATAGGTAATGTCAGAAAAAGAATTACTCGGTTTAATCAAAACAAAAAATTCTGTGTCGGTCCATGAAAATGAAAAGAAACAAAAACAGAGATAACTTTTATATTTATCTTTCATCTAGTTAACACTATTGAGTACTCTGATATTTTCCAATCTTATATACAAAATTTAAAATAATTAAACTTAAATATAATTTTTTTAATATTTTTTATTATTAAATTATTTATTTAAAACATAACAACTGGATAAATTTTTAATAATACTATAAAAATATATTATTTAATTAAAAAATTATATAATTATTTATAAAAATTATACACTTATCATATTTTAATTAAAATTTGATAGTAAAAATTTTAATAATTGTATATAATTTTTTTTAAAGAAATCCAATAATTTTTTTTTCTAAGAAAAAAATTAACAAAACCATCAAATTTAAATTTAATACAAATAAACAGTTAAATACCGAACCTACTCATAGTTTCGACTTTGAAAGGTAAAGAACTATATTCGCTTATCTATCATCAAGTGCTTAAAGACATTAAAGAGTGAAATATTTCAACATACTCTTTTATTAAGTAATTAAATCATCTTAATAATATCAATTAGTCCTACACACTACACAGTGACTTCACTCTTTGAACGAAATTGACGCCAATCATGTAAAGGTGGACGGGCAATTGTTGTGGTTATGGGATTTGCACTCGCCAAACTCCCTTTTTTTTTTTTTTCTTTTTTTCTCCAAAGTTCCGATCATTGCCATTTGTTTTCTTGTTTTGTTTTTCCTAGTTTGAATAAAGCTTTGTAGGGGGCATTGCCTACAGCTCACATGAGTGCCCATAATTTGGCGCCCCACGTATTTCTCTTTCCTATTTTGTTTAAAGAGTATTAATGTTAAACATTTTACCTTTGATTCATACATGCATTATATATATATATATATATATATTCTTTTTTTCCGTCCATTTTTGTTTCATTCTGCTTTTTCCCTGTGTTTTGCACTCGAGTTCATTATATCAGTATAGGTTTAAAAATACCTTCGCTGCATCTATATTGAAAATTGGTGATTTCCTTTTCTGGAGAACTTCAATGCTTATGTGTTGATATTTGATGACAGAGAGAGAGGATTACATAATTACAAATGAGCAATGGGCTGCTTTGAGGCTCTCACATTTTTCTATGCTTGTTCTCCTCTTAATATTGAATACTTACGGGTGCACTGAGAGTTTTTTCTTTTTTTTGGGCCCAATATGGACGCACTGAGTTTATAAAAGCTTTAAGGTGAATGGTGACTAGGTAAAGCATGTGGGAAACCAAAACAATCAGAAAAGGTGATGAAGAGAAAAAGCGGATATCAGTGGCGTAATTTCAGGGGTGTTATAGTCAAAATGATGGGCTGAGGCAATAGCTTTCACTTTAATGATAATTCATAAGTGAATTGTGCATCACTTTAGTTTGAAGCAATTACCATTACCAACGCATGGAAACGCGTTACCCCCGCCAAATTTCATCAATTTTGTTACCTTAAAAACTAACAAATCTTAATAAATTATTATTTCTTATCCTCTGTTTCTCTTTCCTTCACTTATGTGGGCACCTCTCACTCCAATCACGCCTCGTACTGCGAGGTTGTTATATAACTCTCCAAGCTTCAGTGGACAGTCACTCTTCAAGTAAGAGACACATGACAAGTGAAATCTGGTACTTTCATTTCGTTTGCTAGTTTCAAGCATTGTTCTTCTCAGTGAGGTTTGAGTAGAGTTTGGCTTTCACTTTTCACCGCTGACAGATACAATGGGAAGCACAAGCTTGCTCCTTCCGGTGTGTTCTGTTCTGGCTTTACTTAGTGTGTGTCTCGTGAAAGCAGAAGACGCATATAAGTACTACACATGGACTGTCACTTATGGGACTCGTTCTCCTCTCGGGATTCCCCAGCAAGTGGGTTATCTGCATTCTTGCTTCTCATGACTATTCATTTGGCTATGAAGGGATTAATCTATGCATTTCTGATATTTCAGTCTTTTGTTTTCTTTTTAGGTAATTCTTATCAATGGTCAGTTTCCTGGGCCTAGGCTTGACGTGGTGACTAATGACAATATAATTCTCAACCTTGTCAACAAGCTGGACGAGCCATTTCTTCTGACTTGGTGAGTTTCTCTGTTTCTCTCTGCCATGTTTTTCTTTCAGTGGTAGCAGTGTAATTGTTTAGTTATATCTCTTCTTCAATGATATTTAAAATGTTGTTATAATATGATGTTAGAGCTTGTATTGTGGCATTTGAATTGGGGACATGTTTTGAAGTAGTTATGATGAAATAGGAACGGTATTAAACAAAGGAAAAATTCATGGCAAGACGGAGTGCTGGGAACCAACTGCCCCATTCCTCCAAACTCAAATTACACTTACAAGTTTCAGGCCAAGGATCAAATTGGAACCTACACATACTTCCCATCAACTCAACTCCACAAAGCATCAGGAGGCTTCGGTGGATTCAATGTATATCATAGATCTGTCATCTCAATCCCTTATCCAAACCCTGATGACGATTTTACCTTACTCATCGGTGACTGGTACAACTCCGACCACAGGGTAAGCTGGATTAATTTTTTTTGCTTTGTTCATAAATTTGTATATAAAATCTTATATATTTTATACAGCTGAACTCCTAATTTCTCCTGTTATGTTAACTGCATTCTTTCTGATGTCTGTAGAAATTAAGGCAAACATTGGATTCTGGAAGATCTCTTGCCTTTCCAGATGGCCTCCTTATCAATGGCCAGGCTCATACTACCTTCAATGGTGACCAAGGTCAGATTGTGTTTTCTAAGGTTATAGTTAAACTCTGCCATTTTCCAAGTAATTCAATCTGTTTTTTTTTGGTCAAAGGTGCATTTACCACCAATGGTTATTCTTGCTTCAGGAAAAACTTATATGTTTAGGATCTCAAATGTGGGCTTATCAACCTCAATTAACTTCAGGATACAGGGTCACAACCTTAAATTAGTGGAGATTGAGGGATCGCACACCATCCAAAACCTTTACGACTCTCTTGACGTACATGTGGGCCAATCCGTTGCCGTTTTGGCAACCTTAAATCAGCCTCCAAAAGACTACTACATTGTTGCCTCAACCAGATTTACCAGAAAAGTTCTCACAGCAACTGCAGTTTTACACTACACAAACTCCCTTTCCCCAGCTTCTGGACCTTTGCCTCCTGCTCCCGCTTACCAGTATCATTGGTCTATGAAACAAGCTAGAACCTTCAGGTCATTACTCAGAAAATATAACTATATTCAATAGCCTGAAGAGATTGATTACATTGGATTTGGATATATCTTTTATAGATTTTGATTTTATGTACATATATGCAGATGGAATTTGACAGCAAATGCCGCTAGGCCTAACCCACAGGGATCATTCCATTATGGAAAGATAACTCCAACAAAGACAATTGTATTGGTCAATTCAGCACCTTTGATTAATGGGAAACTGCGTTATGCTGTTAACAAGGTTTCCTATGTTAACCCTGATACCCCTCTCAAGCTTGCTGATTTCTTCAACATCCCAGGAATCTTCAGCGTAAATTCAGTCCAAAGCCTTCCCTCTAATAAAGGTCCGGCTACCATAGCTACCTCTGTAGTTCCATCTTCTCTCCATGACTTCATCGAGGTTGTTTTCCAGAACGATGAAAACACCATGCAGTCTTGGCATCTCGCTGGCTATGACTTTTGGGTCGTTGGGTATGTCAGATTCCTTTGTGTGAGTTGGCTTCGATCTATTTTTGCTTCAATTACCTCGAGAATTGAAATGTTGTTCATTGCAATAAACGCAGTTATGGTAGGGGGCCGTGGACACCAACCAAGAGAAGTACCTATAATCTAGTGGATGCCTTGACTAGACACACTGCACAGGTATCCAAACCAACGAGTGCTTGGATGAGAAATTCTTAGATTAGCTAAACAATGATACATCTATTTTGACATAATTTTATTGACTATTTACATTAACTGGTTGTGTGTATCGTTCCTAAGTATTTATTGTATTTAAACATTCCGACACAAATTTTCTACATGAAAGGAATTAATAGTAGGATGTGGGTATTTGGGTCCTTGTGTAGGTGTATCCAAAGTCATGGACAAGCATATTGGTGTCGTTGGACAACCAAGGTATGTGGAACATGAGGTCTGCAGTATGGGAAAGACAATATCTTGGGCAGCAATTCTATCTGAGGGTGTGGAGTGCACTGCGCAGCTTTACCAGTGAGTATGATATCCCCAGGAATGTCCTGCTTTGCGGCAAAGCCCTTGGACATCATCCTTAGTATCACCCACTAATTTCTTGAGTATTTTCTCGTCATGAGGGTTTGACTACGAGACCCAAAAAAAAAAAAAAAGATATATAAATTTGTGGCAGTCTGATGATATATTTGGGAAAGTTCTTGTATGAAATTTTCATTGCTCAATATTGGATTAGTTTCACATATTGTAAGAATTTTTTTCATAACAACGAGTGTTTACGTTGTTGAGTTGCTGAGACTTGCCCCGTATATAAATGGGAAGTTTCGTCCCAAGAAGTAGATTAAATTATGTGACTGGTGCTAATAATTTCATTAGATTTTTATAGTCTAAAATTTTGTAATTGAGTTTCTATAATTTAAAAAAAATTAATTTTATCTCGTGTTATTTTGACATTTTAATTAATTTAACGTAGGAACTAAATTAAAAATTTTTAAGGCTATAAAATTTTAATTATAAAATTTTAAACTATTTCAAAAATTAAGTTGCTAATAAAATAATTTAACTCAAAAGAATAAGAATATCTCTTTTTCCTTGGTCAAAATATGGCGACTAACCAAAAAAAAAATTTAATGCACATAGTGTGTTATATTATATATATATATATATATATATATATGCTATCTAATAAAGTAGAATTAAGTCACATAATTGAATTTTATATTTTATTACTTATTACAGCATTATTATATAAAGTGTTATATAAGGTTGAATTATATGATTTAATTTAATTTTATTATATAAGGAAGAATTTTCTGACAACAAAACATTCTAAACTGACAAAAGACCTGAACACAAGAAAATAGACCCAAAAAAAAGGATGTGAGCGAATTTAACATAGATTCCTCCCAATATATATCTTTTTTCATTTTTCTTCTTTTGAATCTTTGGGAATAAACAACAGAAAATTGGAATTATGCATTTGTCGAATCAAAGGCGTTTAAAATTTTAATTATGACAAATATTTTTAAATAAAGTTATGTTTGGAAACTATGCTACATTGGGCCAAAATCGTTCTTGCCAAATCATTTTGGGCCTTAGGTATTTAGTTTAGTCGTTTTATAGGTTTTGAAGTGTTTAATATTAAAAAAAATTATATTTAATGATTCATATTATATAAAATTTATTAAAAAAATTAAAAATTAAAAATATCATTAAATATTATCATTACTATTAAATTTTTAAAAATTTACTATTAATTTTATAAATTTATTATTGAGTATAAGTAAATACTGAATTTTGTTATACCCAATAATAAATCTTTAAAATTGATAGTAAATCTGTTAAAATTTGATAATAATTATGGTTCTTAAAAATAATTTTAATTGTTAATATTTTTTATTATAAACTTTATATAATATAAGTTCTTGGATGCAATTTTTCTTTAATATTATTCTTGGAAATATTATTGCTATTTCAATTTTAATCATTTCGTTAGGCTAGAACCCTGACATTATGTTAAGTTTTATTCTTTGGATCTAAGAAATAATTTATGGAGGATATCTATTGGATCAAGGAATTTCTAACAAAATATTTTTAAAAGATTCAAATATGAAAGGTTTTTTAAATAAAAAATTTATAAGAAAGGATTTTAATATGGAAAGTTTTTCAAATTGAGTGAGTATTAATGAATACATGATCTAATCACACTATGATTTAATTACATTAGATATGATCCTCAAACTTATATTAAGCTATTATTACTTAAGAAATGAAAGAAATTTCACATATTATAAAGCCAGAAAAAAAAGGAAAATAAATGTTTGAAAGGAATAGAAAAGATAACATGTTAATGAAGGATTATTTAAGTATTCTACTTTGGAAAACATGTGCATTAAATAGAGTTAACATTTACACATGAAAGAGAGTTCAAAATGGTAAGAGGATATTTATATCATTAAAGATTAATGTAGAATATTCAAAACGATAATTTTTAGTCATTGAACATCATTTATATATTTATTGAAAGAAGCTATTGACGGCCACATGTTAAATGATTACTCCATTTAAAGTAGACCATTTAAAAATAGAGACACAACACTAAATGTTTATCAATTGAAGTGTCATTATAAATTTTGTTGTACTTTATTGTTCATTTTATTCTAAAAAGAATTACCCTCATATTGAGATAACTCCTAATGAGTCTTATGTGCTAAATTTTTATCATATCTTTATTCTAAGTTTTTAACTATCTTGTGAAAAAAACCTAATGAAAGTGAGGCTCTAAAACCAATAAGTTGAGATCATAAGGTTGTCTTTTATTTGTAGTTTTTAAGGAGTCTATGAGAAAAATTTAAAAGAGTGGGAAGGATTGTAAAAGTCAAGTGTTGAATTCTATGAGATTACTTGTCTAATAAATAGAAAAAATCAAGAAATTGAGATTTTACTTAAGTTTGTTTTGTAACGTTAGTGATTATCTACTATAATAAGAATTTATTACTTTGTACATTCCTTTGAATCAAACCAAAATAAATTAGTTGTGCTTTTTCTCCTTTTTACTCTTTTTAATTTTTTATCTAAAGATATTTTCCAAATGAATAAGAATTTGTTTTATTAAAATTAACTTGGAATACAAAATTTTCAATAGGAATCACAATTTTTGAAAAGATAATTCTAAAATCTAATTTATCTCTCTCACTTAGATTACTTGTAAACCAACAGTAATACTCCCTGGTAAGCGAGCTTCTGTATTTTTGTTTTTGAAAGGTTGATATAAATCATTGAAGATTTGAGTCTGGCTTAGGCAGGTTCTTAGGTACAAGTTTGCCCATTCCTTTCATATTGTGCCTTCCTTATCCCCATCTTTTGTGAATTAGTAATTATTAGTAGACTTGGGTTTCCAACAAAAACAGAAAGGAAAATGGAGAGGGAGTTTTCGTTTGAATACTTTGGAGATGAATTTGAAATTATATGGAGATAAACTATTCCTCCTTTTTTTTTTTTAAGGATGGAGATGAAGTCAACTAAAGCACTTGCTTAGGCTCATACTTTTGCTGAAATGCATATGTGGCATTATTTGTTCATTAATGATGATCTTACCAACTTATGTTAGGTGGATTAAAGAATTGTGTACTTGATTGCTGCAAATATAAGTGAGTAAAACTAAAAGTCCATTCAAAATTTGTTCTTTACTACTTACAGTACTGAATTATTGTATAAGCCTAGTTGTTATATTGGGAAACTTATTACCAAGAAAGAATTAGGAAAATAATACATCCAAAGATAATAAATTAAGGCAAAGTGAAAAAGGAAGAGATTTTTAGATAGATCCCTTATATGTATGTTTCTTCCTTTTCATTCTACGTCGACCTCTCGCTAGTGATGGAAGAAGCAAACGAGAATGTGGAGTCCAGGTCATGGGACACATGAACAAAATTTAATGCAAACACATTTTTAAGTTACGATTGAAACATAATCATGTGTAATTCCATGTTGATCTCTTTTTAGAAGATCTCTTATTGGGATCTATCACATGCAATTGGAGTTATTAATTTTGTCTAGCTTAGCTAGGATGTAGAGTTGATTTAACCATCATTCATTCAAACATTATATTTGACTATGAAATATACTTCTAAATTAATTACAACACATCCAATGCAATGGCCAGCCTAGCTTTATGTTATTGATTATGCAGTTACCATATCTAAGGCTGCCCATGTTTATTATTTCTTGGTAATTCACACACACACACACACATTTGCACGCACGCACAAACATACACACACACACATATATATAGTTGCTTGAAACTTTCACAAACAAAAACATTAGATATAATTACACTTGTCCTTTATTACTATACCATTTATGGCCGTACATAGAGTACAATTCGTTTAATTTAGCAAATCCGTATTATTAGTATGTTATTAAATGATTTAAATGACATAATTTACCTCAAATATTATTTTATTCACTTGAAATTGCATTTTACGAACTCAAGGGCATTTGCCCACCAAGGGAACAAAATGTGACTAACTTTGTGGATTACTCGTATGGGAAACTTAAAAAGCCGCTAACAGAGAGAGAAGGAAACAATAGTTCTAGCACAGATCTATACTATTTTCCGTGTCTTTGGTTTTGCTTCATAATCATTCTAGACTATGATTTTTTCCCCTATTTAAAAATGGACTAAAAAAGTATCCAAATTTAAAATTGTTATAACTGATTCCTTATGGGTTCTCGCGTTCTGCCTCCATTTTCAGAGCTCAATTATATAATAGTGCTATAGAATTTAGATATAATTAAGGAAGAGATTCTTATGCAAACAAGATTAATCTGGTTGGATTCACGTATAAAACTATTAGTTTAATTGCGAATTGATTTGCATTTTTCTGCATGGTAATGTATTAAAATTAAAATCGTAAAATTCACTCAACAATAAAAAATTAATGGAGATTTGTGCTCGACTGTGGCGCACGTGCTCTCATAGCTTTCTACTTTATGCCACCAGCAATGAAGTTTTAAGTCCAAACCCCCAAACTCATATGGGTTCACATTTTCACGAAAAAACCATTGAATAAGCATTCCCTAAATTAAAAAGCAACGCCAAAATCAAATGGAACTTCTCAATCATTTACTTTATAAAATATATCACTAATTAATTAGTCAGTTCTACTTGCCTCAAGACATCTTACTCAAGTCAGCAACTTACTAAAACACTATGAATTGTGAGCAATTGTGAGTTGTGAAGTGGAGGTATGTAGTATACTGCATATATAGCCTTAATACAAGAAATCTGCTAACCATATCGGTTAAGCTTACTTTTAATCTTAGTATCCACTCCCTTAACTTTTTCTTTTTTGTCGTCCATTGCTATATACATATAGGCCTTCATAATTGTGTACTCCATCCTCATTCCCTTCAATCTTTCTCTCTTTCATCACTTTTTGAGGAAATCAGATTTCTAGTACTGGTATTTCTTTCTTTCTTTTTTCCATTTCTTCATTACCATTGAGGTTTTCTTGGGTTTGAAAAGATTCATGCCAGTTTCAGTTAAGGTAATTTCTTGGTTTAACAAAAAAAAAAAAGAGTTCATAAATTTCTTTTTCTTTTCTCCTATTTGCATTTTTCTTGGTGAATTGTCAAGTGTACATGCTGTGACTAGAAACTCAGCTACTTGATTAGAAATTATATCCATCTAGCATTAACAATTTTGACTTCACCATTAACTTGAAATATATATATATATATATATATATATATTATTGAGTATGTCAAAGATCTTCATCGAAATGTTTCTGAATGTCTTATTGAAACCTCTCTCTGTTGGCTTTGGCAGATAGTAAGAAATTAGACAGGGTATCGTACATAAGAAGATAAAGCAAGCCACATTCACACATATTATTCTTGGAATTTTGGCTTGCTTGGGTGTTGTGTTTGTTAATGCAAAAGACCTATATAGTTATTTTACATGGGAAGTGACTTATGGAACAATAAGTCCCCTTGGTCTTCCTTAACAGGTTGGTCTTGACCTTGTAAGGCCTTTCTTTTATAGTTGCAGAAGGGTCTGATATGATAGTATCAGGGTATTCTTATCAACGGCCAATTTCTAGGTCCAACCATAGACGTTGTCACTGATGACAATATCCTTATGAATGTCATTAACAAGATAGATGAATCTTTCCTCATTAGATGGTGATTGGCTTTTTTTCCATAATTTACCTTTCTTTCACTATAAACCGGGGTTTTGGTAATTAAGTAACAAGGATTATCTGTGGTGGAAAATAGGAATGGTATCAAACAAAGAAGAACTTCATGGCAAGATAGAGTTCAAGGGATTAACTGCCCAATCCCTCCAAACTCAAACTGGACATACAAGTTCCAAGTCAAGGATCAAATTGGAACTACACTTATTTCTCATCCACCAAACTTCATAGAGCGACTGAGGGTTTTGGGGCTTTCAACATTGAACAAAGGTCTGTGATATTCAAACCATATCCTGAACCCATAGCAGATTTCATCATGCTAGTTCATGATTAGTACAAGACCGACCACAAGGTTTGTACAAAAGTCAATTACTTTCTACATGTTGCTTTGCGCTCATATATGGGATATTAAGAAATGTTGTAGCCTAAGTGAAAATTTGATTTTCAGGCACTGACGCGACAATTGGATGCTAGCAAACCTCTTTCTTTTCCTGATGCTCTTCTCATAAATGGCCAAAAGGATTCTGTCATGTTTACTAGTGAAAAAGGTAACCATCTCCATTCCCTATGCTTAAAACGATGAGATTTCAGTGAAATCACAGTTAGCTAGTATTAAACTTTATCTTGAAAATCAAATATTTTCAAGGAAAACTTACAAGATCAGAGTGTACAATATGGGAATAGCAACCTCAATTAACTTCAGGATTCAGGGGCATAAGTTGAAGCTCATCGAAGTTGAAGGAGGTCAAACACTGCAAAAAGTTTACGAGTCACTAGATATCCATGTAGGCCAATCCCTAACTGTCTTGGTTAAACTTGATGGGCCACCTCAGGATTATAACATCGTCGCATTAAGTCGTTTCACTAAGGCAGTGCTCAATGCCATAGTAACTCTTCGTTATACTGGATCTAACAAATAGGCCTCAGACCCGTTAACCACTGGCCCAACTTATTAACTGTATTAGTCCATGAAGCAAGGCAAGACCATCAGGTAGTAAAATGTGCTTGTTTTTTTTCAAGTAGGATACTGTTGATCGTTTTTGTGACTCTTTTTGTGACTCTCTCTCTCTCTCTTTGTTATGGATAATGATTAAAGAACATGACTATATATATATATATATATATATATATATTAAAAGAAAAAGATAATTGTTGTCTTTAACTTTGAATTTAAATCTTGAAATGAGACCTGTAATAAGTGAGAAAAAATATATAACATAATAAGTGAAAGTATATTTAAGTACTTTTTGTTTGAAGTGAAAGAAAAAGTGTGATACTAAAAATAAAAATATATATATAAGTCAACTTTCTCTATTTCCGTATGATTTTGAATTCTTTAAATATATAAAGTATCTTTGAAATAAAAGAATAATATAAAAAATAAATATAAATAAAATTCACTTTTTTCTTTTCTTTCTATCTATATCACATTTTAAAAATATTTTATTAATTTCACACTTTAAATAATATAATCTTATTTTTATTCACTCCTTTCTTTCTTTTTTACTTCCTTCTCTTTACAAACACTCCTTAAATTTTAAGAACGACAAAGAAAGAGATGAGAAGACGTAACCGTCCGCCCACTACGGATAAAATAAACGAAATAGAAGTGAATGCGCGTAAAGGAAAGAGTGGGGCAAGAGTGTGGAAATCTCACACGACGTACAGGAACTTCATCGTGGGCAGCGGGTTCCACGAAGTATCGGTTGGGGGTATATAGACCTCGTTTCTGGCACAATCGAAGTAGCTCAATCAGCTGAAATTTGATTCCTCTAACGGCTCGTTTGTTTGGTAGTGTAAAAAAAAAAAGAGTTTTTTTTTAATGCAATATTTATTAATATTATATTTTTTAAAAATTATTATTTAATAATATTTATTTATTTTATCTTCTTAAAATAAACATATAAAAATTATTTTTCATTCACAATTTTTGTTTTTTAATTTTCTACCTCGATCTTCCCTACTAACCCCTTGTTTGGTTTGCATAATTGGAAGGGAGGAGAGGAAAAATTTCATTAAACTTTCCCTCTCCTCCCCCTCTCCCCTTCCCCTCCAATTTGGGGAGATTGGGAGGGAAAGTTATATTTTGGACCAAAATACCCCTATATTTATTTGTTTAATTTTATTTATTTATAAATTTTTTTAAATAATTATAATTATAAATAATTTTTAATATTTATTTAATTTAATAATAAAAATATTAAATTTTTAAAAATAAAAAAATAATTAATTATATTATTATTAATTTTAAAACATACAAAAGTAAAATAGTCTACATATTATTATTTTCTTTCCCTTCTTTTCCTGAATCAAATAATATATCATTAAAATTCCTCCCCCTCCTTCCTCCGTTAAAATCCCTCCCTCCCTCCACCTCCCCCCCGTTAAAATCCCTCCCTTCCCCTCCCTTCACCCTCACTTGAACCAAACATAACCTAATAGCTCTGCCCATCCACCTGGGGAAAGGAAAATCATTCAGATCTGAAAGCGTTTTCCTTAGTTTAGAGTGGTTTTATTTGATCTTCTTAATTAAGAGTGAGGGAACAGAAGAAAGAAATTAGCCATGGGAGAGACCGCACAACTCCTTGGAGGAGCTGATCTAGGAGCAGTGTTTCAACAGTTGTTGAAAAAGATACTGGAAATGATCGAAAAGGCACGAAAGAGTAGAACTTGCCTCCGAATCTTGAGGTCCACGCTGAAGGATTTGACGCCGTTAGTGGAAGAGATCAAAAAATATAACGAGGAATTGGATCGCCCCAGGGAAGAAATAGATAAACTGATCAAGGAAAAGGAAGCAGGACATGAGCTTGTTCGCAAGTCCTCGAAAATCCATTTCTGGAAGTGGAAGAGCCCACCAGAACAAGCTTGGAGAAAGGCACAATTCGATTGTCAAGTGCTTGTCTTTCAATTCGAAAATACAAAATGAGACGGTAAGGGATGTGAAGGAGACTCTTAACCGGGTAGGAAATATTCTTGAAAGGATTAGCAAAGAGAAATCTGTGCAGGGAATTATGTGCTTGCCTCCTCAAAACCCAGAATTCGTCGTTGGCATGAACGAGCCCTTGGTGAGGACATTAGTTACTTAAAAATCTAGGGAGGGTGTACATGATAGGTTGCTCAAGGTGCGAATTGCCAGCCTTAGTCATGAATCTTGAGCATTTGAAGAGTGTAACATGCGATGAGGAGATGGCTACTTCATGGGATGTTTTCAAACCTATGCTTACCGATGTAAGGTTCGAGGCTCCACATGTTGATGTCAACTTAAATTGGCTTCTTGAGACTAGCTCCTCAGCTATGATGCAAAAGGAAATCCTCTCCATTCCCCCTCCCTCAGTTTCTAGTAAATTTGGAGATAGAGAGAGGAAGAGAAAGCGTATGGTACCCACTGAAGGAGTTACTTGATTTTTGAATCTACTATCCGTTGAATTGTTCAATGGTTATTCAATTTTTAAATCTAATGAGGATCTTCCAGCTTGTCTCCAAAGAAGCTTTGATGTCTTGGATACTAAGGCAATTATTAAGGAGAGTTTCACAGACCTAGGTTTATTTCCTGAAGACCAGAGGATCCCTACAACCTCACTTGTTGAATGTGGGTGGAACTGCATGGTGAAGATGACATGAATGCAATGGAAAAAATTTATGAACTGGCCGCCCGGAGCATGGTTGATATTGTCACAAGGTATGCCTGCTAGCTCTTGAATATTTTGGTATGCTTTGTAATATTATAGTAAGGCCATTTAGTGCATCCATAATTTTTTGCTGGAGAGAGTGATTTTGTAAAACCTTTGGACTTGAAGAGAGGACACTGTACAAGTCCACCACTATCCAGGATTAGGTATTTTCTCTAACAGCTAGATCCTCGATAAAAAATGTTCACTTTGTAAATAAAAAAAATATTGTGACCTGAAAATTGAAAGAATTTCTGATATATAATTTAAAGGGAGATCAATCATCTAAACAAAAAAGTAGGATTGAGGAAGTTAAATAGGAGCACCCTACTATTAATATCCAACCTGCTTTTGGTGCCATGATTGTGAAATTCAACATTCTAGAAACAAGCTAATTGGCGATTTCTCTTGCACCCATTACAATAATTTTGAATGTTGTTATATTGATTGTTTGAAACTTATTATTTATCATTGAGCTGGAAAATTGCAAGTGGCGCAGGTAACTACAATGACCACTTTGTCATGCAGCAATATCTTTTTCAGGAGCTAGCTATCCGTCAAATTAGCCTGGAGACCATGGCACAGAGGAAAAGACTAATTATTAACATAATTGGAACTGAATTTCCCAAGTGATGAACCGTACAGAATGAGTATCAAATACCTGCCCACATCCACATATTGTGTATCGACAGGTTTATGTCATGAGAACTGCTGTGTAAACTATCTATCATTGATCCCTCTCCCACCCTTGACCTTATTGAATCTTTTTGCAGATGAATTATTCGCTTCAGATTGTTGCAACCTACTACCAGCTGAAGTTGGGGTTCTAGTTTTGAACCTTTGAAGGAAGAAGTACACAATACCAAAGTTCATAGAGAAAATGAGTAAATTAAAAGTTATGTTAATCACAAATTATGGTTTCTATCCAGCTGAGTCAGAGTATTTGGAACTGCTTAATTCATTATCCATTCTTGAAAGAATCGGATTGGAGTGTGTTTCAATTCCGTCCCTTGGTGTGACCTGAGTGCAGTTAAACAATCTTCGGAAGTCATCTCTGCTTATTTGCAATGTAAGCGAAGCTTTTAAAATTGTTCCATCCAAATTTCAGATATGCCAAATTTGGTGGAAATGAACATTGACTACTGCATTATGGTGGAATTGCCGGTTGGGTTATGTGAAATCGTCTTCTTAAAGAAGCTAAGTATCACAAGTTTCTACAAACTTTCTGCACTTCCTGAAGAAATTGGAAAGTTGGTCAACTTGGAGTTACTAAGGCTTAGTTCTTGTTCTGGTTTAGAAGAGTTTCCCGACTCAATCTCCAGCCTTCAAAAGCTAAAACTTCTTGACATCGCTGACTGCATAAGTCTTAGTAAATTGCCAGAGCATATATGTCGGTTACGTAATTTAAAAGAGGTCTAGATCACAGTCATAGGTTGCTCAGGATTAGGCGAGTGGCAACAGATAGAGGTGGCCAAAGCTGATTTGAACTTAAATTGGCTTTGATTTTTTATTCCCGGCACTTGTGCTTTCTGGAAGTGGCAACAAAGTGAAGTGGGAATAAATAAAGATATGGAATGAAAATGAGAAGATATGTGAAAGGTAGCTTATGCTTCTGTTTTTTGGCTATCATTGAATATGAAGAGCAAGTGTTGCTTCAGTTGTTTGGTTATTACGTATTGGAAAATGAATATGAAGAGAAGGTTTATAAAATTTCAGGCTTACTGATAACTTCGTATTGAGATAGCATTTGAGAAGGAAAATATTGTGGTTCAAAGTTATTACAGGCTTGTGCTCTGATAACTCTGGGGAGATTGATTTTTGTCATATCAAGGTGAAGTATTACTATCTTCATCCGTTTTAATCTTCTTTAGCTTGTCAAACAAGATCATTTGACCCTTTACTTTATTTTTCATGTAGTCCTAATCAATTTCCATTCCCTACTCTGTCAGTGAAGTTCCACAACATTTCTCACGACGTTAATATTCTGAATTTTTCCATTGATTTTGTCATCTGTTCTTCAATGGGATGTTAGGAGAAAAGAAGAAACTCTTTCCTGGTAGTTCTCCTCACTCGTGTTCCATGTTAGTACTAATTGGTCTTGGTAATTATTTACTTTATTTGCTTTTTTAATTATTTTGTTCTGAAAGTAGTACTTATTCTGTAATATGAGGGTGTTAAGTATTCTTATTTTCGTCCGTTATAATCTCCTCAGCTGTTTTTCTATTTTTGGGTCAAGTTCTCTTTGGCTTGTCAAACAAGGTGATTTGACTCTAAACCTTATTTTCGCACTCATCAATTTCCTTAAAGAAGTTCCAGTTTCCACATGGGACCAGAGCAGCACACAACATTTCTCATAACGTTAACATTCTGCAATTTTCCTTTGACCGTCTCCAACGGGGAGGTGGAAGAAGAAATTGGCTCGTTCTCTTTGTTTAACTCGGTTCCGCATCAGAACAAGCAAGGTTACAAATCCGTGATTTTTAGATTTTTCCGCCAACAAACAAAGGACTTTCACATGTTAATCAACCAAAAAACGTTATAATTCCGCCGATATGTCTTGTTCCTAATTTGGACACCGATTATAATGTTTATTTCTCACTTATAATTTTTATCGTTAAATTTATTATTTAGAATCTAAAATAAAAAAGAAAAAATTAAAATCCGTGATCGCAGCCCTTTCAGGGGCTAAGAGGATCCAACTTGATATGTTTAACGCTCAAAAGCAGAATTTTCCAGAAATAATAAATAACTAAAAACGATAAAGAAAGATGGACAAGTCACTGCCCACCCACTATGGATAAAATAAACAAAGTTAATTGTTGTCCTTAGCTTTTGAGTCACACGAAAGGTAAGTCAATGCGCGTATAGGAAAGAGAGACGCAAGGGTAGGGAAATCTCGCTCAACGAAGAGGAACTTCATCGTGGGCAACGGGTCGTTCGGGGGTATATATACCAAAGGAGATAGCTCAATCAGCTGAAATTTGATTCCTCTAATTGTTTGCAATGCTTGTTGCCTACTGTGATAATTTGATGTAGAAATTTTTTAAATGAGCTTTGAAGTACCAATATTATATGCATATCCCTAGATTTCCTCCCCTTTTTGGTAATTTTAGATTATGACTTTAAAAATCTTTCAGATCTGAAAGCGCTTTTCTCAGTTTAGAGTGGTTTTATTTGATCTTCTTAATTAGGAGTGAGGGAACAGAAGAAAGAAGTTAGCCATGGGAGAGACTGCACAACTAATCGGAGGAGCTGATCTAGGAGCAGTGTTTCAAGAGTTGTTGAAAAAGATACTGGAAATGATCGAAAAGGCACGAAAGAGTAGAACTTGCCTCCGAATCTTGAGGTCCACGCTGAAGGATTTGACGCCGTTAGTGGAAGAGATCAAAAAATATAATGAGGAATTGGATCGGCCCAGGGAAGAAATAGAAAAACTGATCAAGGAAAAGGAAGCAGGGGATGAGCTTGTTCGCAAGTCCTCGAAAATCTCTTTCTGGAAATCCCTATTTGGAACAAACTACCAGGACGAGCTTGGAGAAAGGAACAATTCAATTGTGAAGTGCTTGTCTTCTGATTCGAGAATTCAAAATGAGATGGCAAGGGATGTGAAGGAGACTCTGAACCAGGTAAGAAATATTCTCGAAATGATTAGCCAAGAGAAGTCTGGGCAGAGAATTATGTGCTTGTCCCCTCAAAACCCAGAATTCGTTGTTGGCATGGACGAGCCCTTGGTGAGGTTGAAGATGGAACTTCTCAAAGATGGTGTATCCATTCTTGGATTGACGGGTCTGCCAGGATCCGGAAAGACCACATTGGCCAGAAAGCTCTGTTGGGATGACCAAGTCCAAGGTAAACCCCCCCCCCCCTTCTTCTTTTTTTTTTTTATTTATTACACTGGTAATCGGCCATGCTTAAGGCCCTATACTTCTTAGTTTTTTTTTTTTGGTATATTTCTTTCACAAGCGTCTTTTATTAATTTAGTTGGAGTGGAAATTCTGAAGAGGAATTTTCTTTAGAACAATGCTTTTTGTCCACTAATTTGTTTATAATAAAACAATGGCAACAAAAAAATGAAGAGGCATGAAAAGGTTCCTTGGAAGATCATTCCTGGTTTAGTAAGCACCAGACTGTATCAAGTAGGAGAAGGAGTAATCAACAAATTAAAAAAATATGGGATATATGAAAGTTCTTCTGCAACAAATTAAGAAGCATGTTATTGTTACCTATATTCTGCGGCTGCAAGACTTTAAATGTTCCTTGGTTCAAAGATCTCTTTGGTTTAAATAGGTAAATTCAGGAACCATATCTTATTTGTCACCTTCTCAAAAACACCCAACTTTAAGGTCATTGTAGAGGCACTATTTCAACACTGTGGAAGTTGGGTGCCTGAGTTTCATAGCGACGAAGAAGCAGTTAAAGGGTTGGGACTTCTGTTGAGGAAAATAGCGGAAAGTCCAGTATTATTGGTGCTAGATGATGTTTGGCCCGGATCAGAATCCCTTGTTGAGAACTTCAAGTTCCAGATACCAGACTATAAGATTTTGGTCACTTCAAGAGTTGCATTTCCAACAGTTAACCCTCAAATCCACTTGGAACCACTTCGTTATGAAACTGCACTAACCCTTTTCCGACACTTTGCTTCCATAAAAGACAATAGCTCAGACATTCCCGACGAATATCTTGTCCAAGAGGTGCTTTTTCTTACTTTTGATAAGTGGAAATTATCTTACTTTGTAGTTTGTTTTCTTTCTATGTTATATCTTTTGCAGAGGCATATTAACATATTATAATGAATTTTTAAAGAAGTTGGCAAGTTGCAAAAAACCATATTTTGCCCCTTAAAAGCAATAATTTGACTAGACTCCTAGTAGCCACGCCAGCTATGGTCATAAGTCTTAACTCATCACCCTAGTCATCATAGTCGCTGACTTTATTTGCTCGCAATGATATGCAGGTTGTGAGAGGTTGTAGGGGTTTACCGTTGGCCCTTAAAGTGATCGCTAGATCACTGTGTCAGCAACCTTATGACATGTGGCAAAAGATGGTAAAGGAATGGTCGCAAGGTCATTCTATTCTTGATTCTAATACAGATTTGCTTAATTTCCTCCAAAGAAGCTTGGATGTTTTTGAAGATATGTCCATCATCAAGGAGTGCTTCATGGACCTAGGGTTATTTCCAGAAGACCAAAGAATTCCTGTTACTGCTCTCATTGATATGTGGGCAGAACTGTACAAACTAGATGATGGCGGCATAGAAGCAATGAAAATAATCAATAAATTAGCCTCCCGGAATTTGGCAAATGTCCTTGTTACAAGGTACATTAACTACTAATCTTTTTTCCCTAGGTCTCTTAATGCTCAATTGCTATATATAATCGAAGATAGCTGATATAGCTTCGTATTATAACAAGAGTACAACTCTATTTAACATCAAATAGAGAATATAAGTTGACAACTAATAGAATATCAGACAGAGGACACGTAATTTTATCTTGTCAAGGATTTTGTCTTATCTGGGAAGCTAAACTGTGCTCATTTACCAGGAAAGTTGAAAGTGACGCAGACAATTACTACAATAACCACTTCATCATGCAGCATGACCTTCTTAGAGAGCTTGCAATTTATCAAAGCAGCCAAGGACCATTTAAACAGAGAAAAAGATTGATTATTGACATAAATGAAAATAATCACCAATGGTATCTAGAGGAGAAGCAGCAAGGCATTATTGCCTGCGTATTGTCAATATTCCTTAAATGGTGTGTTAAACAAAAGCAGCAACTTGTCATTGCACGCACATTGTCTTTATCAACTGGTTAGTTATATCTCTTTCTTAAAAACATACACTTGCAAATAAAAATGGGCCAATTGGAAAGTTGCAGTGCTCTGAATTGACCCCATTTGGATTGCTTTTGCAGATAAAACATTCACTTTAGATTTGGGCAACACTCAGCCAACTGAAACTGAGGTCCTATTATTGAATGTTCGTACGAAGGAGTATTCCTTGCCAAAGTTTACTGAGAAAATGAGTAAGCTAAAGGTTCTAATATTCACTAATTATGGTTTCCATACTTCTGAATTGAAAAACTTTGATCTACTTGGTTCTTTATCTAACCTGAAAAGAATTAGACTGGAGAAGGTTTCTGTTCCTCCCCTGGGCACATTGAAAAAACTCCAAAAACTATCTCTTTATATGTGTAATACAAGTCAAGCTTTTGAAAGCTGTAACATCCCAATTTCAGCTGCATTGCCAACTCTCGTAGATTTGAACATTGACTATTGCAAAGATATGGTGGAATTGCCTTCGGAGCTCTGTGATATTAAACCCCTCAAGAAGCTAAGTATTTCTAACTGCCATAGGTTTTCTGCTCTGCCCCAAGAAATTGGAAAGCTTGAGAATTTGGAAGTGCTGAGGCTTAATTCCTGTACTGATTTAGGAGAGCTACCAGACTCAATTTGTAGGCTTTCCAAGCTAAGCTTTCTTGACATCTCAAACTGCATAAGCCTAAAAAATTTACCAGAGGACATTGGTAACTTACAAAATCTAGAGAAGGTGTACATGACAGGTTGTTCAAGGTGCGAGTTGCCCGTCTCAGTCTTGAATCTTGAGCATTTAAAATGTGTAACATGCGATGAGGAGACGGCTGCTTCATGGGACGTTTTCAAACCTATGCTTACCAATCTAAGGATCGAAGTGCCACGCGTAGATGTTAACTTAAATTGGCTTCTTGGGACTAGCTCCTAAGCTATTAAGTTGAGAGGAGATGCTTAAATAATGCTTAATGCAGTGAAATAAGAATGTTATATATTTTAATAGTTTAAGATGTGATTGTAATTAAGAATTTGGAATAATTTAGAGTTCATGCCTGCTGTGTGTAATTTGACTTCTCTTTTACTGTTTTTTTTTTCAAATCAAATAAAACAGAATATTACAGCAAAAGAGAATAACTAACTGTGGATGATGATACATTTCTAGGTAAAATCTGTTTAATGCTTCTGACTAAAAGACCATCTGGATGTAGCCCTGAGCTCTTCCAACTTCTAAAATCCTGAAGATCTCCTCCAATATGCCAGAGTAGAACTTGCGCATCTAAAGAAGCCGACGAAGGATTCAAAAGCCATTTGCAATAAATATCCTTTGAAGTGGTTAAATGCGAATACTCCCCTGAATTGCATAATTAAGTAGACAATTTCGATTAGTAGCAAACGTGAGCAAGTTACTTCTGCTACTCTTGACATAAACTAAAACCTGTACTTTCTTCCACACCATTTTGAATGACTAAAGATTAAAAAAAAAAACTTGTGTCTCCTATCCTTTAGAAACCAAATTAACCACCAATGCCCTATAGTGAAGGAATAACCCTTGTCAAATGATAAAGATTAGTTTGCCTACTTATGTTATTTGAGAGTTTAGGTAAATCTAGAGAAAGACAAATATTTGCCACGTACTCCACCCACTGGGATTTAATTCTAAACAAAGTCTCCAACGGACTAAGATTGAGAATTTTCGATCAAATAATTATTTCTAGCAAATAAGATATTTTTCAAAATAACCATAATGAAAATTGTATTTGCGTATAGCCCTTAGGCCCACTGATTAAACCAGCAATCCAACCACAAATTCAGAGATTTCTGTTGAACAAGTTAAGGTCGAAGAGTTAAATTTGAGCCAAATCATATAGTTTTAGCAAAATGACAGAATAAAAACAAATTATCTAAACTCATCACATTCCTTACAAAGCACACAAAAAGATGAAACATTGAAATGATGTCTTCTGAAGCAGGGACATGATTCCTCAACTTCCCAATAGACAACGACAGCCTAAAAGGAGCTTTAATTTTCCAGAAGTTCTCCCAAGCAAGGGTAGAGTTTAAAAAAAAAAAAATGTTAACACTGCGAGCAAGAGCCCTATATCAAAAATTAAATTAACCAAATGTCACGGGAAGCTTCTCAGAAGGTTGTTTCAAACATTAGAGAGATTGTCATCAATTGGTTTCTATGAGAAGGGATACTGATGACATTTGAACTATGAATTCTTTCCATTTATAGATCCTTTTTATGTAGTCTATTTTTTTACTAATCTAAAGCTTTCTACTATCACATATAACTTAATAGGTTGAGAGTTGAGTCAGAGTCGCTATTATAAACTTACCAATTTTAAATCCTTTTCTATGGATGACGTATTCACTCCAACTTGATGCCATAAGCAACTAGCCAAAGCCGAGTTTCTAAATTTGAAAGATAGAGCAAAGTACACCTTACCAGAACTTATCATGAAAATCAGCAAACTAGAAGTTCATAATCACAAACTATTGTTTCTTCTTTTCCGACTTAGCCTGTTTCGAATCCATTTAAATTGGCGAGTTTGAAAATTCTACTAAAATTGTCCCTTTCGAGCTATATATATCAAGCTTTTATATAGAGATTTTGCAAAATAAACAAACATCCCGGACTCAATTACCCCAAAAGTCATCGTTCAAGCAATCATGTATCCACTTGAGATTGAAAAATATATAAATATACAACAAAACATCTCATTTTGAAAACAGCTTTGTAAATTGTGTCTACATGTGTTAGAGTAAATCAGGTCCTCTCAATTTATCAAATAAATTGGGAAGATCAATTCACCGGAGGGAAGTGAGTTTATGGATAACCAAATTGTGCATAAACGATAAAACCTACTAAAAATGTATGCGGCCACTTTTCTCTCTTCTAGTATCTCGTTTAGTCGACAGTAACATTATACTAGGAATAGATATTGAATTTTCATGTTTAGTTGGTTCTTTAAGATGTTTCACGTTTGGTATGATTAAAAAAATAAAATGATAAATTAATAATATTCATATTTTTATTTTAAAAATAATAAAAAAATAAATATTATTAAATAATAATAATGATATGATAAATATTTTTCAATTTTTTTTTCAAACATTTCCACTGCCGTGATACGAATCTTTAGTATCAAACGTAACTTTCTATAATTATTCCGTTCTTATGCTTATACATATTTTCGTTCCTGTAAGAATTATTCCACAAACCAATCCAGCATGAGTGCTAAATCGAGGGATTCGAATTCTCGGAGTATAGGACTGTTTCTGTAAGCAGCGGCCTTCAGTCAGCCATTTGTACTGTTAAGTAATAAAACCAAGGAAGTTTCCTAGCATCTTCCCTGTGCCTTAGCCAAATTAAGGATTTTTATAAAAATTGAACTCTGGCGGAAGTTTTAGTATCCAGTATCGCTGAAAAGTCTTCCCTTGCTCAGAGTGAAAGCTAGCTGTGAGTTTCCCTGCTCTAGGAGTTGTTCAAAGAGGAGAGCCAACAAAAGAGTGAAAAGTTGAGACTAGAGAGAGTTCAAGAAATTTGCTGAAAGCTATGGCAGGTGAGGTAATAAGGGATGCCGCTGTGGGAGCTGTACTTGGGGAAGCGCTGAAAAGGGGGTTAGACATGGTGAACAAGGCTCTCAACTTCAAAACCACACGCGAGGACCTCCGGGATACCGTGCAGCATTTGACTCCGCTGATCGAACAGATGAAGGCATATGACAAGACCTTGGATCGCCCTCTGGATCAAATCGAACGAGTGATGAAAGAATTTCAGGAGTCCGACAAGCTTGTTCGCAAATACTCCAAAGTCCCTTGGTGGAAATCTCTGTCTTTTTCTGTTTACTACGATAGGCTTCAGGAAAGGAACAAAAAACTTGAGAGGGCCGTCACTGTTGATTTGCAAGTTCATACAGCAAGGGATGTGAAAGAAATCTTGTTGACCTTGTCGACCTTGAAAGATATTATATTGATTCTTGTTAATAATTCTATTTCTGGGCTAAAAAGTAATGGCACAGTCATGAAGGGGCTGTGCGGGGCTCCTGAAAACCCAAAATATACAGTGGGATTGGACGGGGCTTTGAAGAATACCAAGAATGAGCTGCTCAAGGCTGGTGCATCGGTCCTTCTATTGACTGGTCTGCCAGGATCGGGCAAGACAACCATGGCTAAAAAGCTTTGTTGGGATCCCGATGTTAAAGGTAACCAGCCCCTGAAACATCTGCTCCAACTTCTCTCTTTGTTCATAGCTTCTATTCCTTTCATTACTTGGCTAATTCACCGCGTTTTCTGATGTAAAATAAAATAGCTCAAAAAACTTTTTTTTTTCTTTTTTAATTTCCTCTCTTGCCACCAGATGGTCCAAACTTCACAACATCTGAACCCATTGCTTTGCAGAACAAAAGAAAAACACTCAGCATTTGTGTTTTAGTGAAAATTCTATTAAAGGAATTCACCATGGTTATGACCCTATAAGATTTATTGTTTTGTTCACAAGTAAACTAGGATACTATTTACTAAGCACCAGCTACTATATTATTGGAGCTTGCGCAGGGTTAGTTGGTGAAAATCGAACTTTTCAGTTTCAAGATTTCCACTCTCCTGAGCGGCTTGAAGTGGAGCTCATGCTTGCTGATACGTTTAAAAATTTCCCTCTGTATCATTGTTTGAGAGTTTGTTAATATACGACTAGTGGCTTCACTGGTTCTTTGACATCTTACGGTGAAAGAATACCATAGGCACCTCGGCCTTTGGAGATTAGAAAGCAAACCTTTTATCAACTCGTTTAAATGCAAATTAGTGAAATGACTACCTTATATATGAGCATTCTGCAATGTTAAAAAACATCTCATGCTTATTGTTTTACATATCTTTTTTATTTGAATAGGCAAGTTTGGGGAAAACATCTTCTTCGTGACCTTTTCAAAAACGCCCAACTTGAAGAATATTGTGCAGACACTATTTGGGCACTGTGGGCTTCAGGCGCCCGAGTTTTCAAGTGATGAAGATGCAATTAATCGATTGGGTATTTTGCTAAGGCAATTTGGGGAAAGTCCAATACTGTTGGTCCTGGATGATGTTTGGCAGGACTCAGAAACTGTTGTTGAGAAATTTAAATTCCAGATTTCTGATTATAAAGTTTTGGTGACTTCAAGGGTTGCATTTCCAAGATTTTTCACGTCATGCCACTTGGAACCACTTGGTCAGGATGACGCGATAAAGCTTTTCCATCACTTTTCTCTACCTGATGACAGCAGCTCATACACACCTGATAAAGAACTTGTCCACGAGGTGCTTTCTCTTACCTTGTAATATATGAGAATTATTTATACTGTTTGAGATCTATTTCTCTAAAATCATTGACAATCACAATCATTGGACATGACCAGTAAAAAAAAAAAAAAATTCTTGATTTTTTACTATCTATTTTGTGTTTGTTCTTCTGCATTGGCAGGTTAATAAATTGTCAATGAATAAATACAGAATACTTGATATAGCCACATGTCAACCTTTGAAAACTATGACGAGAATACTTGCAGCGTGGCTACCTATTACTGATTTTCTTTGCTTGCACTGAAACTCAGGTAGTGAGAGGTTGCAAGGGTTCACCATTGGCCATTGAAGTTATCGGAGGATTGCTATGTAAGCAGCCCTTTGAGGTGTGGCAAAAGATGAAGGAGCTTTTGCTAAGCCAGTCGATTTTTGATTCTAATACTGACTTGCTCCATCGCCTTCAAACTAGCTTAGAAGTATTGGAAGATAAGTTCCCCATCAAAGAGTGCTTTATGGACCTCGGCTTATTTCCTGAAGACAAAATGATCCCTGTCGATGCCCTCATTGACATGTGGGCAGAACATTATGAACTAGATGGGGATGGCATAGAAGCAATGGTCATCATCCATAAATTAACCGCCAGCAATTTGGCTAAGACTGTGGTTAGAAGGTAGATAGCTTATTTTTTTCTTGTTGACCGTTTAATGCTTGATCATAATAACAGATGGCTGAAATATTTTATACCATGACTTTAGTCTTTCTAGTTAAAACAAAGAAGTTGGAAACGTAATTACACGAGTATGTTAATTGTTCATCATATTAAGCTCTGGTTTCTCCCTGGGTAATTAATCTCTGCTTAATGATCAGGAAAGTTGCAAGAGACACAGACAAGTACTACAATAATCACTTTGTCATGCTGCATGATCTTCTCAGAGAACTAGCTATTCATCAAAGCAGCCAGGAACCATTTGAAGAGAGGAGAAGATTGATTATTGACTTAAGTGAAAATAATCATCCCAAATGGTGGCCAGAGCAGAAGCAGCAAGGCATCATTGCCCGCATGTTGTCATTATTGCCTGGATATATAGAACAGAAGCAGCAGCAAGTTGTTGCCCACACGTTTTCTATATATGCAGGTCGGTTTTTCTCTCTTTCTTTGTGTGTGTGTATAAATTGTATGAGAATGCACATACAGAAAATGAAAAATTCTGTTGAGAGAGCCTTTGGTGCTCTCCCATTCATCCTCTTCCATACTTAATGCTGTATAGGATGCTTATGCAGATGAAACATCTACTGCAGATTGGTGCAACATGCAACCTGATAAAGCAGAGGTTTTGATTTTAAATCTTCAAAGTAGCGATTACACCATACCAGGGTTCATGGAGAAAATGAGAAAACTTAAGGTTCTGATAGTCACAAATTATGGTTTCCATGTTTCCAAATTAAACAAATTTGAGCGGCTTGGTTCTCTATCTGACCTGAAAAGAATTAGATTGGAGAAGGTTTCAGTACCCTGCCTATGCAAATTGATGAATCTGCAAAAATTATCCCTTCATATGTGTACTACTTGGCAGGCTTTTGAGAGTTGTTCCATCAACATTTCAGATGCGCTGCCAAATCTAGTGGAGTTGAGCATTGATTACTGTAAAGATCTGGTGGAATTGCCTGCTGGGATTTGCAAAATTACCCCCTTGAAGAAGCTTATCGTCACTAATTGTCACAAGTTTTCTGAGCTGCCTCAAGAAATGGGAAACCTAGAGAACTTGGAAGTGCTAAGGCTTAGTTCCTGCTCTAATTTGGTAGAGATACCAGACTCCATTAAAAGGCTATATAAGCTAAGCCATCTTGACATATCAGACTGCATAAGCCTTAGGACACTACCAGAGGACTTTGGGGACTTGCGCAATCTAGAAAAGCTCTACATGAGGGGTTGCTCAAGATGTGAATTGCCAGCCTCAGTCAAGAATCTTGGACATTTAAAGATTGTAATGTGTGATGAAGAGACAGCTACATCTTGGGAACCTTTCCAACCTATGCTTCCCAATCTAAGTATAGAGCTGCTGAAAGCAGATATTAACTTAGATTGGCTTCGTGGAGTTGGATCCTGAGGCTTGTTAAAAAGAAGCAGCTGTTATTTGATGATATCGTAGTTCACCAAACGACATTACTTTTGTGGCTTGAAAGGGAGGAGACTTCGTTGTTTCTGGTAAGGTCATTCCTGTGATAAATTTGTGTAGTGGTTCAAGTATCAAAAAGGAAATTCCGTCTTGAAAGTGAGAGGAAAATTCATGTGTTATGAGGATTAAATTATAATGGTTCTAAATTTACTGCTTCATTTTCTTTTCAGGAATACACTACTCACTGTACTCTAGTAGGATTTAAATTTGAGATTTCTATGTAAAAATATTCAACATTTAACCGTCGGGGTATATGCATAGTATGCCTATTCATAATGATTAGTTGATAGAATATTTTCAAAGTGCCACGATTCTGGCTGTGGACTCCTAAGAGCATGTCTGGTCGGTAGGAATGGGGATAAAAAGAATGAGAATGGAAATAGATTAAAATGATGTTTGATGGCCAGATTACGATGACCCATTCCCATGCCATAGGAGTGGGAATGGGGATTCCATCATAACCCTGACGGAATCAAGATCTATTCCTGGGAATCCAATATCAATTTACCATGATGTCCTCTTAAAATTTAGCAATTCACAAAAATGATCTATTCCTGGGAATCCAATATCAATTTACCACGATGTCCTCTTAAACTTTAACAAGTTACAAAAATGCCCTTAACCAAGCACTGGCCTTAGTTTGCCATTCCATCGTACCATCTTTGTAGCGTTTGTCGTCCCGTTCATGCGACTCTCCCTACGTTCACATTTTGGAGCTTCTAAGTGCCCTAATCTTCTTCAGCTTGCTGTGTGCGCGAGTCTCCCCCTTTTCTCAGCTTACTCTCTGCAAAACCGCTAATCTTCTGTTCGGAATCAACCAAGAAGCTGTCTCTGTCCCTACTATCACAATTTTGAGCCATTGCTACTAGGGCTACCCTTCAATCTCGTATCAAGCGGTAGGCCCGTTTTCCCTTCTCCTAATTACTCTGGTGATTTAAATTTTTTGTTAATTTTCGTATTTACTGTCTTATGTAAAATTTTAACTGGGCCTGAATCCATGATATGAATTTCATGCCTAGAGCTGCTGCTTCTTCGGTTTTGTTTCAATTCCTAGATGCGCTGTTTCTGGTTAATGATATGCTCTCTTTTAAATTCATAGTTTTTCTTGATGTGCCATAGTAAGTGCAGAAATCGCATGGATGTGGGAGTGTCTTGGTTTGGTACAATCTAAATGTAGTTGGATGGATGTTAAGTATACGCCAAATACAAATTCAAGCTAATTGTATGCCCAGACGGGATTCTTTCTTCTTCTTCTTCTTCTTCTTCTTCTTTTCTCTTTTTTCCTTTTGGGCAGGACAGACGTGTTTCTCTATCAGGCCCTCACCCAATCAGGTGGCAAGTAATCAAATATCTGCTCATATACCTCTTATTTGCAAAGTAACTTCCATTAGATTATATCATTTGGTTGAGTCAAATATGTTGTATGCTACCGCTGTCCCAGTATATGAAACTTCATTGCAACGCTTGGTTTCACGAAATTCTGTGTGCTACCCCTGTCCATTAGTAGTTGCATCAGGAGTGATCCACATTTTGCCTGCACTCGTATAGAATTACTAGTGAATTGACTAGCAAAATTGTCGAAGCTTGGAGCAGAATTAATATGTAAAGGATAACCCAACATATCATGGAGGGCAGCTGCTGGTGTTACTGGCTTTGTGATGGTGGAGGGATACTGTTTGATGGATAGGAGGTGAATGATTTTTGTAGTTGTAACTTCCTTTACTGTTTCTATCTCAAGTTAAAAATTTGCAGTCTATGTTGGCGCCTGATCAACGATTCTTTAAAAAAAAAAGGAATTGTATGGCATTTGGTTCAAACTCTAATTACATTTTCTTATTAAAAGCAGTTTTCTATAGCTAGTTGAAACCAGTTTTCTATACAGAAAATGTTGAATACTGCCCATGCAGTCTCTTGCTAGAATGTAGAAATAAGGCCATGGGTTGCCAAATATTTTTTATAAATTAAAAAATAAAAATGAATATTTTAGTTTTTTAATTAAGGGTATTTTAAAATTTTATTACAAATTAAAAAAATAAAAAATGTACACTTATATATTTTTTCTATTAAGATTATTATTGTTATTTGCCTAGTTTTGTTTCTATTTTCATCAACTCAAACATAAAAATTGAATAAATTATCCATTGCTTCTAATATTATATAAAATATAATGATGGGCTATAAAATTTTATTCTATTAGAACTCATTTTCATTCTCATAACAAAAAACTATTTTAGCCAACCAAACAAGACTAGAGTTGGACTGACGCTATTGTAAACTTGAGAGTCAGAACGCAAACAACATTCCAAGAATGAAATGAAAATATACCGGAAATATATGAAAATTTCTGGCAAAACGGAGGGCATTTTACATAAACACAGGAATTGAAAGTAAAGCAGAAGGATAGGAAACTTGGGAGACGCAAGAAATTTCTTAAACCACACCATAATTTTTCATGACCTCTGTCCACTCTTCCTTCAATTTTTATAAGCATTACTCGTAGCAGAATTGCTTACACTCACCCACTCTAGTAATGACACATGTCCCTTCCTTACTGTCGAAGTTAGACCCTGGTTATATGGGGTCCATCCGTTTGACCTTTTGAGGCTACTCCAAATCTTGTCGTCCAAGAATATCCAAAGAAGACGGGGGTCATCTGGAAAGTACAAACCAATTTCAGCATGCGCTTCAGCTTCCATGATTTGTGAGTTTTAACTTGAATTGGAAGCATCTATTACTTTTCATCGCCAAAAGCCAGTGGTTAAGTTTTTCATAAACCTAAAATCAAATTTGGCCACAAATTATTCTACATATCAAGAAAATTGTTAAAACCTTACATGATACCTATTTACCAAAAAAAGAAAAAACCGTCAAAAGCAAGAAAAATTGTGCATTTAAAGATTGAAAATTTGCGGATATAAAGCAAAAAGGAGAACACAGGACAGTTCACCTTAATATCAGGTCCCACTACTTTTAGATGCTAAGGAGCAACGAGCTGTCATGATCTTAGCTTGCAAGAAAACAAGGAAACGCGTTTTAGCTTTTCTTGATGCTAAGAAGGCTATTAACCCAATGGAGGACGCTGTCCTTTTGATATCGAGTGTTTTTCAAAAGCATGAGAAATTATATCATACGCCATACAAAATCTGCTTCGGAAATTACTTGCGTGCATGTCCACGTCAATGTTCTACATGGTTTGGTCTGTCGCTTTAAGTAGGTCACTCACAAATGGTCATTCTCTATCACAGTATTATCGAAAAGCATTAGTTCAAAGAACCGTTAAGCCATAGGTCCTTGCTATAATGATTAAGTATTTTTCTTTTTTAAACAAGTATTCACACACCTATAAATATTGAACTAGATATTGAAATTATTCTTTTCAATATAGAAGTCCTTCATTCGTTGAATTTAAGCTTACTCATATTTGAGCCGCTTTTTTTACTAATTAACCAATTATTTAACTGTATGTATAAGTAATTTATTATTGTAATTATTTTTAATGATGTGATTAACAGAATAATATATTCAAATAAAAAGACAAGGATAATACATTTAGGACAATGGCATGGCTGGCGCGACGTCAAAGTCAAGGAGGTAGGTACTAGGTGAAGCTATGACTGAAGGAGAAAAAATTGAAAGGGACACAAATTTATCCTTAAGACAAGTATTAATAATTATTAAAAATGTAAGATTAAATTAGTATAATAATAAAATTCAT
This sequence comes from Erythrophleum ivorense, assembly GCA_026724425.1. Taxonomy (NCBI): domain Eukaryota; kingdom Viridiplantae; phylum Streptophyta; class Magnoliopsida; order Fabales; family Fabaceae; genus Erythrophleum; species Erythrophleum ivorense. Next base: position 873,306 of record JAIUCV010000123.1, on the reverse strand, counting down.
TAAAATTAAAAAACAGAGACACAAAATAATTTAAAAAATCAAAGAAATATAATGAGATCAAAATAAATATAAGCTGTTTTAATACAAAAAATATATATATTAGAAATCATACAATATGTATTAGCTATTAAATTATATTCTTTGATTTTGAATTGAATAGAATTTATTTATAATTTTCTTTATAATAAAATTTGTTGCAATATACTTCTTAATATAAATAACTAAATTATTAGTAAAAAATTATCTTTTATTTTATTACAATGTTATGCTTTTACAATGAAGTTAAAAAGTATGAGAATCCTATAGTAAGAATGTATTATGGTAGAAAGTATAATGTATATTCATTCTTAAAGAATAATAATAAAAAGTCTTTTGCAGAAATTTTAATATATTTTTTAATGTTTTATTTATTTTATAAAGTTTACTCGTTTTGCGTTTGAGACTCCTGGAGAAAATAATATTATAGGTCCCTGAGGTGAAGCCATCCACGGCAAGGATGAGACGGCAAGGAAGTGGACGGGCAAAGTCAAGGAAGTTTCAATGTACACACTTCGAAGGGAAATACAAGACGAAGCATCGGTGGCGTTATAAAAGCGTCCAATTACAGATATCAAACTCAGAAAACAGAGAGCGAAATAGCTAAAACAGAGATTCCCCTGTTCGCCAAGGCCGGCGCCACCTGCTCCCCTCATTCTGTTACCTTGATAGAAACTCGAGATTGAAATTTGTGATTTTGGGGGGTGTGACTGTGAGCTTTGGAGTTGAGTTATGGAAAGTTTGTTAGGAGGAGCGGCCATTGGAGCTGGATTTCAAGAGGCGTTGAAATGGGCTTTGAAAATCATCAACATGGGTCTAGAGTACCCCAGCACCCTCCATACCAACATATCTACGTTGAACGCTTTGGGTCCTCCGGTACAAGACATAATACGGTATACCCAGGAATTGGATCGCCCAAGAGAAGAAGTGGAAACGCTGACTAGAGAGATGCAAGCAGGGCAAGAGCTTGTTCGCAGGTACTCCGATATCTCTCGTTGGAACTTTCTTTGTTTTCCTTATTACCAGATGAAGCTTCAAGCAAGGGACAAGTCACTGAGGAGGACCTTAAGTGTTGACGTGCAAGCTCAGATGGCAAGGGATCTGAAGGAGATCTTAAAGAAGGTGACAGATAGTATTATGATTCTTTCAGAGCAGTTTGGGCACATAAACTACGGTATGGGTACAGCTCTGTATGGGACTCCTGAAAACCCAGACTTTACTGTTGGATTGGATAGGCTTTTGAACCAATTGAAGTTCGAGCTGCTCAAGGATGGTGTATCCTTCTTAAACTTGACTGGTTTTGGAGGATCCGGGAAGACCACTTTAGCTAAAAGGCTCTGTTGGGATCCTCAAGTCTTAGGTATGCAAGTTTCCTTCTTCTCCCATCATCTCTTTAAAATGTTCTTGGATTTACAACCCCCCTTATCTTCTTATTCTGATTAGGTAAATTCAAGAAAAGTAATATCTTCTTTGCCACCTTCTCAAAGACGCCCAACTTGAAGATCATTGCAGAGAAACTATTTGAACACTTCGAGCATCCCAAGCCTGAATTTCAAAGCAATGAAGATCCAGGTTACAAATTGCGAAATCTGCTGAACCAAGTTGGAGATAGTCCAATAATATTGGTCCTGGATGATGTTTGGCCTGGCTCAGAATACCTTGTTGAGAAGTTCAAGGTTCAAATTTCAGACTTAAAAATTTTGGTGACTTCAAGAGCTGAACTTAACTTCGAGAGTTGCATTACATACCACTTGCAACCACTTTCTCATGAGGATTCAATAACCCTTTTCCGTCACTTTGCTCAACTAAATGACACTACCTCATGCCCTCATCCTAATGGTCTTGTCGACCAGGTTCTTTTTCTTCTTTCTAACTAAAACCAGGTTCTTCCCTTCCCAGTCACTGATTTTATATTTGCTTTTACCGAAACGCAGGCAGTGAGATGTTGTAGGGGTTTACCGTTGTCCCTTCAAATGATTGGTAGTAAACTTCGTCGGAAGCCTATTGAGTTCTGGCAAAAGATGGTGAAGGAATTATCGCAAGGTCGTGGTTCTATTCTTGATTCTGATAATGATGTGCTTGCTTTCCTCCAAAAGTGCTTGGATGTTTTGGAAGATAAGTCCATTGTCAAGGAATGCTTCAAGGACCTAGGCCTATTTCCTGAAGACCAGATGATCCCTGTTTCTGCCCTCTTTGATATATGGACAGAACTGCATAAACTAGACGAAGAATTCTGTGCAATGCCATATATCTACCATTTAACTACCAGGAATCTATCTAGTGTCGTAGTTACAAGGTACTATGGCTTTTTCTTATCTCTTGTTAGCATTTTAAAATTGTTTTTCTTATTGGATTTAGTATTTTTTTATAGGCTGTTTTATTTCTGGATTTTGTTACAATGTATATTGATTATTTGATATATTATGTTGATATGTTGTTGCTTTATTTAATAATATTATTCAAATGAGAAATTATTAAAAAAAATTAATTAATTTTGGTATGAATTAGTATTAATTAATTATTAAACTAATTAATAAATTATAATATATTGATATCATAATAATTAATTTAGTAATAAATACGGTGTAAATAGATTAAGTTTTGGATATATTATAGATAATTTACAATAAATGAACTATTCATAGACATATTTAAAGAAAAGGAATCACAATCTACTTGAAGCTAATTATATTATTTATATTAGTTAGGATTAGGTTTTATACCAATACGTAATTTTAACCTACATTTTGAATAATTTTAGTATTGAGTTATACTTTATCTTTTTTCTTTCACTGTTACGATCTATTTTATCAATATCCGATCTTACCATTGATTCAAACATCTTATTTGGTACTATCTACGTTTAATCTTCTATTATTTTTCTACAGTATTACACCATCCAATGCTACTTATATTCATAGCCAACCAATATATCTTCTTAGGACTTGATTTTGGAGTGGAGCTCTACTTTATTTAAGCTGCTTTTGTTTATGCATTGAGAGATTTGGACAAATCAATGCATGAGTTCTTGCATTTTTTTATTAGGACAATATGAGTTTATTGGTTAGGGAGTTGGTTCTCTTTTGGGAAACCAATTGATATGTGATGCCTGACCAGGAAAGTGGCATGTGAAGCAGACAACTACTACAATAACCACTTCCTGATGCAGCATGATCTTCTCAGAGATCTAGCCATTCATCTGAGCAACCAAAAGCCATTTGAACAGAGGGAAAACCTGATTATTGACATAAATGAAAATAATCGTCCCGAATTGGGGTCAGAACCAAAGCAGCAAGAGATCATTGCTCGCATGTCTTGCAAAAGGTTTACCAAACTGAGGCAACCACAGGTCACTGCCCGCTCGGTGTCTATATCATCCGGTTTGATCTCTCTTTCTATACAAGCACAGACACACACACACCTCAAGTAATGCAAATAATCACTGAAAACTCATTAAAGTGGGTGCTGAAAGTATTGGGGTCCACTAACTTATTTTAATGAATTATTATTGGCTCCTTGGACCATGTGGTTGTCTAAGAAGTGTGCTTAAGTTTTTTTTTTTCTTTTCACTTATAAAAGATGTTAAAAGAATAAAAAATTAATTAATTTTTTTTTTTAAAACCTTCATTAATGGCCTTGATGGTCTTGCAGGTGAAACCTTCAATTCAAAATGGTGGAGCATGAAACCAGATAAAGCCGAGGTTCTAGTGTTAAATCTTGGGAGTAACGATTACACCTTACCAGGTTTCATCAAGTATATGGGGAAACTCAAAGTTCTAATTCTCACAAACTATGGTTTCCATCCTTCTCAATTACACAGTTTTGAGCTACTTCGTTCTCTATCCAACCTAAAAAGAATTAGACTGCAGGGGGTTTCTGTCCCTTCCCTCTGCAAATTGAAGAACCTGAGAAAATTGTCCCTTTTCATGTGTAATACGAGTCAGGCTTTTAGAAGCGGTACTACCAGCATTAAGGATGCACTACCAAATCTAGTGGATATGAGCATTGACTATTGCAAAGATTTGGTGGGACTGCCTGCTGGGTTCTGTGATATTACTCCCTTGGAGAGGCTTAGCATCACTAATTGCCACAGTTTCTCTGGGCTGTCCGAAGATATCGGAAAGCTAGAGAATTTGCAAGTGCTAAGGCTTAATTGCTGTACTCATTTGCAATACATTCCCGATTCAGTCACAAGGCTTCAAAAGCTGAGCCTTCTTGACATCTCATACTGCATAAGCCTGCGAAGATTACCGGAGGACATTGGTAAGTTAAGTAATCTATCTAAGCTCCACATGCTGGGTTGTTCAAGATTGTCTGAATTGCCACCCTCAATCACCAAGCTCGAGAAGCTGGAGAAGGTGATATGCGATGATGAAATAGCCATGTTATGGAAAGTATATTTCGATCCTACAGCTCTCAGGCCGAGCATAGAGGTTCCCAAGGTTGATAATGACTTGATTTGGCTTGTTGGAGCTCGCCGCTGATTCTTTAAATTGCTCGAGTAGCCCAGTCATCTTGAACCGATATTCTTCCTGTGGTCTCTCTCCTGTTTTACTTTTATGATCATTCATTGTCTTGTACAGGGTTGGATTTATCGTTCGTTCATAAAACATTAGAAAATTATATTACTTGTAGTATATTGGCATGATCTTTTCTCTGATATTCTCGTGTTCCCCAATGGTTTTCATTTTCATGAAATCTGACTGGCAAGATTAAAACTTGTAAGCATATATCAGAAGAAAAGAGGTCAAAAAACAATATTAATTCGTACAAACAAATAAATAAATAATATGACTAAAATAACATTCGTTCTACAGCAGAATCCCTATAGAAAGTCGATTGTGTAAAGAGCAAAATGACTTTCTTCTAATTTTATGAAATATTTTATCAACAAGGATTAGGAGGGCGCAGCCAAGAAATACAACTATTCCAACGGAATACAAACAAGGAACCAATAACAGTGAACAGGAATAAAACGCATAGAAACAGCTGCGCTGAAGAATATTAAAACTCGAAAGGAACTTTTTACATGCAGTGCACATAAGCACTGACATAGCTTACAAATATTTGAAAAGAGAAACTGTTTACACGAAGTATGTATACATAAATAGTAACATATGATCCCAAGTATTCAAAGAAACGTAGAGAAGAGGGCGATACCATTTCTTCCTTTGATCACCAACTCTTCTCACCCCCAGCAAACAAGTTACTCCTCTCAGACAAGTCATAATGATAGATATTGTGCACATTGCCAACAATGAGAAGCATACAACATATAATAAACATTCAGAATTCCTGTGTATTATCCATCCTATTCTATAGGAAAATGCAGCCACCACACATTTCCTACTTGATGCTGATAAGCCCATAAGCCCAACATAACATGCCGTCATCTTGATATTCTCACTTTTTTAGATGCAGGTGAATTAAGATCAAATGGCATACACTATTTCCCCACTGCTGTCAATATCAAGCTCAGAGTCAGACTCCAATTCATCCATGCCATCGTAGTCCCCATCAATGTCAGCCATAAACTGGTCCAAAGAACAGGTCCCAGTGGCTGGTATTGTAGCTTCTGAAATTATCTGCATGATCACATCAATACTCTGCATTGGTTGGTCTGGCTCATCAAATTGGTTACCCAGTATCTTCTCATCCATTAGGTCTGCCGGGAGATTCTTCAGAAACCATTCGTGGTTCCAGATTTCAGGAATGGTGATTCTCTGTCACACAAATGTCCAAAAGCATAAGGTTCAAATGAACAACTAAACTAGCAACGCAAGAGTGCACAAGTTATATTCCTATCTGCTACAATCAAGAGGTCAAATTCACAGCAAGCATTCAACTTTTTTGGGTGGTTGTTTATGATCACATTTTACTCTCCCTATTATATAAATAAGAAATGGGGTTAAGCCTACCAAAGTCACTCCAAAAGTAGAATATTAAAATAATGCTCATTACAGAAGGCACATAGTTAAACAACAGGTCAAAACAGTAGCTACAGGCGACAATATGAGCAGCATTGAACAGCAAAAAACGGGGCAGCATATTTTGTCCAATTAAACATTGTTCCAAGAGGATTGTCAATTACACCTATAAGAAAAAAAATCTCACTCCCATCCTTCAAAGTCTAAAAAGGCAAGTTCATACTAAACATATGCATCAGCGCAAATATAATGAAGCAGAGGTCAATATAATAGAAATGAATAATATTGCTTGAGCATCAGCAAGCTCAAATAGAATGCTAGAAGAAAAGAACTAATGTAACAAGAAATTCAAGTCGTAGTATATAAAAAGCAAAGCAGAGCTCAATATAAAAGAAATGAATAATATTGCTTGAGCATTAGCATGCTCAAATAAAATGCTAGAAGAAATGGACTACCGTAACGAGAAATTCAAGTTGTAGTATATAAAAGGCATCTAAATAACAAAATTCCTCAGCGAAAGCAAAGAGAAGGTCAAATTATTTAGATGCAGAACTAGACCGCTTATTTGAAAATAAACACTGACTAACCTCGGCAGGATCAAAAACAAAAATCCTAGAGATAAGGTCACGACACTCTGGTGATATTTGAACTAAGTCTGGAATGGAATACTGGACACTCAAAATTCTCTGCAATGAACCAGCCAGAACAAGTTGTAACTCAGGCAACCCACCACCACTCACAAAGAAACATGCAATCATCTAAACATCCAATCTACCTGTATAGTCTTTCGAAAATCCTTTGGTTCATTAGGATCTTCAAAAGGATATGATCCCACTAGCATCACATATAAGGTCACTCCACATGACCAGACATCTGCAATCTGATATCAAATGCATGACAACAAAACAGCATCCCATTAAGTAAAATACCAAAACAAATACTAGTGAAGTAACAAAGAAAATGAAATGTCTGATCAGAGTCAGATCCAATTTCAAACTCAGGCTTATCTGTTCATAATATTGACAACAGCACACAAGTAAGGAAATATAACAGCTTGATCTTTGTTTCAACATGGTCCACACAAAAATGACCACAGGATTAATTGAGAAAAGTTGACTAACAAAATATCATTATGGTTGTTCTAAAGCCACAAGAAGTCAATAACTAGCCAGGCCACAATTACAAAATCAGAGTTCTTTACAAGATCAAATGTGAAAGTACTACTTTCATAGAGAAAGAACAAGAAAATGATACTAGAGTTAGTCTACCTTGCCATCATACTCTTGCTTCAGCAATACTTCCGGAGCAATATATGCAGGAGTTCCCACAGTTGACTTCGGTTGTGAATGAAGTACCAAGGACTGTCAATAACAACATCTAATAGACTAGTAAGTTATAGAAAGATCTAAAAAACTCAACTTAAGGAAGAACTTATAGCATGGTGTTCATCATCTACACTGATAGAAATCCCAAAGTAGATTGAGAATACATTTTAGGTGCTTCCAAACCAGGATATTGAAATTATAAACAAAAAGGATCACAGAAAAATTCAAGCACCTCTAGGTGCCAATGCATGTACATTGCAAGCTCCATTTTGATTCCAATGAACCTCAGAACACAGGACAACAAACACTAAAGATCAAAATATACTCATAAAAAAAACTAAATAACTACCACATGAGGGAAGTATTTTGGAGGTATTTTAGTTTTGGAAAATGCCAATATAGGTAGCAGAAAAATGCATTAATGTTGGTGACAAGCGCATCATTTGAAAGAGAAAATTACTCAACTAAACACATCCCACTAAAATAGAAAGTGAGATAATCGTATTCTTACCTTGGAGTACCCAAAATCACATATCTTCAAACGAGGTGCGGGGCTTCCATCTAATAATGTGTTTTCCAGCTTCAGGTCCCGGTGACATACTTGCTTCACAAAGAGATTAGAGACATAATATACAGGAGGCCAATACATTAACATTATCTATATTTCATTCCAGTGTAGGTTAAATACAATTTTAAACTGGAATGCGGGAACAGGGATGAAGAATTTAATTACCATCGCATGGCAATAGCTGACCCCAGATATGAGTTGTTGAAAGAAGAAACGAGCCTGCAGCATATACGTGGGTCAACAAGTTGCACAGGGAACATATAAAAAGTAGGAATTTGTTCACCAGTGAATGACAGGCAGTAGGAAAAGTAAACAAATTGAATAAACACCTCATCCTCAGGAAAACGGCCTGCATTGCAGATTCGTTCAAAGAGTTCTCCTCCAGATGCATATTCCATAACAATGGCCAGATGAGTAGGCGTTAAAATAACCTGGGTGAAATTTTATAGAACATTATAGTTAAATGTGACTACCACTTCTCGAACAGATGATGGAATAGAATTGTAAGAACATACTAACCTCCTTGAACCTAACAATATTAGGGTGTCTCAAAGACCTGTGATTAATAATTTCTCTCTTTACATTTTCATCAATCTGTGATTCAGAGTAAAATGATTAAAAAATAAATGAGCCAAGGACTCCATCAGTCAGAAAGAAAAGTTGAAAGTTAAGAAAGATATGCAGACAACCAAGTTTGCATAACAAAGGTCCATTTTAAAGATCATGCTCTATTTCAAAAGTTTTAGAGTTGAACGCTTCCTTCATTTCACACTTCCATTGTGAATATTTGAAACTTAAATCCACCAAAACCACAAGCTTCATATTCGCCACCTGAACCAGTCCAAGTTCTTGAGGCAAAATGGCAAATTCTTGATCAGCGGCATTCCCCCATCTGTTAAACCTATCTATCATCAAACATTTTCTTGTCCAAGTCAGTTCTTTATCAGAGAGGTACTGGAACATCCCATTTTGCTATTCATGCCCACAAGTTCGATCAATAAAAAGGTTAAAAGATGAATTGAAGTATCGTGATAATGGTAATTTGATTTCTTCTCATTGTCATTAAGAAAACTGAAACAGTGGATTTAATTCCCTCCTCTTCTTTTTCGTAATTCATCAAACGGAAACGGTTCTTTAACACCACGATATACAATAATTGATTGGCTTCAGGATCGAGTTGAGCTTAGAATTTTTTTTCCATATTCAGCAACTATCTTCCCGACAGACGTCATCAACACTATGGAAATAACCAGTGAGAAGGGAAGAGGGAAAAGGGAAGAAAAAAGAATAAGTAACCAGTCATTAATACCATAGCTACTCCAAAATTGAAACAAAAATGGAAATCAAAACACATCTTATAAGTAGTAACGTACGTCAGCATAAAAGCAGCAACCAACGACTCACTCAACGACCACTTGAAAGAAAGAAGCGAACACACTTTTATCATCACAGTTAATGCTCTCGTTCAAAAGGAAAAAAGATGAGAATACAGTATTAATTTTCCGGGCCGAACCTTATCCCCACGTTCGATATACTTCACGGCGACAAGCTCTTTGGTTTGCTTGTCTGTCATCAGCCTGGCCACCCCGAAATTCCCGGATCCAATATCTCGGACGAAATCGTACCGGTCGCTATCGTGCATGATTGGCATGTCCATGCCTGGTCCCATGGTCATCGTCGACTGATCCACTGGGAAAAACCGTTTCCGTGCAACACAAAAACCCAAGTTACATTAGAAACCCAAGCACAACGGCGGTAAGGTAGTCGCTGCTTCCGATGTCGGGAAAATAAACTGCAAAACGATGATCGACAGTTAACTGGTTAATAAAATTGTTCAGGAATCGGATTTGTCAGTCTCGTTTTGGAACTTGAGTAGGTGTTGAAACGGGCCAAAGCTCAAATGAAGAGAGAGAGAGAGTGGAGACTTTGAGAAGTGGGAATGATGGGAATTGGTAGGCAAATGCCGAATGACCGAAGGAGAATAGAAAAAATTGGATGGGATGGATGATTACCTGATACTGACACAAACGAGAATAAGGAGGGAAGAAACGGCATCGTTTTGACGTGTTCGTGTCCAAGAGGAAGATAACGCCGTTTGACCTGGTTGCCTCGTAAGCAACATTGTCGCCTTTCTCTTCGTCTACTCTTTCACACTCAGTGTATCTTGCGTTTAGTTATTTGAAGTGAGAATTCGCAAAGTACACGAAATGCGGTATTTTGCCTAAGTGAAGTGAGATGTGTCATAAGTCACCGCCAACGGCATGCAATGGCTGGAATGAAGCCAAAATGGAAGCAACGAAATGTAGCCAGCAGAGCTTCTCCTTCCCTGAAGGAATTTCCAGAGCTTATTCTTCCATCGGTACTTCTGATATCTCTCTCCTCTGCGCGTTCCGATCTTTTGTTTGCCTCTTTTGCAGTGTCCCTCTGAGAGTTGGTCATGACTTCCATGTTGGATTTCTTCTGCAGCAGAAGTGAGATTCAGCCATGGCTTTTTCATTTTGTCCAATCTCTAGCCATCGATGGTAATATTTCAAGCTTTTTGATTTCAACCAGCCATTCTTCTCTTTTTGTTTTCTGATTTCTCTTTCCTTCTTTTATCCTGATTTCCTAAGACTGTCTTTTCAAGAAGTTTCAATTGTTGAGTCTATGTCCTGATAGTATCATTTGTATTGTTATGTATTTTAATCTGCTAGTTCTATATACTTATAAACTGTATTTAAGTTAATAAATTTCCTTTGATTACAAACTTAGGAAGGTGACAACTGACAATGAGTGTAGGGAAATTTTTAGGACAAGAAGCAATGAAACACATAAACTACATTTGAGTTTACATTTCAGCAGCAGGTTCTGTCATTCTTTTATTTGAAGAGACGATACGATGTCGTCTCTTATTCACACTGATAGAAATGATGAGGCTATCAGAAAAGTTATAGAATAAATGCTTCTGGTTCAGCTTGTTTTGGCTTTTGTTTCTAGGATATGTTTCAATGATGCTGCATATCTTCTAGCTTCTGTTCCAATTTGGAGTTGCTGCTTTAATTGTTGGCTTGTACTTCAGGAGTTACGGAAAATTTATTACTTGTTTGAAAAATGAATTAGTGAAATGACTGCTGGGAAATTGTATTAACTATAAGAAAATAACAACACGAAGAAACTTTTATGAGTTTTTGCACTTTCCATTCTCATGCAATTGTTGTTACTCTACAATTAGCGTACAAGTTTTTGTTATTTGAGCTGGTTTCTGCTAATGTTACTCCAGCTGCTCATTCTGGTTTGACAACATTAGCATATTTGCGTTACTGGCTTGACAACATTTCAAGTATCAACTGCAAGGTGGCCAGGGACATTTCAAGCCAACAAATTGAAGAGCAATTAAAGTGCCAATAAAGCTGAACTTAGAATAGGTTTAAGAATGACACTAAATTTAAAGCGAGAATGCTTTATGCACTGATGCCTACTGTACATTGAAAATTAGAACAAGAATGAGAGTTATGCTCTACTATTATGATGTAATAAAACTGAAATTGAGCTTTTTTCTTGGAATAAAGTTGCGTATTTCTGATCAATATAGTTTTACACTTCTCATCTGGCTTTTGGCTCTATATTGATATATTGTACATTCCAAGACACAGACTACTAATCTTATTAGTACAATAATGTCACCACAAATTATATTACAAAACATATATTAGATGTACAGCTGAAATTCAGCATAATAATACATACAATATTGACACCTTATTACAACTTCATTCCTATCATAAATTTAAGTTCATTACAACATAAAGCATTGGACTCCATTCTACTGTTGCTGTAAGCTGGGCCTACTCCTCTTTCGGACAATATTTGTTGTTCAAATTGTTGTCTTGAAATGTCTTGGATTACCTTGTTGTTGATCCAAAGTTTCTGGAAATAAAGCTACAATATTTGTTGTTCAAATTGTTGTCTTGAAATGTCTTGGATCACCTTGTTGTTGATCCAAAGTTTCTAGAAATGAAGCTATTCAGATATGCAATTTGTTTATCATCTATAAAACACCTGTGTATGCAAACCAAAACAAATAATATAAATGTTATATCAATGGAAACAATTTATCATCTCTGATGGTCTTAGAAAATAGTTCTATTGATCAAGACAAGAACACATCATAGTATGGAAATGTGAAGAACATTTTTGTTTCAGCTAAAGTTAGTGTTGAGACAAACAGTTTTGGAAAAACTAATGTTAGTGCCAACTGGACCATATATTATGAGATTGAGAAATTCTCATGCTTGTTAGTGGACTTCTTAAGAGTGTGGTTTAATTCTTTGCAGCAAGAAAGTGCTTGATCAGTTATTTTAATCTTTAAACCCATATATTGATTACTCTCCGTTTAAAGTATGCAATTTGCTGAAATTTAAAAGATTTAGAATTCAAAATAAAAATAAAATAAAATAGCTAAAGAATATCTTGGATTTCCCATTTGAAGAAAGCTTTGTCTTGTGTGTTTACTAAATGAGTGCAATGAAGAAAATGGGGGGATTTACTTCCAAGAATGTTGAATGAAGGGAAGCTTCTTGTAAAGCAAATTGTCTGGAACTTGCAGTTCAGCAGCATAATATTACACTTGCAAAACCATTAATTGGATTGAGTAAGATGTATTTTAACATCATTTAAACATATGAAAATTGATTATGACTGCAGTGATACAAAAATTGTTATTGCTCTAAATTAATTTGACATTTCAATTTGGAAAGCCATATTTGTATTGAAACTAAGCAATTATATATCAATGGGTAGCATGCAATCCTATTCATGCTTCATTGAGTGATAATAATCAAGCATGTTCAGAGAGCTTGAATACCTCGAGATACTCCTTCATCACTTAAACTAGAGGCTTTCATACTAATAATTAACTTTCTAGCACTTCATAATTTACTAATATTCATTCCACAGACAACAACAATAACAACAACAACAACGCCTTTTCTCAAGTGAGGTTGGCTATATGGATCAATCGACGCCATAAACACTTATCGTAAATCATATTTTTAGACAAACTATTTAAATCTAAATCTCTCTTAATAATTTTTCTTATAGTTTTTCTTAGTCTTCCTCTACCTTTAATTATTGGACTATTCTCCGTCTCATCTACTCTCCTAAATGAAGCTTCTATAGGTCTCCTCCCAACATGATCAAACCATCTAAATCTTGATTTTACAATCTTTTTCACATGTGACTTCCACCTTCTCTTTAATGCATTCATTTCTAATCCGATCTCCAATCATTTCTGCAACATTGAACTTATTCTCTTATTAACTTTTTATTACCCAACACTCAGTTCCATACAACATTGCAGGTCTTATAACTGTGTGGTAGAATTTACCCTTAAATTTGAGTAATAACACCCGAAACACTCATCCACTTCATCTACCCCGCTTGAATCCTATGTTTTACGTCTTCTTCTATTTTTCTGTTATTTTGTATGACGGATCCAAGATATTTAAATCGTGTGACTTGTAATATAATATGTTCTCCAATTTTCACTTCTGCGCTAAAAATGGTGTGTCTCTTACTAAACTTACATTCTATATACTCCGTTTTACTTTTATTTAAATGAAATCCATGAGTTTCCAAAGCTAATCTCGACCTCTCCTGCTTCTCATTCATTTTCGCTCTCGATTCACCAACGAAGATAATATCGTCTGCAAAAAGCATACACCGTGGTACCGGCTCTTTGATATTTTCAGTAAGCACATCTAATAGTAAAGTAAAAAGATAAGGGCTCAAAGTTGACCATTGATGTAGATCAATAGTTATCGAAAAATCTTCTATAGGTCTACCTTTTGTTACTACACTAGTTGTAGCATCATCATACATATCTTGGATTGCTCGAATATAAGCTATACAAACTTCTTTTTTCTCCAAAGCCTTCCATAGAACCTCTCTTGGTATTCTATCATATACTTTTTCTAAATCGATAAACACTATGTGTAAATCTCTTTAATTCTCTCGATATCTCTCCATTAATCTTCACAACAAATATATTGCTTCCATAGTTGACCTTCTTGGTATAAAACCAAATTGATTCTCCGTAACTTGGGTGTCTTTCCTTAATCTTCGCTCAATTACTCTTTTCCGTAATTTCATAGTGTGGCTCATGAGCTTAATTCCTCTATAATTTACACAATTTTGAATGTCCCCCCTTACTCTTATAAATATGAATTAAAGAACTTCTCCTCCATTTATCTGTCATTCTCTTAGATCTCATAATTTCATTAAACAACTTTGTGAGTCAACTTATACCTTTCACTCCTAAACTCCTCCATACTTTAATAGGTATATTATCCAGTCTAACTACTCTGCCACTCTCCATTCGCTTTAATGCTTCTTTTACCTCTGACTCACAAATCATACGATAAAAAGTATAATTTTGATCTTCTTCTCTAGTGTCTAACCTATCCGATTGCAATAGAATCTCATGGCCTTCATTAAAAAGCCTATGAAAGTAACCTTTCCACCGTTCCTTGATATCTTGTTCCGTGACCAAGACTTTCCCTTCTTCATCCTTAATGCATTTCACTTGGTCCACGTCTCTTGTCTTTCTTTTCCTACTTTTAGCTAACTTGTAAATATTTCTTTCTCTGACTTTAGTACCTAAAGATTGGTATAACCCATCGAATGTTCCTGCTCTCGCTTCGCTCACTGCCTTCTTAGTGTCTTTCTTAGCTACTTTATATTTCTCCCAATTTTCATTACTCTTATATAACGACCACACTTTATAACATTTCCTCTTAACTTTAACCTTATCTTGCACGCTTGTATCTCACCACCAATATTTTTTATCTTTAAGTCCAAAACCTTTTGATTCACTTAATATTTCTTTTGTCACCTTCCTAATCTCTTTAGCCATTTAATTTCACATATCGTTAGCCCTTTCTTGTATTTCCTAAGGTCTTTCCTCTATAATCTGTGTCTGTAAATTCTTTTCTTTAACCCCTTTTAGTTGCCACCACTTAGTCCTTAACACCCTATCTTCGCCTTTGCTTTTTATTCTCCTCTTAACTCGTACATCTATAACTAAAACTCTATGCTGAGTAGTTAAACTCTCTCCAGGTATAACTCAGGTATAACTTTGCAATCCATGCAAAGTTTTTTATCCTATTTTCTTATAAGAAAGAAATTAATTTGAGAACATACCCTTCCACTTTTATACATGATAAGATGTTTCTTACGCTTTCTAAAACAAGTGTTAACTAATATAAAATCGAATGTCAATAAAAAGTCTAGAATAGTTTTACCCTCTGCATTTGCTTCCCCTATGCCATATCCTTTATGAACACCCTCGTAACCTGAAGATATATTTTCCATATGACCATTTAGATCCCCTCCTAGAATAATCTGTTCTTCTAATGGTATTTCCTGAACTAAACATTCTAAATCCTCTCAAAACTTTACTTTGTGATATTTTTTTAATTTTACTTGTGGTGCATAAGCGTTAATAACATTAAAATTTTCTTTTTCCACTACCAATTTTAATGTAATGATTCTATCTCTTAACCTTTTTGCATCCACTATAATATTTTTTTAAAACTTATCTACAATTATACCTATTCCATTTTTAGATTTAGCCTTACCAGTGTACCAAAGTTTAAAACCTGAAATGTTTAATTCTTTCACTTTTTCTCCTACCAATTTAGTTTCTTGTAAACACATAAAATTAATCTTCCTTCTAATCATAGTATCTATTATTTCCATTGACTTACCTGTAAGTGTACTTATATTCCAAGTCTCAAAACGAATCCTATTCTCGTGAACTAACTTCTTTACCCACATTCGTTCACGAAAATGTAGAAGCCCTTACTTACTTTTCACTACACTCAGGCAACGATGTAGCAATTCTTGCTCATTTGTCACTATACTCGAGTTATACAGCGCGTTACTTTCGAACAACGACCTAGCATTACATTTAATATATCGATTGTCCATGTCATAAAGATTCGACAAAGTTTTACGTTGGCTGGCGATTGCCTAACACAACCCTCATCTTCTTTTTTAGGCTTGAGACCGGCTATGAAAAATAATTTGCATCAAAGCTCGTCATAGGCAGAGTTGCCATAGACAGTGTTATTTTATTTATTATTTTAATTTATACATGTTTAAATAATCATTTAATCAAAGCTCAAAACATGAATGAATAAAATGTCAGAATCAAGCATCAACTTATTATAAGAAATAAGACATTACAATTAGAAGATTCAGAAAAACCCATCTTCTTGACAGAAACTTCAGCAACAAATTAGAAGAAATGGGACATGGCAATCAGCAAAAGAGATGACTATGGTTTCATGCTTATGTAACATGCACACATCAATTATGCTGGTGAATCTGTTTGCTGTCGTCTTTAAATTGCGTAATGTGGGTTTCTATATTTATTCTCAAAGGGTACTTTAACAAATGATTGTTATAGTCAAGGGAGAAACTATGTAATTGTCAAACTACTTTATAATGCAAGAAGTTATGACAACTCAAAGGACTTTCAAACCTCTGCCATAACGTTATATAATTTTTCCATAACTATTTTTGAAGGTAATAGCAGAGGACTCAAAGAGAAAATGATATCTGTACACTATGTAGCTTAACTGTGTCAATAATTTTCAAGCTAGAACATACTTGTCAACACTATGACCAGCTATTGCAGTGGAATAAACAATTGGAGCCCAAAGACCAAGGGAAGAATAAACATAATTGTCAACAAAACCTTGCAAGGTAACCAAAATAGCTAACCGATTAAGCATATAAGGCTAAAAAACTATAAATTTTAAGCAGCTACGACCAGCCATGATCGACACAATGCTTCAATTAGAGCTACAATCAACAATGACTTGGACATTGGAATTGTAGTTGAGGATCGCGACGACTTTCTTGGTGGTAGGGACAAAGGTGAGTGGCTTAGAGGGGCGGCAGTAAGGGTTGGGGAGTGAGAAGAGAGATTGATGGAGATGCCATGGAAGGAGTTGGGTTCTTCTCCTGCATTTCAATCTGGATGAGCTCCTTTCTAATGGTCAAAACGCACCATTTTAGTAAAATAGTGTATTTTGACTGCAATAGAAAGACATGGCTCTACGTGAGCCTTTGACGCGATGAATGGTCCAGATTGCCTCCTTTCAAAGGCACTTCAAAGGATCCAAGCGCGCCTTCTCTATCTATTTTCCTTAAATTTTTACTAATAATGTTTACTTTGTTAAATTGCTTCTGTGTTATCGTTATCTGTCAATGTCACACACTCGAGCTTGGCTTGTTTTACAAAATTGATTGGACGACGCCTCTTCATTAGATAAATTTTGTTGGGTTTTGGCCGTTATCCAGTGCGGCGCATCAGAATCATTTCAGTGTGCCCCTCCATGTTTTGTTAATAAATCTGATGCTCCAAATGAGAGTACGACTAAAAGATATATTTTGGCTGGGATGCATTAGTCAAATAGAAATAAAATCTCCACGAAAGAGTCATTTTTCGTCTTCAGACAAAACCCTAGATACATTCTTTGTTTTGTTGAAAGAAATAGGAGAGAAAAGGAAAAAAAAAAAAAAAAGGAAAATGGGAGAGGAATTTTTTTTTTTTGGTTTATATTTTTAGAAATGAAAGGAAATGAATGGAGAGAGAAAAAACCTGAACAACCCATGTAATTTTTACATTGTTTACTTTTCATTCCTTGGAGGACAAAAAGAGAATGAAAGAGGAGAAGGAAGAGAAGTTAATGAAAAAATTAATCCATGAAAATATAAATGAAGAGGTATCACATCTTTTTTAATTTATTATTGATATTGATGAGACTTACTTATATTGTTAAATAAAAAATAATTTTATCATTATTAAACAATAAAAATATAAAAGATGGAAGATAAATAAAAAAATAACAACGAAGAAAAATAAAATTGAGGTTAATATATTTAATCCAATAAAAAATAATAAAGTAATTTTGCATAAACCGCCTTCTCTTTCTTTCATTAAACCAAATAACAAAACAACAATATCTTTTCTTTTTTTTTCTTATCATATTAAATAAAATAAGAAATAACTCACTTACTTTTTTTTCTTTTTCTTTTTTTTTCACTATTTTTTTCCTTAGTTCTTCCTACCAAACAAAGCAAAAGGAGAAGAAACATTAAATGTTTATTTACTTACATACCCTTCAGGTGAATAAGCAGCTGAACAGAGTAGCCACATTTTTAACTATCTTTTTTTTTCTTATAACTTTTAATTTATATTATATTTATTTTTTACTTTATTTAACATTGAAAGATTATTTTTTATTTTTTATTTAGCATTCTAAAATAATTCTTTAACCTTTGTTAGTATCTCAAAATGGTCTTTAATAAATATAACAAAAATTATAAATATGACACGATTTGAAAATTAAAAAATTAAATAAAAAATTTAAAATCAAAATAAATAAATAAATATATTAAAATAATTATTAAACATTTTTAAACACTAAACATGGGAGTTAAATGAAAATTTTTAGACTTCCAAAAATCTTTAATTAAATTTAAATTCCAAATAAACTTGCCCTTAATGATTTTATGACAATGTCCCCTTTGGAAGTATCCTAAAATTAATATAGCTATGTAGTCAATTAGAAAAATAAATCAGTATGTGTGCCCTCATATCTTCCTCTCCCTTTCTTCCGATTTGTGCACAAAAGATACAACACTCTAATAAATATCTAACTTTTTGTTGAAACAAAAGACAACCAATTTCGAAGCCCTGCAACTATATCTTTGAACTTGATTTGTATCCGTACAACTACTTGTATAGGAATGTTGGCTAAATAGAACCCCCAAAAAGAAATTGCATAAGAATATAGTCAAAACACTCTGCAGAATGCATCTGACAACTAGGAAGCTTATGATCCACTTTCTTGTTTTCTAAATAATAAAGCCAATGATCAAATGCAACCAAGTAAACAACAAATATAATTCTTTTCAACGAACCACAACCCATACTGCTTATAAATATAGCCAGATGTGGATCTTCAAAAAACTTACTCTTTTCATTTTTTTAAGGAAAATGGATTCAGTTGGAACAAAGGGTGGGAGGGGAACAACTATAACCTGATTAAGGAATCGCATTTTAGTAGAGTTCAAAAGATAGATTGAGTCATTAGTTGTTTTTACAAAAAAGGAAGACCAACTGCAAAGAGATGACAAATTCCATAATGAAAATATATACTCCCTCCAGTCCAAAATATAAGTCGCTTTTAATATATTCACGCTTCTTAAAAAAAATTAGTTATGTTCTTAAATTTTTTAAATATTATCATGTCTTTCCAGCCTTATCCCTATAGTCAATACAGCTGTTGTCATTAAATGAAAGATTTTTAACACAATTGTTACCATTAAATGAAGAGTATTATAAAAATAATTATTATTATTATTACTAAGTGACTTACATTTTAAACCAAAATTTTTTTCTTAAGTAACTTATATCTTGGAACGGAGGAAGTATATGTATTCAATCAAGCCCACTGCAATGTCAAAGGTAATGGAAACAATTTGAGAAGTCATAAAATGATTTAATGAAATAAATAATGAATGCAATCACAAGGTTATGGGTACGGAGTATCCGAGCTTGCGAGCTATGTCTCGACACCATGTTGAGAGCAAAACTGTACAAATAGAGTAGCCCACAGAAGTCCTATACTTCTAGCACTGTTGTGAAATCTCAGGAAACCTTTCTTAAACCCTCTAAAAGATTTGTATCCTCATCACCATAATTTTTTTCTTTTATTTTGTTTTCTCGAATCTTCATGATTTTGTATGTTAGCCCTTTGAAAGATGTTTTGTACACTGGTTGCGATTTCCTTCAGAAGCGATCCTACTCATTTGGATTTGAACGGAGATTGGCACTAGCGAGAATGGTGACGAAGTCGTCAGAGAGAATAGGGTCAAAAGTAGAAGAAAAGAAAAGGCAAAATGGTTAGAGAAAAATCATTACCAATAATCATTTTTTATTCCAACAAGGTTGTGAAGAATGGCTCATTCCTGGTTTATTTGGAATGAGATACACATCTCCCAAACGCGTTTATATCTTCTCTCCTTTTTTCCCTCACCTTACCCCAAAAAAAAAATTCCATCTTACCAAACATGACAACAGATTTGTGTTTGGATCGTCTACGTATCCGCATGCCATGCGCATCTCTAAACGATGTCATTTTTGCTATCTAATCTCAATCATCTATGAAATCAATGGCTCCAGGCGTGCGACATCCTACACAAAGCCAAATGCACCTAATATGCAGCGTTGAGTGTTTTTCTTCCTACCCTCTAGTTTTGTTTACCAAGTGTGGGAAGAGTGCAAGTAGATCAAATGAATAATTTGCGTCAAAAAGAGGAATGATTTCCTTCTATCATCCCTAACCAAATCCCACGATATCTACCTTCACCATCGCTCGTAGCTTTTTAGGGATGAAAAAAGGAGAAGACCGAAGCATAGGGAATGAAACCGAGAAAGAGACAGGGCATAAAGAAAGAAAGAGGATGAGAAAAAGTAATAATACCTCCATACATAAAAATTTAGAGATAAAAATGAAAATAAAAAAGTAATTATATATATAATATTTATAATATTTTATTTTTAATAATTAAATAATAATTGATAAATAGTATTAAAAATAATTAAATAATTATTTCACCAAAATTTTTATTTCATTTCCTTTCTTATAGGCAAATCAAACAAATCGAAGCTATATTATTTTTAGTTCAATATTGTGTTAAATACTGAATGGAAATGGGTCTAGTTGTCCCTACGGTGATTGTGAGGTTATCTAACTTCAAATTTCGTCTACTTTGAGTCTAAATGCTGTTGTTCCAGATATTATTAGTATGAATTAATATTTTTTAATTTTACTTTTGACTATGGGTTTTATGAAAATATGTCACTATTATTTCAAATGTTAATTAGTCCATATTTTAATTTTTCTTTTGGATCTTAGTTTTTTGGAAACATACTACTACTATCTTATATTGATAGTAAAGATTAGCTTGTTTTGAATTTGGATTGGAACCCCAGTTATCATATTGGTGCCTTTAAGTAGGATTTAGCCTTGGTCTTTATCTTGGTTTGAATATTGAATTTATTCTATACTTCTTGTTATCCCTTTATTTTAGCATGGTTTAATCTTGGCTTCTTACTTGATCTCTTTGTTGATATTTTGGGTTAACGTAATGCTTCTTGTTTGTAACTTATTTGTTACCCAATTTTAGCTAAGGATATGAGGGTAATTTCTAGTTAAGGAAGCACATTGTCTTAATAATTTTTTAATATGATTTTAGCTTGGTTCTTAGCTAGGAAATGATATAAGTTTTATTTAAAGATATATGTTGTCCTAGAGATTGATAAACTTGATGTTAGTTTAGTTTCTAACTTGATGTTGAGTCTAAATCTTGTTCAATGGAGCCTATTGCCTTTAATCAAATTGAGCTCTGGTTTTAGCTATGCTTTAGTGTTAAATTCTACATTTAAAGTGCTTAATGTGTTTGGCTTGATTTTACTTCTATAACTAATTTGAAAAGCTAAGTTATATTTGTTTCACTCATATAATTACTGAAGCAATGAAAGATGCTTATTGTGACTCCTACTGCCAACTACAGCATGGAAAGTTGCAATAGCATATGTGTGCATCTTTTGCAAGTTGGCTATTATTAGGAAGTTATTCAATTTCAACATAGTTTATTCTCATCTTGTCCTTGACTCAACCATCAAGGTTCATCAAGTAGGAAAACATAGATAAAAGAAAAAAAGTTCATCAACTATCAACTTATAGCACATCTATCCCTGGACTCAAATTTTGCAATTTGGAATTCAAAGAGACTAGCAAGTGGACCATATCAAAAAGCTTGAATAATCTGTCATGGGTCTTATTGTGTAATTAGTTTGGAAGTACAACATCTATTTTGTAGTTTTATTTTATAGATCATGTGAAGTTATTAGGCAGATGTTAATCTTGGTTTTTAAATGGCAACAACCAATATGGTTAAAAATTTAAAGTATGCAGCAATTGCATATTTTATACCTTTTATAATCGCAATTTGTATATGCTACTAATATATATATATAAACAAAACCATTTTATTGAAATGAATTTCCTCATTACATTCATGGCTTCAGTACATTCATCTTTTTGTTACAACTTAAATTTAGACAATGTAGAATTAAGCCACATCCTATAAAGTAAAGTACAGCCAAGTACAACAACCACATATTATATTTCTCCAACAGCCAAATGCTTATCTAATATCTTTAGCTTTATACTCTATACTTATTTGTGCAGCCATATGCTTCATTTGGCTTTACACTTTGGCTTTTTTTGTGTAGTCATGTACTTCATTTTACTTAATAGTATCTACAAAGAATCAATCTTTAGACCAAAGGAAACAAGTATTTTTTAAGCTCTCCATAAAAGAACTAACAACAGATTAAGGTATTTGTATTTTTCTTATTAACAAAAAAATGGTTACTTTTATAATAAAACTTTCATAATCACAACTTCCAATTGTTAAAAGTGACAATATTTAAGTAAGTTCACTTGATTTTAGAGGCAATCACACTTTGGTTGTAAGAGAAAAGAAGTATACAACTTTAAAAATGACAAGATAGACTAAAACAATAAGTATAAGCTCACTGTGCTCTACGTTTTCTCCCTTTGAATAAGCAATGTAAATATGAAATACACAATTTTGGTGAAGGCACTAAGAAGGAAAATATAACTTTCCAAAAGGATATTCACTAGATTAAGTTAGTTAACTAAAACAAACTTAAGAAGAGTAAAAAGGGGGAAAAAAAGACGGTAGCCTTTGTAAAACATTTTTCATATTATATATTAAGATTGGTAATTGCATGGAAGGTATATTTAATTCAACCTCATTGAGAATGACTCTTAAAAGTGAAAGACTCATGAAGAAGATTACTTCAACAAGTCAACAAAAAAGGATCTAACCTATTCCTTCAATTTAACTTCATTAAACTCTTGTTATTGTTTATCATTTGAACTTGTCCATCCTATGTTCATTCAACAAAATGCTTCTCTATATAATCCAAGCTAATACATTTCAAGATTAAATAGACATATTTCAAAATGTGTGATTACAAGTTTGGATAACATCCAATTTGATGATTTTATTTAAGAACAATAAACCACCAAGCAATAATGGCTTCATTTGTGTAAGATTACAACAAAGTAAAATAAAAGATATAGCATTCCTTCCCCTTTCAAAAGAAATGAATAGATAAATAAAAGGTAAAACATTAGTAGTTCCAAGATAAATATTTTTATTAAAACATAGATCTTGACAATATATTTGTAGTGCTCTTCATTAGTAAATAAATGGAACCTAGATATGTTTTTATCAAGGCTTTTGAGCTGATGTGCACAATTTTTATAGTCACAATTCCTTTGGATATTTGAATTTCATCTTAGTGAAATACAAGATAGAACATGGATCATTTCTTTTGATAGGAAATTGCCATATTTGTTTCTTTAATTGCAAGATTAGCTTCTTTTCTTTTTACATTTCAATGTTTTCAAATTTATTGTTAAAATCATAACAATTAAAAGAAGAATTGAACAAATTAATAGACAAATTCAAAGCATTTAACTAAGCTTTAAAACCAAAAAGAATATTAAAAGAGATACATCATTCCTATCAAATAATTTTACCAATATTATAATCAACAAGAGTAAGTAGCAATATCTTGGTTATTCATATGGTAGTAGAAGCTTAACACTCTAACCTCTTTCTTTGACCTATCTAGTCAAAGAAAATAATCTTTATCTAAAGGCAAGCTATACAAATAACTTATTGATGTTTAAGGCCAAACTTTCAAAAAAGGAATCCAAACAAGCAAATTTTGCATAAAATCCATGGAAAAATAGAGAAATTACAAAAAACAAAAAGTGCATACAAGTTTTGATTTCATTGAAGAAGCATTCCCATTGTTGCTCACTTCCATACCAAAATAAAAAAACACATTACAATCTTAAAAAAAAAAACTCAAACAAAAAATAGGGGAAACCCACCATGTTAATGGATTTGGAGCTACTGACAATCAGAATGATGAACATAATAGCAAATGAGAACAAAAACAGCAACTTAGGCAGCGACTAAAGCTACGGAAGATGAGAATCGCAAAGAAAAATATTATGGGGGTTTAGGTGTTCCAAATAGTACATTTTGGGGCTTCTAGATAGATGGCTATGATTTCATGTAATTAATGACTAAAATTAGCATACATTTAAAAAAATAGTGCCATTTAAAGGATGTGCAAGACATGCATATCTTAGAGATGTGCAGAGAATCTAAATGCAATAGATCCTTTTCTTATAAATTTGTCATAAAACTACAAATGATAAAAGTCCTCATATCTTAGCCATTCAACTAACTTTCTTTTTATTTATATATGAAATTATGCAACATCAACAAAATTAAAGTCTTTAATGCAAGTTTCAAGTGCATCCAACTTACCATTTACTATACATCTTTTTTAGAGGAAACTCCAATATCATTGGTCCTTCACCATCAATGCATCTAGTAGTAGTAGAAGAACCTCATGATTTTTATAAACAACACCATCCTCATGAATATTAATAATTTAATACTTATAATTTAAGGTGGAAAATACCATTTTTCATTGATGAAGAGAAAGAAAATGATAGGTTCAAGTACCGCCAAATGAATTTGACACCATGAAGCTCCTCAATCCACTTGGAACCTATAAAACAAAATTTGCCAAAATAAATTGACGATAAGATCTTCCAATAACAATGGTCAAGCTCATCGTTCTTTATTATTATTTTATCTTTTGTTAGTTCATTAGGAGTGAACTATAGAAAGACAAGTTTAGCCACTTATGATGAAATATACATGGGTTGAATTGCTTAGCCACTTATTTCACTCAATTTTAATGAAACACATTCCAACAATTGATTTTCCCATCTTTAATGATTTCCTATTCAATTAAATCCGATATTTACCATAGGGATGAAAACACTTTTTTACCAGCATTGTTTAATGTTTGCCATAAGCCAAAGATACATTAGAATTGGATATTTCTTGCCAAAAAAAGGAATGCATATCTAATTCATATTTAATAGACGCGGACATAAAAATTGAGCAAAATATTAAATAATAAGATGCGATTGAAGCTATTCTTCTTATTAAGCTCTTATTCCTTCCATTCTATCTAACTGACAAGGATTCACTTTTAAATTATATAAGGTTCTCATGAAATAGATCCTTTGAAGTGTTTTTACCTTTTAAGTAGTGAAATCTCTCACATTTTTTTGTATTTTCTTGTAATATATATATATATATATGTGTGTGTGTGTGTGTGTGTGTGTGTGTGTGTGTGTGTGTGTGTGTGTGTATGTATATATTATTTATAAAACTTTGCATTAACTTTCTCTCACTTCACTTAGAATCCTCACTTCAAAAGATCCTAATTCAGGGTTCTCCCTTGTGACCTTGGTCCAACCATTCCATCCTCCAACTTCGATGAAGCAACATAAAACTATTTTACTGAACAAGCTAATTATTAAAAAAAAAAAAAGACTATGCAAGTATTATATGTGAGTATTAAGAGAATAAGATGAGCCTGAAGTGGCTGTGGATGATGAAGCTACAAGGGACTCTCTTTCGTCTTTTAATGACATGGCAGAAATGATCCCTTATAAAACATCAAATAAATATATCAGGTTTTAATTTAATATTTATAATCAATAGCAAATGTGATTGTTCATTTTTTATTTTAGGCAAGGCCCACTAAATTTTCATGAGGGCCACTGTTGGTTTAATTAGATTTTAAGACACACATATATTGTATTCTTTCCAAGGGTAACTTATTCCAAGTGAGATATAGGCAATCCCTCTAGTCAACAATTTTGTAGCAAGTTGATCTATCCTATATATCAAAGAACCAAAGAGACAACTAAAGGAGATGTACAATAAAGGACTAAAGGATGAGTTGGAGAAATTAAAAGCATTAACTTCGTTAACATGGCACAATTTTTAGGCATTAATGAAAGTAAAATTGGTTGAACCACTGAGATTAAAAGAAATTTATACATTAGGAATATAACAATGCTTTTTGTTTAGTATGCAAAATAAAAAGAAAAAATATAATTTTATAAATGAAAAATTATTTTTGTATCGTTTTTTAATTTGAATTAAAAATTAGAGATTATTAAACAATAATTGCACAAATATAATAAATATTACAACTTTATAAACTAATTTCTTTTACAAAGCGAGCAACCAAACGCCTTGATATCTTCTTTTTAAAAAGGGTGTACTTGCAAAATAATGAAATATATATTATAATTTTTTGAACTTTATCCTACTTTTTTTATTAAAAAATGATTCAAATTTATACTCATATAAAATATTATACTTAAATTCTATAAATTCAATGACAATTAAAATCTATAGATCTAATTTTCATTTTCTTCAATTTTTTTATAAATTAAATTTGAAGTTGAATCACATAAGACTGTACAATGCCAACCCCTTCACAAACTAGCCGTATGGAAGCCGAAACTCAGGGATCCAACTTCATTGAAATAGAACAATGAGAGGCGAAGGGGGTAAGGGGGTGGAGCACAGGGGTGGTTTGGAAAGGAGAGAGAGAGGGGGCGGGAGGGATGGGTAATTATTTTAATATATTATATTATTTTAATATATTATTCAATTTTAATATAAATAATAATGTAATTTTTTAAAGGTTATATTTTTAAATTTATTTGTATAAAATAATATTTTTACTCTTATTACAAATTTTTTATAATAAAATATCTTAACTTATTTAGAATAATAGGTCAACTTAATTCAATAACAATTTAATAATATGTTGTATTATTTTAGTCAATAAAATAAATAAGTTAAACATTAGAATTAATCCATTATTCTAAATAAATTAAGATGATTTTTTTTTTGTAAATGATTTTTTTGCCAATAGGGTGAATTTATGATTTATTTCAGTAAATATTTGTTATTTATTTATTTACTATAAAATTAAAGAGAATATAGTAAATAAATATCTTTAGTATATGATTTAAGTCTCTTTAACTTATTTGTATAATATTTAAAATAACACATATTTACTAAAATAAATCATCAAATCCATCCTTGCCGATGAAAAAATCATCTAAAAAAATATCTGAACTTATTTAGAATAATATACGGACTCCAATATTCAACTTATTTATTTTACTAGCTAAATAATATAACATATGATTAAACCTATTATTGAACTAAGTTAATTTATTATTCTAAATAAATTGAGATAATTTTTTTATAAAATTTTTAATAGAGTAAAAATATTATTTTATATAAATATATTTAAAAAATTAATTTTAATTAAAAATATAATCATATAAAAAATTAAATATATATATATATATATTTATTAATTATACTTTATTATTCTATATTAAATATTAAATAATTTATTATATATTATATTTGTTATATATAATATAATATATTATATTAAAATAATTACCCATCCCACTCCCACTACACCCTCCCAGCGCGCCAACCCCAACCTCGTGTCCCTCCCAGTCCCTCCTCCCCTTCATCCCTCATTGTGTTTTTTAAGTCGAGACTTACTGTGCGGCTTGTTATGGTAACAGGCCTTCTGTCACCATAGCACGCTTAAAGTCGCATTTGTACGGTCTAATTTTAAATTTAATTTATAAAAATTTGAAAAAATGGAAATTGAAGTCTTAGCTTCCGATTTGCATTGAATTTATATGATTTGAGTATAATATTTTGTATGAATATGAATTTGAATCATTTTTTTGATTTAAAACAAAAATGAGATGAAGCTTTAGAAAACCTATATACTATTGATGTTGGGCCAAAAGTTGAAAAGACAAAAGTCGGCTAAAAGCAAAGCAGGAGAGCAAACAAATAGACAGATAGACACAAATTTATTTATTTAACCTTTGTGAACAAGTGTGTTACATTTGGGCCAAACAAGAATGTTACAGGAATAAAAGACAGAAGAAAGAAATGCATGAAAAGACAAGGCAAAGTTGGGCTTGGGACAAACTCGTTCTCATTATCCATTTGGTCGTTACGGAACATGACATATAGTCCAAATATCCACACACATATGAACGCCAATCTTAGTGATCCCCAGCACTGGGCCCATTTTATAACGTTTTGCCACAATACGACTCGGCCACCAAAGCCCAACCTCAAGAAGCTTTTTTTTTCTATACATTAAAAAAAAAAGCCAATTCATGACCCCCAACAAAAAAGATAATTATTAAGAACGTATGTTTTTGAAGTAAAAATTTCGAAATAATTGAAATTTTAATCATCAATTGCTAAGGAGCGTGTTTTAAGTTTAAGAAAGTCATAAGTAGAGTCACATCAAATAAAACTTGATCCAAATATTATAATTTAGACCTCAAAATAAAAGTAAGCGCTATCTCAACAAAATCCTAAATTCAAAATTTAAATGCTTCTATGACATTACAGTGGAAAAAGTTATAATTTGTCATATTTCTATAATATAATTATTATTTAAAAATGAAAGCTTATATTTGAGAATTTAAAAATGAGTAAGGTTTAATTGTAATGCTAATAAAAGTATTTTAATTCAAGAATAATATATTTCATTATGGTGTTTAAATTTTTCTTAAAATATTTTTGTCTAAAGCTGCTTCTAAAATATAGACTTGTAATATTTTAAAAGAGTATTCTATTTATTAAAATATTTGAACGAAAACTTATTATGTCTAATAATGGTTGGGGGCGTTTTCCTTTGTTCCCTGGCTCTTGCTGCAACTTCTCTTATCAATAAAATATGATTGAGTTCAAAGATATATTATCTTGTAATTGTATTTTCTTGTGAGGATGAGCTACAAATTGACAATTAGTGGGGATAGCAGCAAATTTCACTTACGTTAGTTTTGAAAGAATCCAAAGTTAAAATTTGACATTTTTTGTGGTTACTAGAAAATGTAAGATTCCGTATACTTGAAAGTTGAAACTGTAGGCAGGTACGTAATTAGAGCAAAACGACAGGGGCAAATATGCGGTTAACTGAAAAGCTCTTCAAAGAGGCACGTGTGAAGATCGTAGACCCGTGTAGTGCCATCGCTAACGAGAAACGGGAAACAGGGCAGAGGCAGAGAGAGAGAGAGAGAGAGAAGATTTTCATTTACTTCCTCTCGGGTCCCCTCCCTCCCTCCTCTTCCCTACCTCTATGTTCGTCCCCGAAATCCCCTTTGGTCCCTCTTTCTTCGCCGACCAACTGCAACCACACTCGCACACTCTTTCAAGCTGAAGGCTTCTCCCGCTCCCAATGGTCTCCGAATCGGAGCTTATCGGCCGGCTCCAGGAGTTTCTTCGGAGCTCCGACCTCAACACTACCACCACTGCTACAGTCCGCCGGCAGCTGGAGAAGGATTTTGGAATCGATTTATCTGATAGGAAGGCGTTCATTAGGGAACAGGTGGACTTGTTCCTTCAAAGCGAGCACGAGAAACCCGAGGAACCTGAAGAACCGGAAGATGAAAAAGATCAAAAAGACGAGGCTCAGCCTGAGCCTGAATCAGAAGAAAGCGAAGATTCGAATGATGAAATGCAAGACGATGAAGAAGGAGATGAAGATAAAGTAAAGCGTGCCAGGAATGGGAAGGACAAAGGACGGTTAGTTTTTGATTAATTGCGCTTTGCGTAGATTAAGATTTGCATTTTTCTTTTAACTTATATGAATCTGTAAATGAGGCTACTTCATATTTTCTTACGCGAGTGTTAGTGCTTTCCCCTTTAAAATTAGAACTGTTTAGGGCCAAACCTGGTGGCACAATTTCGCTGCAAATTTGTAATTTGCTGACTTATAATCCGCAAGTATTCTGTTGCACATGATGCCCCATGCAAGTTGGCTCTGAAAAGCTATTTTCATACTTTAATACACGTTTTAGTTGAAATTCACAAGTATTATGTGATGAGTCACGCACATGGTTTCGTGAGTTCTTCTCAGTAACTGGGGCCCACTTCGATGCTGAACTATTTCTTATTGTCCATAAATTTGTGTGCTTTTGAAGTTTACTGACAAGGTTACTTGCATTACAGGTCTACTCGAAGAAAAAGTGTCCAATTTTAGTCTTTATGTGCATGTTAATCTTATTCTTTGCTTCATCAAACACCAAAATCTAGTTATGCTTTATTATACGGTAATGCCAGTGAAGTGCCAAAATTAAATTTATGGCTTCTCTGCACTAGTAAAGATTGAAACGTGAATCTTTCTTCCTCACAATTTTGGTGCCTCTTCTAGCCATTTGTAGCACCTATTCTGCAAAGTACCTTGAAATTGTTAAATTAGTGGTTGATTTGGGCTTCACATGCGGACAAACAGACAGAGAGAAAACCTCTCTTTGAACTCTTTATTGTTCCAATTGAATAAATTCTTATCTAACTTCCTTTCTTCAGTTTGCTCAAGCAAAATGCTTTTCTATTGCTGTAAGTAGTTTTACCAAAATATTCCTTGGAAAATTTATGAACACGTAATAAGGATTTTATCCCTCTCACTAGTTATATAAATAGTCACTTTTGCTAATTAATGCTATGATTAGATCCCTGTGGTGAAAATGGTTATACTTATACACTTGCATGATTGCCTGCAGGAGAATTGCTCCAGAAGGTGCCTTTTTAAGTTATGGAATCTCCAAGTTAAACTCCTTCCCTGCCCCAAACAATAAAAAGAAATGAACATGTAAAATATTTTGTCTATATCTTGCATTATAGTTTATACCATACTGATCTCCCATAATTTTACTAAGAAAACATGTTCGAAAGCAGATGCATCTTTATCCAGTCTATTGGCTTTAGATGTCTTTAGTCCAAAGATGGCAAATATATTACCAAAGTGCAGGCTGCTATAGCTTTCTTATTTGGATTTAAATGCATACCTGGTAAAGAACAAAATTCTTCTAATATTCTTGGTGTTATGCACCCTTGCTATAAATATGATTTGAAGAAAATTCTCTTCTTTCCCGTGAAGAGTTTTGCACAAGGTTGCATTCTAGGCATCACCTTATATATTTCAGCTCTCTTTGGTTTCTCTGGTTGGGGTTGATGTCTTAGTAAACTATCTGTTTGATCTTTTTCTCATACAAAGTACATGTTAGTAGTTTTCTCTTCTTTTTCATTTATCCTTTGGCTAGAAATATTTACATTGAGCATCATAAAGAGAACCAGACCTCATAACTGGTTAGAGGAAAAAAATTATAGGTGTTTTACAATCCTGATGTGATTTGGTTTCTCTTGCGAGTCCAGAATTATACAAATTATTTGTGTTTTTACAATAAATAATTTGTGAGTGTGACTGACTCTTTGTTTCTCATATATTCATAAATATAATAATCTTTAGTATCTTCATACTTCTTTGTGAGAAGAATGCACCATATATATTTGCTATTACGTACAAACTAGATTATGTTATGTACAAGGTCCCAACTGACATGCGTTTTGTACTGGTCTATAGTATTTTCCGTTAGATGGTGCCTTTGTTTAACTGTGGCTGTTTCATCTTGCGATTCAGATCTAAAAAGTCAGGAAATGAGGTACGAAAAAAGGGTGGTGGTTTTTGCAAATTATGTAGCCTTTCTCCACAACTTCAGGAATTCATTGGAGCACCAGAAATGGCAAGGACTGAGGTATGCCTAGAATTTCTGATAATAATGAGTTTCATGTAATTCTGATATGACCTTATAGCATCTATGTATACCATTGGCCTTAGGTTGTTAAGCAATTATGGGCCTATATAAGGGAGAAGAATTTGCAAGACACAAATAACAGGCGGAACATAATTTGTGATGAACCATTGCGTGCCCTTTTTGGTGTTGATTCCATCAACATGTTTCAAATGAATAAAGCATTGTCAAAGCATATCTGGCCATTGGATTCAGATGATGGTATGCTCCTGCAACCTTACCTTTGTAACAAATTGCCATATGAGATGTTGAATTCTAAGTTGTTTTTCATTTTCAATTTGTGAGGCAAGACACCTAATCCTTTGTGAAATTCCACTATTTTGTAATTGCGTGATTACAGTAGTCCTAGTGCCTTGGAATTGTAAAGTTTTCTTTCTGAGAATATCTTTTCACATTTTGTCCTGGATTTCTCCTCTTAAGCATGACAAATTAAGCTACTTTTTTGTTCACTTGTTCCTTTTAAATGGTGTTGAATTATGAAACTTCTACTGGTTTACAATATATTTACCCAGTCCACTGATTGTTACATTTCACGCTACTGAAGACTCAAGCTTCCCTGTTTATTCCTCTAGTCAATTTTATATAGACAACTTAAAGTATTGATTAAACAGCATCTCTTAATATAGTTGTCCCAGTGAAGTCTGCCTCAAAGGAAAAGCAGAAGAAGCAAGAGAGAGAAGAAGGTATGGTTGATGAATTCAGTTACAGTTTGCATAATTCTTTGACACAAAACCATCAATATTATATGTATACGAATCAATTTATTGTCATAGTGTTTCTATATACATACTCGTTTTACAAATGAGTATACTAATCAATTAACAATAGCATGTTTAATGCATCCTTTACTTACCTTTACTACAGATCCAGATGAACCAAAAAGAAAGGAGAAACGACAGAAGGGAGGAAAATCAGGTTTTCTTGCTCCTCTTCAACTGTCTGATGCCCTTGTAAACTTCCTTGGTACTGGAGAAAGTGCATTATCAAGGGCCGATGTCATAAAAAGAATGTGGGATTACATAAAAGGAAACAACCTTCAGGTTTGTCATTCCTCTAAATTCTCATTCAGCAGTATTTTAACAGTCTTTCCCAAAAGTTTAAATCTGTTATGCAAAGAAGTTGAAACATTTTAATCAAATCATCATAGCCCGTTGGCTGAACAAAATAATATTATCAAGCAATTGAGTATATTATCTTTGCTTGGGTCCATGCAAATAAGGTTTCAGACTTTGCACATGTTGATGCAGGATTGCATGTGTTTGCTCTGGCTCTATAGAATTGTCCACTTCAATCTCGCATAAAATCAAAGTTAGAGACATGATTGTTATTAAAATATTAGTTAAGTTCAAGTTTGGAATTACATGAATTATCCCTATATTTATCCTGTAATTAGTTTTGAATTGGTGATTTGATCATTACTGCCATGATAATTATTATGAATCCAATCTTTGGTTCATGGAGAAAACTGGATTTATTGGAGAATAAGAGAGAATTTCATATATGATGAGTTCTTTTAGATAAGAAAGTTGGAATTTTTATATGAAGGGGGAGTTCACAAAAGATGCTGATAGAGTGATAGAGAAGGGATTTGACTTCCCCGAAATTGTTTAACCATATATGTTTGGTTCTACCATCAATGTTCAATATCTCTCTTGCAAAATACAAGGAAACTAGAAATATTTGGTTTTTTTTTTGGGGGGGGGGGGGGGAGGGGGGGAAGATTCAAGCTTGTAATTTTTCGTCCACTCTTTTTATGATTACTTCTTCCCAATACACTTTTAAGTTCCATGTTGATTGGAATTGTAAGAGACTGAAAGTTGTGATTACTATAATAAAGGTATTCAGATCGCTTTCCTTGATCAATTAATATTATGATGATTTTCTTAAGCATACATGATTCATGAACCAGTTAGTCCTAAATGGTACTATTCTGACTTTTGATAGTTAGTTGAGATTTGCACTTACTGAGGGGCAAGTTCGATCCTTCTTTCTCTTCTTTTAATAATTAAAAATAAAAAATAAAAGAAGACTCTATCTACATAGAAGGCCAGAAGAAATTTAATTGAACTACTCCACGCAATTGTTAGTTGATTGTTTCCTTCCCCCCTTCCCCCTCTTTTTTTTTTTTTTTCACTTATTATAGAAAAGATGGTAGAATCACATTTTAAATGGTTTGGACATGTATGAGGGAGACCTATAAAAGTCATAATAAGAAGGGTAGATCAGATGGAAAGTATCTCAATAATTAGTGGTAGAGAAAGAACACAAAAAACCTATAGATGAAATTATTAAAAAAGATTTAGACATAAATAATTTATTTAAGGACATGTTTTATGATAAAATTTTATGACGTTATTTGATTCATATGGTCAACTTCATCTAGTGAAAAAAAACTTATTGTTGTTGTTGTCGTCTTTTAATCTGCATACCTTAGCAGTAAAATTTCTGTTTGCTTTTGTGAAGGATCCTTCTGACAAGAGGAAAATAATTTGTGATGAGAAGCTGAAAGAACTCTTTGATGTTGACTCCTTCAATGGCTTCACAGTTACGAAACTACTGGCTCCTCATTTCATAAAGGCAGAGCAGTGAGTTGCTTGTACATTGTTCTGCAAGCCTGAGAAAAATGGGGAATTTTGTTTTTCAGATTTATTTTGGTACTTCTTTTCTTTGTCCTCTGGAAATATGGAAGTTAGTAAAATGACAGATTTTCAGTAATCGTGTCTCAAAGCTTATGTCACATTACCACATTCTTTTTCATATCATGTTTTACCACTGGGCAGTGGAAAGTTTCTTATGTTTCATGTTCAAGGACAATGTTCACTTCTTTTTTTAACTGAAGGGGGCGAGAATGAGTCTTTTGGACATTAAATCTGACTGATGGTGCAGAATGAGTATGTATAGGACTATAGGCGGACTTTCCTTCGAAAGCTTTTACCATACTCTTAATCAGAAGTCGATTCCACAGTTGATGGCGATGGTGCTGGTGCAGAATGAGTGTAGTAATTCAGAGACAAGGATTACTAGTATATAAAGGGACGTCTGTGATTCAGAAATTTTGAAATTTTAAACCGTTGTATTCATGTTGAGTCTGCATCGCAAAATTTTATAGATCTCGATCCAGCTAAAATTTCAGTGCCACTGAAGTCAAATCCCTTCCCATGCGAGATAGGAATGATGTGAGTGCCGGGCTGTTCAAAACTCCTGGCATTTTATGAGGGTTGAGGCTGCACACACATGTGGCTGCCATTTAACAATCCTTAATAATAGATTACTTCGAAAGCAACATCCCTTGTATTATTATTATGCACCACACCACATGCACCAAAAAAAAAACAAAAAAGCAAATGTATATTACCCACAAAAAAGAAAAAGGAAAACGTGACTAACCCCTATGGGATTGGCTAAAGATTTGTGTCATCTACTTTAATTATTTATGCTTAAATATTAAGTATTTTAATTTTTATAAAATATATCATATGAGAATACCCCTTTAAGATAATACAATAAAAGAAAAAGTGAACATTTTTTGCAAGATGCCGTGGCCTGGGCCTGGTCTAGCAACCTCACCCGTTTTCTCTTCTCGAATCCTCCTGTTCATGGGTTTCTTCCTGCCAAAGCCACAAGTTAATGGGATCCTCGTTGTGCATTTAACAAATCTTTGTAATCTTGTATCTCTGGTCCTAGAATTCTGAGCTTAGGACCGTCCTTATGCTTAATTTAATGCAACTTTTTTTCAGGAAAAACTCTAATAAATATTTCAGCTTGCCCACTTGGAGAAGTAGTTCGTAACTTTTTTTTTATATAAATTAATGTACTGAAGCGAATTGTAGAACCCGTTTGTTTAAGCTTTTTTTAAAGAAAAATCACTTTTTTCTTTAAAAAAAGTACTTTTATAAAATTTTAAGATATTTGTTTAAGATTTTAAAAATAATCAGAATCTAAAAAAAATCAGATTTCTGATTATTTGAAAAAGCTATTGTGATTAGCTTCTTAAAATTAAAAATCACTTTTTAAATAAAAAATACTTTTTATGGTGGTAATCAAACATTAATAATTTTTATTTTTTATAAAAATCTCTAAATGATAAATCACTTTTTTACTTAAACTAAAAATCACTTTTTTCTTAAGTTTAAACAAACGGGCCCTTAAACTCCTTTATTGAATAAAATTAACAAATTCGGAATTCATAACCTAAGAGAAAGACCTTTTTTATTGTATTTTTCTTTTAATAAAATTTAAAACAATTTTCAAAGGCAATTTAAAACGCAATAAAAGGTAAATAAAAAAGCGTATGAATAATTTATTCTGAAAAAACAATCACAAAATGTTTGTCGGGTGCTTGTGCGAGAGCGTAGCTTTTTTTAAAAAAATAAAAACTACCTGAGTGACTCCGTTAAAAGATATGACAGTACATTTCTCACCCGAGCCTGCCGTCTTAGCTCAGCGGTAGAGCGCGTGGCTTTTAACCACGTGGTCGTGGGTTCGATCCCCACAGACGGCGAATTTTTGACTTGTCTAAATTACCTTTAATAGTTAATACTTAATATGCAGTCGGGCGTTGAAACATATTTCGCATGGACAAGTAATTATTCTTTTGGATTTATTCGTGCTTCGTTCAATTTGTCTTCGTCTCATTGGCTAGAAAAACAAATTCGCTTTCTCTCTCTTATAGTTAAATAAAAGTTCTTTGGAGCCTGTATTATTAATTGTTTCAATATTGTCACGAAGTTAATGGCCAAAAAATATATTTTTTCAATTCCAACCATTTTATTTATTTATTATATTGAAACTAATTCATAGAAATTTATAAATAAATTTCGTTTTCATTTTTCGAAATTTTCATGCCCATTTAAACTGATGTTCTATGTTTGAAAATACGGTATGATAATCTTTTTCGAGTCTTGAATTTTTATGTAAAATCTAACGACTGTTGGATACATGCTATAGAGTGAAATATCGGGATTTAAAAAGTATGCTTCAAAAATAGTTTAGATAGAAAGATAGATGTTAGTTGATGAATTAGGAAAGGTATGATTGAATTAATTTAATGGGAGAAATTTTAGTTAAAACTTAAAAGGGTATGATCATTCAGTTGATTCAATGGCTATGAAAGCACTCATGTAAGATTTCGCAAACTTACACAGATACAGTCCTCCTTAGGTTATGCTGCAATTGCTTGCTGATGCAGTTCATGCCATGTTTTCCAGATTGCAGTTTTATTAGTCCAAAAAAACAAATGCTAAATGAATAAAATAAAAGACAACTATAAAAGAGATGCAAGTGAATTGGGTGACCTAGACCTTTTACTTTAATTATCATTTTGAGTGCGTCAAAAGTCTTGAAAAAATCTCTAGCTTTCATGTTTGGTTTCTTCAGTTGTGTGTTGCGTCTATGGACGATAGAACAGACGAACCAAATGACATTAATTAATTGAATATGGGGGAAAAAAATTGGGACACAGATTCATACTCGGGATTATTATAATGTAATCTGGAAATAAAAATGACTCATGGTACGTGTTTTATGACCCTAAGCACAGAGAGGGTAAACGTTCAAACATCATACCACTCCTCACATTTTTCCCCGCACAATTTTCAAAAGCTCCAAGAACACACTAAATAATTGGGCATTATCACACACGTCTATTGACCTGAATCGTCAGAAATTGGTAAGAGCATCATATATATGTAATTTTTTTTTAATATAGTTGTGATTCATTCAAAATGTGGAATCCATTTGAGGTTTGGGGCCACAATGGTAGAGAATAACTGCGTGTGCATAGACAGATAGAGTTATAGATATGGATTTGAAGCTATTGAAATGGGACCAAAATGCTAAATCACAGATGATGTATCAAAAGAATTGAAATTAAAATTAAAATTTTACTATTTTTTTTAAGTCTTACTAAAGATAGATTAATTAAAATATGTATATAAGTTATAGTTGATTCAAATATTTAAAGAGAAAAAAAAAATTAGAATGAAGTATATATGGAATGAGTATTTAAATTAGTGCAAATAATTAACTGGACATATTACGTGAGAGATTTATTTAATTGGCCGTTTGATTAAAGGATGTAAATGTAAAAGAAATGTACAAAATAAGTAGGTTAAAATAAAATAAAAATAAAAAAATTACTTTTTTATTCTTATTTTTAAAAAGTTGATTTGATAATAAAAATGATGATTTGATGAATGAAATAAATAATTATAAGAATATAATAGATATTATACAAGTGATATAAATGAAATACGTTCATATTGCGGCGAACCAAACAACCTGTAAGATTGTTATGGATATTTGTTTATTTTAAAATAATTATTTTTCAAATTAAATTTTATAAGAATTATTGTGAAAGAGCACATCCGATCAAGAAGTAGTTTGTGTTTGACATATTTTTTAAAAAAATTACTTTATTGTAAAATTATTTGAAAGAGCATGTATTTAAAAAGGGTGTGTAAAAAATATTAAAAATAATAATGATAATTAATAATTCTTAGTAAAAGTAGGATTGTCTTTAAAAAAATTTAATTTTTTGTTTGTTTTTTCTTTCAAAAAACAACTTCGATTTTTGTTTCCATTTTACATAAGAAAAACTGCTTCTACTAACGCTTAAAAACAATTTTTTTTTTTTTGAAGCAGCTTAACTAAACTCACAATGAAATGAACATCTATACTTTAATTTTAACCAAAAAAAGGAGGGGACTAAAATATATTTTATTATTCTTTAACTTTATCTCAAGTTTCATTTTTGCCTCTTAACTTTATTTAGATTCAATTTTGTCCCTTACTTTTTTTTTTAGTTTTACTTTCTATCTTTTAATTATATTTAATTTTAATTTAGTCTCTTAATTTTATTATAAATTTTACTTTCATCTTTTAATTCATTTAGTTTTAATTTGGCCTGTTAACTTTATCATAAATCTCATTTTCGTCATTTAATTTTATTTTTGTTCAATTTGTTCTAATTTAATTAATGATTTCATTTTATTTTACTAATGAACCTCATAAAACTTTTCTATTAAATATCGTCTTTTATTGTTAGAAAGAAAAGCAATATTTGAGTAATATTTAAAAATTAATAGTCAAATTAAAATAAAATTAAAATAAAGACAAAAGTGAAATATAATATAAAGTTAAAGAATTAAATTTGGACAGAATAAAATTAAAGAATAAAACTATAATTTAAAATAACATTAAAAGATTAAATTAAAACCAAATAAAGTTCAAGGATAAAAGTAAAATTTAAGATAAAGTTAAATAATCAAATTGAAATTAAATAAACTTAAAGAATAAAAATAAAATTTTAAATAAAATTAAAGGATAAAAAAGTGCATTTTTACCCTCCAAAAAAAGCAACTTTCTCTCTTTCCACAATGTTGGCCAAATATTATGAAAAAAATATTTACAAGCAATTGTTGTATTTTTGTCATCAAACTTTCAAATAATAATATGATAAGTTTATGGATTTTGCAAATAAATATATATTTTGTATAGTTTAATATCACACAATTAGATCTTAAGAAAAAAGTTTCACATGTTATTTTTATTTAAAAAACTAGTAATAGAAATAAAAAATTACATATAAATCAAATCCATAATCGATCAATCTCAAGTTATTGGTTTGAAAGTGTTATCTTCAATTTTTACTTGTTTAAACCAAACATTGACAGACATGCCCAGCTATGCAGCTAGATAACAACTTGATTGTATGATCAAAGAAACAATAGCACATTCTGGATATAAACACTTTCGCCATTTCCAACGGTATAGAATGGATGCTAAATGAATGTATATCCCTATTCCTTAGCTAGCCTCTCTCATCCAAAATCTGATTTAGCAGATATCATCCTATTTCCCACCATGCATGAAGAATCTGTCCCGTCCAATTCCTATTGTCAATTTCCATTTTTTCTGTCTGAATAACGAAGAAACTTTAAAAAAAATAAGAAAGTTGTACACAAAGAAAGATGCCATTAAAGATGGATGATGACTTTGTTTGAAGCCAAAGTCCCGAACCACCAAACATTAAAAATTTTTAATATAATATAAAGCCAAAAAGCAAAGACAGAACCGATGGTTATGAAAGAGAAGGCATCTTCTTCATCGTCATGTGTCTTTCCACAACATGAACAAAGGCAACGAAAGCCCGTCCCTGGGAATCCTTATCTCTAACAACGTATCAGGGCCCAAAATTACAATATCTGACATGTGAAAAATTACGGGATGCTCCTGACACGTGTCCACACTCTAGCTGCTGATCATCAAAGCCATGGAATCCCAGGCACTGCGTTTGAGTGTTGGGAATGCGTTTCGTCCCATTCTGAAATTCTTGAACCCACGATTCCCTCGTAGCGGACCAGGACGACCCAGAACCGTAGAAGAATCTCACCTCAAACGTTCTTCCCCTCCTCGTGTCGTTTTCCTATTTGATGTAACAACCTTTTCTTGTATTTTGTGAGAGAGATACAAGGACCACATTGGGTTTGGACGTGGGAGAGAGAGTGTGTGGATGACCGATAACCCTTCATCATGTCGTTGATAAATTTATTGAATAAAAATAAATGCTATATATAAAGATGCTATTCCCACAAGAATCTTGCACATGAAGAACATTCATCACTGCCTTTTATTTTTCTCTTTATTCTTATTTGTTATTTTTTTTTAACCATAATGCTTTTTCAGTATGCCAAACTTTCCATTGTGGAATTGTCTTTATTTTAAATCATTGCTATTAATAAAAGTAAATATATAAAATAATAAATTATTACTGCCTCCTTTAAAATTTGAAGCGACAACTTTCTTATTTGAAAAATGTCTATGCGTCCCTTATTTTCACGTAATTTTTTTTTTACAAAATCTCTTCAAAGTCATGTGCGATTATAAAGTTAATCGAAATTTCATAATATAGTAGACCCCATTATTATCATATAACATGTTTTTAATCTATTCAAAGGTGATTTCTCTTTTTTACCCTTATTTATCTTCATTGTTATTGCTTCTCTCTTCTTGCTGGTCTCCGGCCATGGAGCCAAGATTTTGAGTTAGGAAGTGTAATATAATTTTAAAAATAATAATTTTTTTAAATGAATTTTATTATAAAAATAAAATCATAAATAATAATAGTTATTTGTTTATAAAATTAATATTAGTATCAGTAAATAAATTTAAAATTTTTTGTTAAAATTTATTAAACTTGAGTTAAATTATCACATATCTAAAAAATTTTTAGATTCAATCTAATTTGAATCAAAAATAAAATAAGCTTTCAAAATATAAAAATATTAAAAACAAATAGTACAAAATATTAGAGTTAGGAGATGCAAAATATTAAAACTTATACCATTTACTTGTAATTTTGTCCAAAGTGAGAGGGTGTATATGCACCCCTCACATTAAGATGGCTCCGCCACTGTTGGTCTCCATTTCATTCATAAGCAAGGGAGTAGACTTTAAAAACACAAAAATAAAGGCATGTGGAGAATTTTCTTTTCAATTTCATTTGTGACATTATAAGAATCAAAATCATATTATTTGTAATTTGAATATTATAATTTATAATGAATTATAGAGTTAATAATGTGAAATGTTAATTGAATTAAAAATAATTTTGAATTGTATAATTTACAATTCAAATCTTACAATTTATAATGAGTTATAGAGTTAATAATATAAATTAAAAATTGAACCATACAATTCAAACCATTGTAATATAATAGTACGACATTATGATTCAAAAATATATTTATTATTGTTGAATATTGTCTATGCCTCTTATAAAAAAAAGTTACTTAAAATTATTTTAAAATTTAATTACTTACAAATTTCTGATTAA
The DNA here is from genome assembly GCA_026724425.1 of Erythrophleum ivorense. Classification (NCBI taxonomy): domain Eukaryota; kingdom Viridiplantae; phylum Streptophyta; class Magnoliopsida; order Fabales; family Fabaceae; genus Erythrophleum; species Erythrophleum ivorense. Next base: position 831,850 of record JAIUCV010000123.1, on the reverse strand, counting down.
TAAACTTACCTATATGTGAATTATGTTTAAATATTTCTTTTAACTTTCAGGTTTGATGTATTATCTTAGATATTAGTGTATATTATAAGAATATATACATATCATATTTTGTATTTTAAATTATTTTTTATTTGTTATTAAAATTTATAATTTAATACATTTTATGATTCATGATTTATAAATAAATATACTTTTTAATTTGCAAACAACACTGCTTCATTAGTCATGCTCGTGCCAATTGAGCAGACAATTTTGACAACGGTCCCACCCGCATTCCCACCTCTATCACCACAAAATCTTAAGGTGGTTTTGTGAAGAGTGGTATCGTGGTAGAAGTCAAAGTGAACGAAAATTTGAATTCGTATTCAGGTAAAGAAATTAGATTGGGTAGATAATTCATTTGCAACGTGGGGACAAAGGACGAAGTTTTTGTATTTTGAAAATGTTGTAATAATAAGAAAGAATGAAGCAATTGGCTAAGGCTGTACATGAGTTTGGGTAGGGCTAAATATTTAGTAGATCCAATGCCTTATTCGATGAAGACATCGGATTTGTTGTTATACTCATAAGCCGACCCGACCCGAACAAGCCCGATTTTAGGGCGGATTAAGAGGTTAAGGCCACCCAAATTATTTATTTATTTATTAATAAATTAATACTTATAATATAAAAATATCTTTTTATAGATTCATAGGTATATATTTTAAAAAATAGGCCTTTAGAACTTTTATATTTTTATTAATAAAAAATAATCTAATATTATCAAACAAAATATAAGTTATACTAGCATAATTAACCTTAATTAAAAAAAATTTGAGTAGGTAATAAAAACTAAAATATTTAGAGAGAATTAAATGAAATAAGAATTATATATATATATATATATATATATATAAGATGAAAAGATGTTAATAATTAAAAAAAGAGTAATTATTAGGGCAGGTTAGGTAGAATATGTCTTTGCCTGTTACCCAACTCATCTTAATATAGTTTTGTTTAAAGTTATACCTATTTATATTTTTGACCCGATCCGATTAGATCGGGTTAAGACGGGCTTCTAGGGCGTATCGAATCAATAAACACTCCTGTAATTGACCAAAGCATCTTAATGCAAAATCTCCAAGGCTACATTTAATATGTTGAAAAGGTGATGGAAGAAATGAAAAAAACAAAGAGTAGATAAGATAAGAAATAATATTTTTATTTTTATTTAAAAATGATAAAAAATAAATATTGTTAAATAATAATTAAAAATATAACAAATATTTTGTATTTTTTTAATAACGTTATTTCCAATAAATTTTTTTTACTGCACTAAACGTACCATAATAATATAGCATATGATGTGGTACTTGAGTGCTTTCGGTTCTCTTGCCGAGAGTGATTGATGAAGGAAAAAGAAGAAAAAGTGAGATTGAAAAAGAATGAAAGTTTTAGCTATGAAAAAGGGTTCCTGGAAGAAGATAAGAGTCTCCTTTTAAAAAAAAAAAAAAAAAGCTTTTAGGATTATGAGGGTTAGGTTAAAGGCAAATTTGTAACTAAGTATTTGGAAATAAGTCTGTATCAATGGCTATAAGATGGGTATTATGTGATAAAGTATCAAACCTCTGGATAAGTAATGGTAATTTACCCTATGTAAAACTAAAATAAGAACTTTTGAAATTTCAAAAGAGGACATATTAAAAAAAATTATTCATATTTTATTTCTCATTTATGTGTTAATTAAATAAAGAAGAGTTTTGGATTTATTTTCGCTTTCTTTTTTTAATAAAAGAAGCTACTTATGCTCAATAACACTATAAACCCATAAAGTCGTAAATTTATGGTAAAACATAGTACTTATAGGTGAATACCAAAAATTTTTGTTGTATATTTCATTTCCTTCTCCTGTTTTGGCAAGTGATCAAGCTTGAGAAGAGATGAATAATTTTAATTATCAGTAAGTTTCTTTCTCCTATAAAACCCTAACTCCTTTTGTTTTAAACTTTATTTATTTCGGCTCTGTTTTGTAACAGTTCATGTTAATTTCATTGCAGATGGATTAAAAGTTAAAATATGTCATGGCACATATTTATCTTGTTTATAGGTTGTATGACCATGTATTCTTTCTACGTGCATATATAGGTTTATGTTTTCGTATATAGTCTAATAGTTGGGTACTTTTCTGAATAAAAAAAAAATGGTTGGGTGTTTTTCATTAAAAAAAAAAGGTTGGCTATTGAATATATTCTATTTAAGAAACGTCTTAAATGAAACATTTAAGTGGATATTGTGGCCAAAAGAAAAAAGAAAGTGGGTATTATATGCAGGGAGGGGAGTAGGTATAGGCTCCTTCGGTGTAAATAAGAATAGTAAAAATTCATGGTCTTAGCCTAATAATGATTTTAGATATTATTCTTTACGATAAGGCATCTTGAAAACTCTTTCCCTATACAATGAAACAAAATTAAGAGGACAAATATGAAAAATATCACAAAGAAGAACAAGGAAAAAAGGAAATAAGTATGAAAAATAACAACGATTGTTAAAAATTTAGCGGAATCCCATATGGAAAACAAAAATTCTTTCCTTGTAATTTATTGAATTATGAAAAAAAAGTATGGTAATCAGAATATGGAAGGAAAGGAAAATTTACCAGTAGATATGCATGTAATTAATTTGCTTTTGAATTGAATCATTGAAGATATGGACAATATTATCTGAGATTGAAAAAATCACACTTAACGAGTGAGAATATATGATGTTATTAGATGTCGTTATTTAACAAGTAAGTAATATCGTTGTTAAATTAAATAAATATAAACATATTTCAATTTTTTTAAATATAATCCCTAAAGTTAATGCAAGAAAAACCAGAATTTCCCACCATTTCATTAATTACCATAAATGACACATTGTTATATTCCCTCACTTTACTCTGTCGTAGGCATTTCAATTTAATTGCAAGGGTTTTTACCAGGTGTGGAAGGTGGGTCAAGATTAAAATAAACAACCATCACACCAAGTCAAAAATGGCGGTCACTGTCCGAAACATCACAACATTTTGACCATCAAGCCTGAGGATTTGTCCAAATTTTGAAACCCAAAGCTTGCCAGTCACGAGAACAAAGCCATGGTCATGAGTTGCGCCATCTGTGACTGCCCTACCCCAATTTACAAAACTGCCCCTACTTATATTATCTATGTGTTGTAGGTCAACAATCTATATTATAGCTCTTTTACTTTTTTAAAAAAATTCTTTTATATATAAATATATATTATGCGGGTCAAAATTTTATGCCTACATAAAAAAAAAATTCATATACAAATCAAGTCTTATCTTTGCACTCAATACAATAACAATTTTGGGCCCCCCTCCTCTCTCATCCTCGGTTGGAATAGGACGTCCAATTAAAAAGAAGAGAAGATGAATTTCTTAATTTTTATTAATTAACAAAAACAAGAATAAAAATGGCATGATTAGATGTCCCGTTTGAGAGAGCAAGGGAAAATAGAAAAGGAAAAAAATTATTTTATGATATCTATTTTATTTTTATAATTATTATTTAATATTATTTATTAATTATACAAAATAAAAATAATAAAATTATTTTTTATTTTTAAAATTATTTTTTATTTAATTCTTATACTTAATTTTTTGTATATCAAACAAGTCTAAATATCCATTTTCACCCAGGACACGAGAGAAGCTGGAGGCAACAAATTTTCCCTTTTCTCCACTGCAGATTCCTCACATTTACAATCACAAGCAGCCCACTAAAACAAAGAATCTTATTCAACAAAGCACACTCACCACGAGAACATATCTTATTTAATTTCTAGGACTTAATAATGTACAACTCGCCGCGTTAAGTACGGAATCCAAAGATTCCCATATCGACCAAACTTCTTTTTGAAAAAAAAAAAAATTGCCGGTGATTCTCCAATTTGGGCTTCTGTTTTGTTACTTTGATCGGATTACCAAGGGCAACAGGGACGCGACGACGCGAATGCGAGCGTCGAATCTTTTTGTCCTGAATCTGAATTTTCCTTATATATAAATGAATCTCTATCCTCTTCTTCCTCCTTCTTTATCATCTCTGCCTTGGCCATGCTAGCGAAAGACTAAAACCAACACTCAAGAGAGTTGTGACAGAGAATACCCCTAGGATGCAGTTGAGCCTGGATTTGAGTTTGTCTTTTGTTCCCCAATCCATCTCTGAGTTTCTTGGTGACGTTTCCAGGAGCAGAGATATGTACGAGAAATTAGCCATGCTTGACGACTTTGTGAAGAGATTGGAGGATGAAATGAAGAAGATCGAGGCCTTTAAACGCGAGCTTCCACTCTGCATGCTCCTCGTAAACGACGGTAGGTTCTATCCATGGATTTTCTAATTGGACAATTTGTTTATGATCATTATTGTGAATTTTTTTGTTGATAATTTTTCTTGGGCATGTAGCTATAACGAGGTTGAAGGAGGAGAAAGTGCGGTGCGTGGAAATTCAAGATCGACCTGAGATTGAAGAATTCATACCACTGAAAGCAAATTCTGGCGAAAACGGACAATTAACTAGGGAAAAGGATAGCTGTGACAAGAAGAATTGGATGACCTCTGCTCAACTGTGGAGCGCTGAAACCAAAATGGTAATTCCAAATTCTTCCTTTAAATTTCAATTTGAGCGGATAATTTAGAGAAAACATGGCAGTTTGCGAGTAAACTCTATAAATTAAGACAAAAACAAACAATTTCTTTCGGTAATTACAGGGAAGTGAAGATGATCGGTCTGTGCCGAAGAAGCCAATTCAGTCACGGAATCTGAAAAGCAGGGGAGGGGCATTTATCCCCTTTAATGGAAATTTGTGTATGTCAAAGCCAGTGACGAAGGAAGACAAGGAAATCTCACAAGTTCCTAGCCTTAGCTTGATGACTCCAGTGTCTGAACTGAATCACAAGAATCCAAAAAGTGGCAGCAGAAATAGTTCGGGTTCGTCTTTCCTGACAGACCGCCTTGACGTACAGGTCCAACAACAGCCGCAGCATTTGCAACAGAATCCTAGGAAACAAAGGCGATGCTGGTCGCCGGAGCTTCACCGGCGTTTCGTTGATGCGCTTCAACAACTGGGAGGAGCACAAGGTAAAATTTAACAAACGGGCAGGCTGCACATTATCTAGATTAGGAAAATTCTTGAATTGAATCGATTTCTTAACCTTCAAATTGGGTAAGCTCTTATGGGGCATTATCCTTGCCTAACATCATGTGATTCATGTTTATTTGAGGGGTGTTTGTTGTCCTTGTCCTGCTCATGTAATAGATTTGTTCTTTTTTTCGCAGTGGCCACTCCTAAACAGATTAGAGAACTAATGCAGGTGGAAGGCCTGACAAATGATGAAGTGAAAAGCCATTTGCAAGTAAGTATTTTTTGTTTCTGCATTTTGTAGCCTTTTATTCTCAGTGACTTAACGTAAATCTGGGGTTTATGCAGAAGTACAGACTTTATGTTAGAAGACTTCCGGCTTCCTCGGTTGGCCAAGGAAATGGCTTATGGATGGTGGAAGATCAATGTGGAGATACATCGAAGGCAAACTTATCACCGTCTGGTTCTCCTCAAGGTCCTCTCCTACTTGGAGGTTCTGCTAAGGGTCTATCGAGCTCTGGAGATGGCGAAGAAGATGAGAAATCAGATTGCCATAGTTGGAAAGGTGGGGTTCACCAGCAAGCAGAAGCTGATGTATTGTCATAAATTGAAGCCTTTTATGTTTTGCAGGTAAATAATGGAGTAAGACCCAGAATTTGACAGCAGTAAAATAAGAGATCTAACATATAGAAAGGATCGAGTTAATGTTTTTGAGACTCTGCTTTGGAGATAGTAGTTGAAATTTTAGAGAGTTGACCAAGTTTTCTTCCTCTGGTTTTGAAGAGGTTTTTGATATAACCATTATAAATTGTAGGTAGCAATATGACCCGCCATTCCCGTGATTCTCTTCTATGACTTCCAGATATTATTTCTCTTTCTTCCGTTTGTTCTCTAATATCTGACTTTGAGCTTGAGGTTTGGCTTTTCCGTCTTGAATATTGTTCAAACTCTAGCATTGAATCCACCTGCAAAAGATCCTTTTTAGTTGTTGTGGTCAACAGTGGACCTCTTCAATTAATCCCGAATGCACACAAACCGGTCTTGAATGCCTCCTATTTTCATTGAAATTTAGTTCAAATTTTCAAAGTTGCATCTCAATGTTTATCCCAGTTGACGTCAAGAAACCAACGGAGGATACAAGGTTACCTGCTTCATAAATCATAGTTTTAATTTGTCACTGCCATCCATGATTGCACGGGAATATTGACAAACTCAAAATCTTATGTAGGCATGCTTTTCAGCATGTTGGTTGGACCTTAAGTTCGTTTGTTTTACTTACTGCTCTCAAATTACTTCTCAGACATAATTGTACGGAGATTACTTCTTGATAGTCTAAAACCAATGGACGGGGAAAATTAAGTTGGCTAATGGATAACTATAAAAAAAAAAAAAAGACTTGCTGACGAGTAGAACTGAACTTAACTGCTTCGTGCCTATCCTATTCTATTATTTAATAAATAATCAGGAGACATTTTCTAAATTATCCATTGTGTAAGAATTTAACCTCCAACTTCCTTATTGACAGCTATGCTTATTGCACAAATAAATAAACAATAAGTATTGAGTTTACAAGATTAAGATCACTACAGAGTCATGGATCTGTCGAGAAGATTTGTAAGGACCACATAAGATTTGGGCACAATAGACAAAAGCAATGTTTCCAAACGATAACATATACTCGAGTTTATTATTCTTCGTTGTCACACATTAGCCATGTGTTAACTTTATAAATGTTTATGATCAAAACTAATTTCTTTTTTTTTTTAATTGACGTTCACTTACTTTTTTTTTCCTTATATAATATCAGGTATGGTAAAATCCTTCTCATTAGAAACATATGACCCAAAAAAAAAATATATTTATATACTAAAATTTCCACGCTCTTATTATTATAGTTATTATTTACATAATTATTTATGTAAATTAATGATAACAAAAAAGTGCGAGAAGATTAAAAAAAAATTATGACAAATATTTCTCTATCCCACCCATATTATAAACTTTAAAACATATCATGAGAAAAATTAGAATGAAAATAAAGTTTTTGAGTCATAATTTTTTTTAACAAAGGAGTCATAAATCATTGGATAAATTATTATATCTCTTTTCTAAAAGATGTCAAAATTATAGAAGCGTCTCATCTATTTTAAAAATATACACATTTTATTTTTAAAACCAAAAGAAACGTTATAACTATACTTATTTTGACCAAAATATATATATATATATATTATTTGTATGATATAACAAATATTAAATATATATTTAACTGATATAAAATAATTAATTTTATAAATTTCAAAAATTATAAGAATCATTTAATAAAAAAATAAATTGCTTAAAAAATAACATATTCAGAAAATTATTTTTTAAATTTTACTAATTAATCGATAATAATTTAAATTTCAAAAACAACATCTGTATTAAATATATATGATAAATATAAGTATTATCATAAATTTTAATATTTTTGAAATAAATTAAATTTATGATTCTCAACTCAAAATAAATAATATTGAAATAAAAACTTAAAATTTTTTTAATATGTTATATTTTAATTAAAAAAATTAATATTATTTTTGAAGATAATTTGATTATATTTTGGTTTCAAGAAGGTAAGAGTATATTTGCAAAAAAAAATATTTACATACAATTCTTTATATCTTTACTATCAAGTTTTTAATTAAAATATAATAAGTATATATTTTTCTAACAATAACACAATAAGTATATAATTTTATATATAATTGTATGATTTTTATAATTTAATGTTATATGACAAGATTTTTAAAAAAGATTTGTTTATACATTTTATTATGTTATTAAAAAAATATGATAGTAAAGATATGAAAAAAATTACATTAAATTCTAATCAATTTTTAAAATAAATAAAAATATTATAATTTAAATATAGAAAATAGCATAATTTACCTTAAATCATAAGAGCAAAAGAAGCAGGAGGGCCAAAGGGCTGGGTTATGCAGGCAGACACGAAACATACTAAAGAGAACCAGCCCAATTGGGAAGGAGGAAAAGAGGCCGGGCTAGGCCGGCCCATTGCGCTCTCCGTTCTTCCTTTGCCGGCGCCGCCGGTGAGGTTGGTTCATTGCCTGTCCTCTTTCATTCTGAGCAAGTTTCTGTATGTGAAGTCTGCCCCTTTGCCGCCAAAAACTGTGAAGTAAGCGGTAACTGGTAACCACTGCTCTGCTCAACCTAGGTAATGTAATGGCCACTTCTTGTCTTCTTCCCTGCTGGTTCTGAAATCCATGCCTTTTTAGTTTCAAGTAAATAATTGGTCATTCTTTTCCGTGTCAGGAAATATGAAAGAAATTGTAACTATTCAAGTTGGCAACTACGCGAACTTCATTGGTTCTCACTTCTGGAACTTCCAGGTTTGAATACATATACTCATGCCTATTTATTTATGTTCTTGCTCCTTTGCAAGGTTCTTTCCCTCTGTTTTTTCCTTTATAAAATGTTCCTTATTTTATGTTGATCCTTTTTAAAAATTTCTCGTTCTTTTATAAAATGTCAAAATTGATTCGGTACGTTTGCGCATCGTTTTTCCTTCGGGACAATTCTAATAGTTTTAAGTGAATAGTATTTGAAAGTTTTATATTTGTGTTAGTTGCCTAAAGCGAGGAAACAGAGTCTAGAATTCATATTTGGGTCAACGAAGTTCTTAATATGATGCTATCAGCCATGATGTTCTGCGGTTGCCGATCTTCTGCTCTCTTCCTTTCGATGCTTCAGTTCAGATTTGATTTCTTAAAGAATGTAGCTTGTTAAACTGTTCTGGAGGGCATGTATCTGAGATTCACGCCTGCTTGCCTAATTACTTCAAAGACCATAGATTTTCACTATCTTTGTACAAATGTTTTTGTGAACAAAACAACTTCTTCCGTTTGTTTGTGAAAGTGTGGCATGTTGACTGTTCAGAGACCATATACACTCTGATAAACATCTCATCCCAGCCTGCCTTTTTACTTCTTTTGTTATTGGAATTTGTTCTTTAATTTATGGCTCTACTGCTGGATTTGATCTGTTTTTCCTTTTCTGGTTCACCTGATATTAGTCTTCTTTTCTCCAAGTTGAATGACTGAAATATATTTGCCAGCATTATTGATTTAAATCCTCTTTCCTTTTCTCACAGTTGACATCATCGCTCTAGTGATTGAGTTAAAAGTACCTTAATGATGTTTATTGTTTAATAGTTCATTCATGTGTTTAATTGTAAAGGATGAGTTACTGGGGCTGGCTGGAGATCCCCATGGCGATCCAGTCTTCAACAATCAGGATCTTAACATGGATGTGCTTTACCGTGCTGGTGAGACACAACAGGTGCAACATTTTTGTATTTGAATTGGCATTTAAGAATTTTTTTTCTCTGAATTTTATTGCTTAGATGTGTATCTAACATGGTGAAAAATATGATTTGTACAAAAAGGCTATAAGTTGTTGGTAGAAGATTCAATGAAATGTCATATTTGGACTACTGTTCTTGAGGTATCCTTGTAGATTGGATGGTTCAATAGCAACTTCAATCACTAGCTCTATTCCTTAAATTGCTATACTTGTGCTTACACCATTATTGCTTGAATATGTGCAGGGCATCCTTACATATACTCCTCGCCTAGTTTCAATAAACTTGAAAGGTATTTAATTTATTTATTTTAAATTATAGTAAAAATATATCAGTGACATATTTCCTTACCCTGCTATTCGACCTAATGATTGGCGTTAATGGTAATTAAGTTGATAGTTGATGCTGATAATATTGGTCGCAAAGAATTAGTCATTAGTCATAAATAGGATTATGAATTCTGAAAGAGAACCTTGATGAATAATTTGAAACAAGATGTAGTGGGACCATTGTATTTGAAGTTAAGGCTCATTAGTAATTGTTTTGATATTGTGATGCTGATAACTGATCAGCTGAGCATGTTAAGCTGATTGGAAAATGGTAATAAATAGGTAAAACAGGATAATTGACAGAGTGATGTGGTTAAGCCTTAGTTATTACACATGTTCGAAGGAAGCTTGAAAGCATCGTCAAGCAGTAGGAAGATGCTTCTTAAAACTTGGGAATCTTAATTCTTAGGACAAGAAAACCTATTTTCGTATTGTGACATGAGTGGTAATATTTACCACGGAAGAGCTTGGAAATTTTTAAACAAAGAAAGAACTTAAATTCTCAAGGTGTATATGTGGCTTTTGATGGTACATAGTTTCCTGAGATTGTTGATTTTCTTTAAGGAAATTTTTAGATGTTCACTTTTAATGGGATTCACACATATTTGAAGGTCTTATGTGACATGCTAGCTTTTCTTAAGTGGTTGAAGAAAGAACAATGTGCTATTTGCGTAGCATTTCCTTCTTGGATATCAGCAATGTTTTTAATTGCAGTCTGCAACTGCAATTACAGTTGTAATATTGCTGTTGGAATGGGTTCCACAACTTCATCTGGTTGCAATTGCATTTTGCAATGGGTGCATTTCCCTGCAATTTCCTACAGTAATTAAGTTAAAACCACGGATATTTGTTTGATCTCAGCCAGCATGCTTACTAGTTGGATTTGCTCTACTGTGATTTGGTCTTCTATTGATCTCAGTATGATACTATGTGTCAATGGAAACTTATTTTCAGCTAAGATTGATCATATAATATCTTATCTTATAATCCTTTCCCTTTGTATTTAAGTATCAGAAGCATTCCCTTCCCCTCCCTCTTGCGTATTTTATTCACTGGATCTGTTTATTATTTCAGGATCCCTTGGATCTATGAGTTCATGTGGTACATTGTATAACGAGGTTGCACCCATAACATCAGATGTTATCACCTGGTGAGATCTTTTTGGCTATTATTCTATGCTAGTGGCTATGTTGTAGTTCTAATGACAATTGATTTGGCAGTTTTAGACATTTTTCCCAACATTGTAATTTTGCATAATATTCTGACATGATATATTTGTACTGATATGCTGCTTCCTTTCACTCTTTGGTCAAGTGAAATCCTGATAGATCACAGATTCAACTGTTGAACTTTATTCTAAAACCATAAATGTTTAGCTCTTTGCGTGCAAAGTTAATTTCTCATGATAGAAACATTATCATCTGCTCTTCCCTTTTCACTGGTGTATGCAAATAAGCTAAATGCCAGTAGACCAATTTGCAGGACTGGTAAGGTTTCCACCCATGCCTCTGAACAACACAAAAAAAATATGTTCTTGCGAAGTCTTTATGAAGAAGAACAAACTTTGAATTTGGCTAATGAGACCAGTGGTGGGAGTACTGGTTCTCAAAGAGAGTATCAGGATAAGGACATAATTGAATCTCTAGAAAATGGTGTACAATTTTGGACAGACTACTCAAAAGTACATTATCACCCCCAAAGTCTATATGAATTAAGTGGAGTTTGGATGGATATTGAGGAATTTGACAATTATGGAATTGGAAGGGATTCCTTTGCTTGGGCTTTGCAAGGGGAAGAAATCAGTGAGAGGCTTCGATTTTTTGTTGAAGAGTGTGACCATATACAGGTATATACTATTACTTGAAGCTTTTCTTATATTTGATCCTGTTGTTATATTAGTGGGATACTCCTTATATATCTTGAATCCTTGCAGTGAAGCAATGATTAGAAGAAGTTTTAACTGTGTAAAAATTTAGGGTTTACTTTTCTTTTAAACTTATGTTATTAGATGAAAGCAATGTTATATTTGTAGATAATAAAAGGAGAGCCTCCTACTCCAATCAAAAGACGTAACTTCTCAAAATAGGATAGTGCTATCATAATCTACATAGAACACTGAAACTAATCTTATCTTAATCAAAATAGAACATTTAAACTAATCCTAAAAAGCATAGAAACATTATCCAAAAAATAATTAAAAACAAATAAACATTAATTAAAATAAAAATAAAAAAATAAAAACAACTTAATTAAAATAGATGCATAATAATATAATCTCCAACACTCCCCCTTTAAGATAGGTATTCCCAGTTTGGATTTGAGTTCTTCAAATTTAATCCTTTTAACAGCCTTAGTCATCAAGTTGATCAACCAAGACATTATTTGGTTGTTTTTTGGACATCTAAATTTTGTACTTGGGGTTATTGGAACTTGGTGGGGTAGCATCATCAGTGTTGTAATCCTTCTTGTTATATCTTCTTATATACATAAAGTGTTTTTGGCCAATTCATGGCTGGTTGGTTGGGCTATTTCTTTGGCTGACTCTCCTTTTTCGATGTTGAGTGTCACTACTTGCCCCTATTTTGTCATTTAGGTCTTGTAAGCTTTAATACTATATAGAAATTTAGGGTTAATGATCCTTTAAACTTGATTTATTGAATATCAACTGTGTGTATATATTTATAAAAGATAAAAAGAGAGCAAACTCTTACTCCAACTAGAAGATGTAACTTCTCAAAATAGGTTAACACTATCATAATCTAAGTAGAACACTTAAACTAATCATATCTTAATCAAAGCAAAATACTTAAGCTAATCTTAAAAGACATAGAACTGTTATCCAAAAAAATAACTAAAAACAAATAAGCCTTAATTAAAACAAAACAAATAAAATAAAAACAACTCAATTAAAATAGACGCATAATAACGTAATCTCCAACAAACTGTATTCAATGCAACTTAATAGCATAGTGGAATTGGTGTTGCCCTTTATTTTCAATTTGTATTCTGACTTTTCATTTTCTGTAAGGTCCTTTTCATCTATAAGTTTTAATTTCCCTTTCTATTTGTGATTTTTCTTGTCTGTCTAACCAGTTCAAGACATATTTTTATGAACTCTATATTCCATTAACTCTGGAGTATCACTTGTAAAAAGAAGCAAGGTATTGCTGAATATTTGAAAACTATTCTGGCCTTTCAACATCATAGTCCCATACAGATTTTCTTTATGATTGGCTATCTAAAACTTTCAAGGATCTTGTGCTTTTCTTGTTCAGCTTTTTAAACTTTGTCATGAGATTTTGCAGATTGATGACATGATAATATTAATATTTGGAAGCTCTCCACACGTATGTTTTCATTGTAGCCACCATTAGGTTCTCTAATGCAATTCTTTTTTGTTTGATGCGCTGAAAACCATCTCTAAATGTTGGCAATTTTGGCAGGGGATTCAGTTCTTAGTGGATGATTCAGGAGGTTTCTCTGCTATTGCTGTGGAGTTCTTAGAGAACCTTGTAGATGACTATTCAAACATTCCTGTTATGCTGTATGCTGTCCGAGGTCCAGGTTCATGCACAAATCTTCAGAGCAGGAAGCGTACAATCTCAGGGGATCTTCATGATGCTATATCATTTTCAAGATTATCATCCTACTCTAAACTTATTGTGCCAGTTGGTCTGCCCATCTTAAGTACAAGTAAGAACCTCCATAATGTGAAATTACTATGTTGGATAATTCAACTCTTTGATGAAGGATGGTGGAAGACTTAAAATTTAACAGATTAATTAAGGGTTTTCTTGGGTGAATTAAGAGGTTGAAGATTGGGGATTAAAGTTTTAATGTAAGTGTGTTACGAGAAGATCAGACTTGCAGGCTACAGGAGAGGTATCAAGACTTGAATCAGTTGCTTTTTTGCACTGTGAATTGTGAATGCGCCTGCTAAATTAGGATATAGAGTTTGATGGGTTCTTGGGACTAAAGCCCACACATGGACATAATGAATTAACTAATTTGAAGACCCAGAGAGAGGCAATTACTAAAACAACCCTAGGTCTATCCTTATAACAATCCTAAGCCATTATTATCCAATACTGTCGTGGACTATAACAGTCAGTCCCCATAATTGAAACTATACCAAAATAAGATACTTTTATATATAAGCTTGTGCCTTCTATATTTTACTTCCACATGTATCATCCATCCTTGGTAATAGGCAGCAAAAACTCTGATGTTTAACATGCTGATAATTTACCAATTAAAATGGTCTGGAGTTATTGCTCACCTCGAATTGTGTTGTTTTTTGTTTCAAAATGTGGATGTCTTTATTCAGGGCTAAGTTTCTGTTTTACATAATTTAATAGGTAAAGCTTCCAAATTCCTCCACATTAAAGATGAGAAGCCTTATCACTCAAGTGCAGTATATGCTGCTGCCCTGCACTCCATTAGTCTTCCTTTCCGAATGGCACCAGTCAGGCCTACTTCAAATGCATGTTCTTTTTCTGGGGCTGTGGATGTTAATGGAGTCATACAAATGTTATCAGGGCAAGCAAGGCAGAATATGGTGTCAATTTTGGATGTTGCCATGCCAGCACCTGCTTTGACTGGTGGAAATGTGAATAATGCTTATGTTAATCCTGATGATAAAGAACGTATTTAATTTAACCTATTTCTGAATTTCAGGAGAGAATGAACAGTCCTTGTTAGAGAATTTGCAGCCATTGACACCACAAATATCTGAGGATGTTGAAGACATGCAGGCAGTTGAATACCTGACAGTCCATGGAGCTCTTGCATCAGGTATAGGCTATAGAGATTTATCAGTTAAAGATATTTATTTTTATCCTGTTTTTGTTGTCTTAGCCTTCTAAACTATGCACTGTGAAATGGAAAAGAATTTAAGATATCTTTTCCTGTCAGGGAATCAGGTTTGGGCGGCACAGCAATGTGGATCTGTCCAAAAGATAAAATAAAAGTGAAAAATATGCTTTGTCTATTTCATGAATATGAAGAAAGGGCATGAACATGTTAACTGATGTTGGGTTAGGGCTGAAGAACTTTATGGAGCTCTATCCTGGATCATTTTAATAATAACCAAAATTTTCATCTTTCTCAGTGTTCTGCTGTAATGTAGCATAACAAGTGGTATTTGGTGATAGTAGCTGAATAATTCAAAAGAGAACTGTGATTGAACTGTGGAAGGGAGAGATGAGTTTTTATTAGAAAGATAAGTACAAGAATCTTAAACACAAATTGCTTTAATAAGTCAGTCTGTATGGAGAGAACCAAACTCCTAATACATAGAACAATTATTCAAATGATAATCCTAAACTAATAGTAAGTCTGATATTTATACTAAATATCCGAAGTACCAAACACAAGTAAAATAATAATGATTAATTACTAAAAATAAGGGGAGCATTGAGGAGGTGGCCTTGGATCATGGTCTGTTATCAGCAACTTCCCCCACAGTAGGATAGACTTGGTCAGCCACTTCTCTACTAATTCCAACTATGCCCCCACCCCTCCTCCTTTTGGAATACGTGCATAATGGAGGCCCTCTATCCGTGCACTCTTCCTGAAAAGATGCCTTGTCTTCAAGGCAGAAAGAAGGGAATTGTTCAACTAACAATTCATAATTTCCCAGCTTGCTTCTTCAATAGGACGATCATGCCACTGCACTAAGAGCTCAAGAGTAGGCACCCCAAAATCATCGGTCCAATGGTGAGTGAGAGTTTTGGCAAGTTCAAGTTGTAATTCCCATCCTGCATTGATTGGAAGTATGGCAAGGGGTGTGAAAGGAGAATGATCAGAAGCAAGACATAATAAAGATGCAGGTAAAATGGGATGTACCTTTGAGGTGGTTGGTAGCTCCAATTCATAAGCAATTGGTGCTACACTGCGAACAATTTTATATGGACTAAAGGAACAAGGAGAAAGTTTTTCATACTGTCATTTAGCCAATGAATGCTGTTGGTAAAGTTGAATGTGAAGGAAAACAGCATCACCAACTTCAAAAGAAAGCTCTCAGTGATTAGGATCAGTTTGTGCTTTCATGTGAAATTGAGCTTTCAGGAGGTTATCCTGGAGGAGTTTCAGCATTGCATCCCGTTCTATGAGTTGCTCCTCTAATTCTGCAGTATGTGTTTCACCAAGAACAAAAGGATGTAGAGTTAATGGTTCTCTGCCATACACAGCCTTGAAAGGAGTAGTGCTAGTGAAGGTATGATAGCTGGTATTGAAAGAGTATTTGCCTATGCCAGAAATTTGTTTGGCCATCAGATTGTGGATGCTAGGAGGTACCCATGTGAAGGTGGGTATGGCTAAGGCAAAATAGTTCCTGCCAATGTGCATTGAGAAAAATGACATCATGATCTGAAAGAATGGAGTGTGGTATGCTGTAAAGCCTGACTATTTCCTTGCAAAATAAACTAGCCACTGTTTTTGCAGTAAAAGGGTGAGATAACCCAATGAAATGGCTATATTTGCTAAATCTGTCCACCACTATCAAAGCCACTAACAATAAAATCAATAGAAATATCTTCCCAAACTTTCTCTGGAATGGGCAACAGTTGTATTAGGCTTGTCAGTGCCAGAGTTTGATACTTATTTTGTTGACAAACGAGGCAGTTCTGCACAAACAACTTTACATCCCGTTTCATCTGTGGCCAGAAAAAATTAGATACAAGTCATTTGAGAGTTTTTAGATATCCACCATGTCCTCCAATCAATATCTCGTGCTTCAGACAAGAGTTTTAATCACAATGGGGAATGTGCTGGAATGACTAATCTATTGTGAAAATACAGCTTGTTATCCACCAAACGGAAATAAGGAGTAGACATTAAATTTTGCTGAAGAGAGGTTATAAGGTTCTGAGTATAAGGGTCTTTTTGAAGAGCCTCTTGAAGATCCATAAAATTGATTGTGATGGGCATAGCAAGAACTAAAAAATCAACATATTGAGGTTGCTGGGAAAGAGCATCAGTGCCCTAGCTCTCCTTTCTAGCCTTATAGATGATGGTGAAATCAAATGGAAGTAGTTTCATGATTAACCACTGCTGTTCATTAGTTGGAACATGCTGTTCTAGAAGGCACTTGAGGGTGCAATTGCCAGTGTGGACCAAAACATGGTGGCCTAATAGATAATGCTTTCATTTTTGTAGAGCAAGTACTAGAGCGAAGAGTTTTCTATCATAAGTAGATTTAATGCAATTAGAGAAACAGAAATCCTTACTAAATAGGCAATGGGATGACCAGATTGCATGAGGATGGCCCTTACTCCATCTAATGAGGCATCATATTCTATTTTGAGAGGTTGGCTAAAATCCGGCAATTGTAGAGCTGGGACAGAAGGCAAAGCTTTTTTGGGCTACAAAAAAGCTGGTTCAACTTTGGATTACCAATGAAAACCATTCTTCTTTGTTAAATCAGTTAATGGTTTGGGTATTACTCCATAATTCTAGACAAATCTGTGATAGGAACCTGTTAGCCCAAGGAATCCCCAAAGTTCCTTAACATTTTCCAGTAATGGCCATTCTAATATTGCTGTAGTTTTTTCTGGATCAACTCCTACTTCTTCATGGGAAACTACATGTCCTCAAAAATTGATGTGTCTAGCCAAACAAGCACCTTTATATTGGCAAAATAGGAATTGTGTTTTAGGAGCTGAGGAGCAATTTGTAAATGGGTGAGGTGTTGCTAGATGTCATGGCTAAAAATTAATATATTATCAAAGAAAACAATAATGAATTTACGAAGGTGTGGATGGAAAAGGTCATCCATGGTTGATTGGAATGTAGAAGGGGTGTTGGTGAGGCCAATTGGCATAATGGCAAAGTGATAATGACCAAAATGAGTTCAGAATGCGGTTTTGTATATATCATTTGATTGAACATGTATCTAGTGGTATCTTGATCAAAGATCGATTTCAAAGAATACAGTAGTAACATGGAGTTCATATAAAAGCTCATCAATATTTGGGATTGGGTATTTATCAAGAATGGAAACCTAGTTAAGATTCTTATAATCAACACAAAATCTCCAAGTATTGTCTCTGTCTTTCTTTTGACTGAGATGACTGGACTCGCACAGGGACCTGAGCTAGGATGGAAAGAGCTTGAGGTAAGTGATGCAGACACTTGGTTCTCAATCTTAGTCTTTTAACAATATGGGTAAGGATATGGACAGTTATTTGGACGTTTAGAATTTGGAATCAATGGAATAGCATGGGAACAGGCTCGAAAAGGTGGAAGGGAAGTAGGTTTAGCAAATACACAATCATTACTATTTAAGAGTTCTTGAATGGCCAAAGATGGGGCAACTTTTGTACCTTGTGGATTGGGTAATTGATGGAAAAATTGAAAAGAAGTTGTCGCTGGAGCTACTGTTCAAACACCTTGGAACTTGCATCTTTTGCCATGTTCCATGTTCCACTTGGCTTGAACAATATTCAAAGATGCCAACCATTTGATGTCCAAAACCAAGTCTGTCGTTCCAATTAAGAAGGGATAAAAGTCTTGAATGATGGTGAGACCTGGTAGTTGTATAGAAACCTCTCTGCAAATTAGGTTTCAGCATAAAACTTCCTCATTTCCAATTTGCACATCAAAAGTTGGTACTTGCTGCATGGGTAGGCCATGCTCTCTAACCATTTTTTCCACTATGAAATTGTGCGTAAAACCGCTATCAAAGAGAATCAGAACCTGTTTGGCACCGTGATGGAGGTGCACAGCCATAGCACGTGTAAAATACTTATTTTAGGCTAAGGAAGAAAAGGGCTGAGGTGGCATTGTCACAAGGGTAGCAAGAATAAGTAAGAATCAGTAGGGAGTAAAGGTTTTTGGTGGGGACCAGGCCATTGGAGGTGAGAGAAAGAAATAATAAAAAGAGTGAAGGGAGTCGGGAGAGAAGCTATGATGTCAGTAGAAAATTGGAAAGTCTAGCCTCTCGAAAGCTAGTTTTGCTTTTCTGGTTATCGCTTGTAATCCTCCATCGTTGAGGATAATTTTCTGATTTCATCGGATTGATTGATAGAGTTCTATCAATTGTGGTATCAGAGCGCTTTCCGGCGAATGGTGAATACACGGAATGAAGGGAGAATGGAAAATCTGGAAATGCGAGTAGCTAGGGTGGAACAGAGTGTTGCAAATTTGGAAAAAGAGGTAACGTCGGTGAGAGACCTCTTGGTGGAAGTCTTGAATGAAGTCAGAAGTGGACGATGCGCCAAAGAAAAAGGGAAGGCAACGATTGAAGCTTCTTCGTAGGGTCAGGCACCACCCGTGTCGAGTCCAATAGAGATTGGTGGAAGTAGTGGAACGTCAGAAAAAGACGATCATCGGTTTTGAAGATTGGAGTTACTGATATTCGCCGGAGAAGATCCTCTAGGATGGGTTTTTCGGATGGAATGGTATTTTCGGCTGAATGGAAAAGCTGGACGTTGTGGCTATATGTTTGGAAGGACGAGCCTTAAACTAGTTCCAATGGAAGGAGACGTGACAACCAATACATTCTTGGACTGAACTGAAGAGGGACCTTATAGTCCGATTCCATCGTTCACAATGTGGGGACTCATATGAGATGTTAATGTCGTTGAAGCAGGATGGGACGGTCACCGAGTACATAGAGAGGTTTGAGCTTATTACAGCTTCACTAAAAGAAGCTCCATATGACGTTCTTATCAGGGCATTTAAAAATGGACTAAAGGATGAAAGCAAAGCTGAGATAAGGATGTTGCAAATGCAATCCTTTTAGGGGGTGATGGATATGGCTTAGAGAATTAAAGACAAAAATTTAGTTTTGGAAAGAACTAAGGAGTTAAGATTGAGTAGAGGGGCTAGAAATTATTCCAGTGGAGCCTGGATGAGTCCTAAACCTAGTAACACTAATTACAGTAGACTTACTGGATTCTCAGAACCGCTTAAGAATACTGTTATGGTTAGCAACAATAAGAGCCTAGATATCAAGGGAGGTCAGGATTCCAAGGCCACCAATATCCTTGTGACCTATTCTTCAGGGAGTAGCAATTCTAGGAGGATGACAGATGCAGAGGTTGCCCGAAAAAGGGAGTTAGTATTATGTTTCAAATGTGATGAAAAATTTGGGCCAAATCACAGATGCAAAAAGAAGGAACTCTAGGTGCTAATACTATCAGAAGTGAATGAGAAGGAAGCAGAACCTGAACTGGAAAAAGAGGAGACAATAGCAGAAATGCAAGAGAAAGAAACAGAGGAAATGACTATGGCACTATCTATGAGTTTCATAGTGGGAATTACCAGTAACAAAACCATAAAGTTAATGGGCTCAATGAAGCACATTGAGGTCTTGGTGTTAATTGATTGTGGAGCTACTCACAATTTTATAGCCACCAAATTAGTAGAAGAATTGGGTCTTACTCTGCATAAGAATCTGTTTGAAGTTCAGGTGGGAGATGGGTACTGTGTACGGGGAGATGGAGTATGTCACAATGTGGTAATGGAGATGCAAGGGCAGAAGATACAACAAACCTTTTATCCCTTCGAGTTAGGAGGTGCTGATGTAGTTCTAGAAGTGGATTGGTTGGAGTCTTTAGGGGAAGTTAGAGTGGATTGGAGAAAATCTACTCTTAAAATCAATATGGGGGGAGAATGGGTCTGCTTACAGGGAGATCCTTCCTTATCCAAAACACTCGTGTCTTTCAGGACTATGATGCGCACTTTGAAAGGAGGGGAGTAAGGTTTTCTAGTGGAATTTGATGCGATGACTCAAAAATTTGGATACACTCACGTTGGCACCTGAAATTCAAGCTTTGTTGGAAGAGTTCCCTGCTGTTCAAGAACCAGTTCCAAAATTACCCCCTCACAGATTCAGAGACCATGCCATTGAGTTGCAGCCCGGGGTATCACCACCCAATATCAGACCTTATCGGTATCCTCATTCTCAAAAGGCTGAGATTGAAAGAATGGTAAGAGAAATGCTAGTGGCTGGGATTATAAGACTTAGTTGCAGGCCATTTTCTAGCCCCGTACTCTTAGTCAAAAAGAAAGATGGGAGTTGGAGGTTTTGTGTAGACTATCGAGCATTAAATAAAATTATGGTACCAGATAAATTTCCTATTCCAACCATTGATGAATTATTAGATGAATTGGGTGGAGCCACAATGTTTTCTAAATTAGATTTAAAAGCAGGGTATCATCAGATAAGGATGAAACCGGGGGATGAACATAAGATAGCTTTCAGGACTCACGAGGGTCACTACGAATTCATGGTGATGCCTTTTGGTTTGACTAATGCCCCTTCAACATTTCAATTTTTGATGAATGATGTTTTTCGAGCATATCTAAGGAAGTTTATATTGGTATTTTTTGATGATATCCTAGTTTACAGTGGGGATTTTCAGTCTCATCTATTGCATTTTCGAGAAGCTTTCCAAGTGTTACAACAGCATAAGCTTGTCATCAACACTAAAAAATGTGTTTTTGTTCAACAAAAGTTAGAATATTTGGGGCATATTATCTGGGGGGAAAGAGTTCAAGTTGACCCGTCCAAGATTGAGAGTATGGAAAAATGGCCACTTCCAAAAGATTTGAAAGCTTTGCGTGGATTCCTCAGTCTTACAGGATATTACTGCAAGTTTGTGAAAGATTATGGAAAAATTGCTGCTCCTCTGACTAATTTACTTAAGAAGGATGCATTTCACTAGAGTGAAGCAACACAAAACGCTTTTGAAGCTCTAAAATTAGCTATGTCTACTACTCCAGTGTTGTCACTTCCAGACTTCTCCTAACCTTTCGTCATTGAGGCAGATGCTTCAGGTCATGGGATAGGAGCATTTTTAATGCAGCATGGGCGTCCCATTGCTTACCACAGCCAAACATTGTCTTTAAAATCTTGGTCATGTTCAGTTTATGAGCGAGAGGTGATGGCTATTGTTTTGGCAGTGAAAAAGTGGAATCATTACCTCATAGGACATCAGCTCATAATCAAAACGGACCAAAAGCCCTTAAATATCTGCTGGAACAGCGGGTAATTGACTCAGACCAATAGAGATGGGTCTCTAAATTGATGGGCTATAATTTTATTATCTAATACAAACCTGGAAAGGAGAATTCTGTGGCAGCCCTCTTTCCAGGAGATGCACCACACTGGAATTCAATGCTTTCTCCTTATAGCAGTTGGGAAATTGGGAAGAGTGGGAACAAGAGGTCTCGCAAGACCCTGAACTATCCTCCCTTATACAACAGATAATGACAGGACAATCTACTCACCCAGAATACAGCCTTCACCGTGACTGTTTGTTGTACAAAGGCAAGCTAAAGATCCCAAAGAATTCAACAAAGATTCCACTGCTACTTAAAGAATTCCATGACTCTCCTCTTAGGGAACATTTAGGATCTTTGAGAACTTATCATAGATTGGCAGCTCTGTTTCACTGGGATGGCATGAAGAAGGATATTCAAGCATATGTGGCTAAATGTGACATTTGTCAACGCAATAAGTATCAAGCTCTAAGTCCCGCGGGTCTTCTTCAACCCTTACCAATACCTCAACAAGTTTGGGAGGACTTAAGTATGGATTTCATCACTGGACTTCCTAGATCCCAAAAGTATGATACAATTATGGTGGTGGTGGACCGTTTCACCAAATATGCTCACTTTTCATCTCTATCACACCCTTTTTCAGCAAAGGATGTAGCTGCCATTTTCATTAGAGATGTGGTCCATCTACATGGTTTTCCTAAGTCCATTGTATCGGATCGAGATAGAGTGTTCGTCAGTCTTTTTTGGCGCGAACTGTTTAAACAGTCCGGGACCACTTTACAATACAGCTCTGGTTATCATCTTCAAACTGATGGGCAAACAGAGGTAGTTAACCGAACTTTGGAAACATATCTCAGATGTTTCAGCAGTGGTAAACCTTGACAGTGGGCTACGTGGTTAAATTGGGCAGAATATTGGTATAATACTACCTTTAATAAATCTGCTAGCATGAGTCCCTTTAAGGCACTCTATGGTAGGGAACCACTTACTTTATTTAAATTGGAAGATGATCCATCTGGGGTAGAAGAGGTGAATGACCAAATTTGAGCCCGAAATGCGGTGTTGGCTGAATTAAAATCTAATCTGGAGTTGGCTCAAACACACATGAAAAAACAAGCAGATAAGAAGCGGTGTGAGGTGCATTTTGAGGTAGGGTACATGATTTTTTTGAAGCTGCAGCCTTATAAACTCAAGTCTCTTGCTAAAAAGACTAATAAAAAACTAAGTCCCAAGTACTATGGCCCCTACAAAGTCTTGCAAAAGTATGGAACAGTAGTTTACAAATTGGAGTTACCTTCTACATCGCGGATTCACCCCATGTTTCATGTATCTCAGCTTAAACAGGTCCTACATCCATCAGTTCATACACAAGACATCCCTCCTTTCCTTAGTAAAGACATGGAATTACAAGTTCAACCTGAACATGTTCTCAAGATTCGCCGTCTAACTAATGGCCAGCTCGAAGTTCTTATTAAGTGGACTGATTTATCTACTGATGATAGCACATGGGAAGCTTATGATGTTATTAATTCCCAATTTCCGGATTTCCACCTTGAGGACAAGGTGCAACTGATTGGGGGGGGTAATGATGGAGGTGCACAGTCACAGCACGTGCAAAATACTTATTTTAGGCGAAGGAAGAAAAGGGCTGAGGTGGCATTGTCACAAGGGCAGCAAGAATAAATAAGAATCAGTAGGGAGTAACGGTTTTTGGTGGGGACTAGGCCGTTAGAGGTGAGAGAAAGAAATAATAAAAAGAGTGAAGGGAGTCGGGGGAGAAGCTATGATGTCAGTAGAAAATTGGAGAGTCTAGCCTCTTGAAAGCTAGTTTTGCTTTTCTAGTTATCGCGTGTAATCCTCCATCATTGAGGATAATTTTCTGATTTCATCGGATTGATTGATAGAGTTCTATACCGACAGTGCCTTGAAGTTCCATCATGGTACCCAAGTTCTTACTAAGGATTGCATGGAGTGAGATTTTGGCCAAATCTGTGGGAAGTTCCTCATTGTCATGACTTGGTTCCACATCTCCACTTGCGAAATCATCTCTTTCAGTGAGCTTGAAGAGGAAAAACTGTGGCTGTTTACAGTGGTGCCTTGGAGCAAATCATTCCTTGCAACAAAAACACAGGCCTCTGGCATGATGGAAATTCCATCTTAGTCTGTTGTTGTCATGATGGATTTTTTTATCAACATCATCATCTTCTGACCAGGTGGCTTTTCCTTTGTCTGAAGGCTTGAGACTAGTTTCCTCATGTCGGGTGTTGCTCCTTGTGCTTTAAGGGCTGTGACTTCAGCTGCCAAGGAATTGAGGGTGTCTAATTTGGGTGCAATGGAGGATAGTTGTTGGGCGATGGGGTCAGAAGGTGGAGGAATTGCGGGTTCACTTTGGGAAGTTGTGGCCCTAGTGTTTACCATGATGGATCCTGTGACGCTGATACTAAAATTATAGCAGCTGAATAATTTGAAAGAAAATTGTGATTGAAGTGTGGAAGGGAGAAAACAGTTAAAAGAGAGAAATGCAGGAATCTTAAAACACATGTTGCTCTAATAAATCAGTCCAAATGGAGAGGACCAAACTCCTAATACATAAAACAATTATTCGAATGATAATCCTAAACTAATCCTAAGTCTGATATTTATACTAAATATCCTAAGTACCAAATACAAGTAAAACAATAATAACTAATTACTAAAGAAGAGCATTGAGGAAGTGGCCTTGGATCATGGTCTGTTTTCAGCAACTTCCCCAACAGCAGATTAGACTTGGTCAACCACTTCTCTTCTAATTCCAACTATGCCCCTATGCTTCTTCCTTCTGGAATACTTGCATAATGGAGGCCTTATATCATTTGGTCTTTGGTGTTATTTTTAAAAAAATGACAATCCATTGGGTGGTAACCAAGATAGTGATTGAGATGTCGACTGCTTGGTTTAATGGATTTGGAGGGGTCAAGTCTTGTATTGCTTTTTATCTACTATGTGATGGAGCTTGAACTTTGAAACTCTATATTTCGAAGCCTGCTTGTTTGAAGAAGTCAAACTTTATCTCTCTCTCTCTGTCTCTCTCTCTCTCTCTCTATATATATATATATATATTGCAAGGATCTTATGATCCTCATCACTAAACCAATCTTTACACAACTTTTTTTAATGAAAAAACAAGAAAGGGCTATGAACAGTGTTGACGTGGCTGCATCCAAGTTTGACTTTAAGTTGGGCCCTTCATCTCAGCTGCAGCCACATCAACAGTTTGTGCAGTCTGTTAAAAGGGATTGCGTAATTAGCATTACTCTAATCTTAAGTAAAGCCTTAATTCTAAGAATTATCTGCAACAGTTACTGCTGTTTATAACTTTGACTTGGAGGTCTCATTGAGTTTGTCTAGCTCTGGAGTCTGGACTATAATCTAATCCAATTCACAATCCTTTTTTTGAACTTGGAAGAACTTAAAGTTCTTTTTTTTTTTAAGGTCTCATTTACAGAAAAGGTTTATTTTTTATTTGTCTTTAAAGATGTTAGCTTGTGCAAATTTCACGTGCAGTAGATTCCTCATAATCATGGATGGGTGAAGTGGCCTATTCGAATTGGTTTACATGATTTATTTTCCCTTTTTGTTTCTCAGTTTCTCTAGTTATTCTGTTGCTTCACCAAAATTCTGTCTTCTGATTTGTTTTCCCTTGACTGATTTCCAATGTTTGGATTCAATGGAAGGTCATCGCGCATCAGTTTCTGAAGTAAAAGATATAATTCACGCTGCTTTTGAACGTTCCAATATAAGGCCAATGTTTTGCCATGTATCTGCTAGTCTTTGTCCCCTTCCTATTCCCTTACCTTTTCCATCAATATTCGGGAACCTTGTTGGCCAGCATGGTGAACTGATTAGTGGTCAGATGACTGATAAATCATGGAAGGGATCACTTGATGTCCATTCCATACCCATGGCTGCCAGATTACGTTCCAGCAGTGCTATCTTACCTTTTTTGGAAACTAGATTGCGAAACCTACGCCAGTTTGGAATAGAGCGAGGAGCACTTGGAGCGCAGCTACTTAGCAGTTGGGGCTTTGGAAAGGAAGAATTGGTAGAAATGGAAGAGATGTTGTCTAAAATGGTTGCAGCATTGTCTCCTCAGTTATCATCCGATTCAGATTAGAATACATACGTTCTACTTGGCAAACATAGGGATAGTTACAATTTTGAAGTATGCCATGCTGCATGTTCATGCCTTGTGGCCTTGTTTGTTTCAGGCTTAATCTCCAAACGTGTTAATTATTTTCTTTACTATTGTGTGCATTGTGCTTATATATCCAAAATTTACTTTGTTATATATTTTCTGGTTCTTTGACCTGGAGCTGCCTTTGGTTTCTGGCCGAATTGGTTGAATTATACCAAAATCAATTATGTTGAGTTTTTTTTTTTGGTGGATCACAAAATTTAAACTAACACCTGCTAATTACTTAAATTTCTCAATATACCCTATCAGATTATACCTTTTGTGACACCCCGACATGTTATTTAGAAGCAGAGACAAGGGCAGTCACAATTGACCAAAACAAAAGGCAAGCCAAAACGCAGTTCAGGTGATCTCTTTCTTCGACATTAGTCGGGCGTTTGTTGAAAGTGATTTCCCGCAGTTGTTGGATATTGTTCAAAGAGCACGTTGGAGAATACAACGATTAATTATAAACTTCTTTTCCATTCTATATACGACATCTGTGTGGACAAGCATTAAAGATGCATGAGATTTACGTAGAAGTGTTGGTCTTTTCCCTCAAAAGGAGTTTCTCAGATGCCTCAAGGGAGGCACGCTGAAACTATATGTACCCGGTTATTAGCTCCACCACTATAAATGTAAACCTTTGTGAGAGAAGCCTACAACACTATTAAACATGCAGCTGACGAGTGAGGAGCCAAGAATAAGAATACTTGGAACTGCCCTGAAGAGTTAACCCTACGGTTTTGTCCTTACCTGCATGAGAAGCCCATGCAACTAGAGGCGTTTAATATTGAACTAAACCAAATCTAAACCAGATTGATTAACAACTAAACAAAAATGAAGTAAAAAAGTCTAAATTAGTTTTTAATGTGTCAAAACTAATTGCATTGGTTCCATTATCAATTTTAACTAAACCAAATATAATTTTTTTATTAACATTAACGATAATATTAGTATCATTGAATTCTTGATTAAGAAGTTGAGATTGGTTATTTAGTATAAACTAAAAATTTGCGATTGATTATTTAGTATAAACTTATAATTTGAATCTTTTAAGGTTGTTTTGTATGATTTGGGCCTCACAAAGATAGAGAACAATATTTGTAGACTTAGAAATTTTGAAAATATAGACTTAAATGAAAAAGATTTTTGTAAGCATAAATCAAACACGAATCAAATTTAACTAAAATCAAACCAAGTTGACTATATACAAAACTTAATAGGTCCCCTTCTTTATGAAATTGTCTTGTTTGATTTGGTTTTGGTTTTATTTCAAAACTAAATTAAACTAAATTTATGAACACCCATACATGCAACATATGTTATTAGGAATCTAGTTCAAAACTTTTTTCATTGATGTATATATAAAGAATTGCCCTTTCTGCTGCACAATGCGATTAGACATGTTATCATCATGCTCATAACTAGCTCTGCAATGTGTTAGTAATGTTTCATTAATGTATTGATAACCAATCACTAATAATAATAATGTGTAGTTACCAATAGCTTGAATAAACATTACTAACATGATGAGAAAGTTGTTATTCAGTGCATGCTAATAACTACAAATCGTTATCATTAACAATTAGTTACCAACATATTAAAACTCGAAATTTGCTTCAGAAATAACGCCAAATTTTAGATATAAACAAAAAACAATGTGGGGAAAAGTAATTACCAAAAAAGAATAAATATTTGAAACTTGGCATCAATCCTTTTGAGATGCGAACTACACAAAGTTCAGAGTCAATCCTTCCATATTTGATCATTCAGAAGGCCATGCTAATGGGACACATGGCAGTGAGTTGAGTCCTGTACAATTGAAACTCAAAACCAATAGTTACAAGTTTCCGTAACTATAGACTTATAGTTGTTATGACCTATTAATTTGATTGGTCACATTAATAGTCAAAATTTAAAATTCAGCCATGTGTTGTCGTGTGATTGGTTAAGGCAGATTTTCACAAATTCTGATTGGTCGAGAAAAAATGAAGTAGATGATGTTAAATTTTGAAATGACAATAATGCCCTTGAATGTTGCTTATAAGTTGACTTTGTTCATCTTCCCTTCAACCTTTTTAGTCTTCACTATTTCTTCTTCTCCTCCTCCTCCTTGTTTATATTTTTCATTTAGAGCTTTGGTAAATTTTTTGTTTACATCTTTTTCATTTGCGACATCAATAAATTTTTGTTATACTTGGTTTCATGAAGACACAATAGAAGGTATGTATTACTTAATCTTTTTCATCTATCTTGTTTTATATTAGATAATATGAACAAAGTGTTAAACTTAGTTGCAAGGGTAAATGTAAGAAAGAGCCTGAAATTTAAAAAAAAATTAGAAAAGAAGAACAAATAATATTTTTCAAATGAGACAAAATAGAGAAAACTAGAACAGTTGAGGAATTTTATTTATTATTCTTTATTATTTATGTATATTATTTGTTTTACATTAGATTATTTATTTGTTATTTTTTATATGTTGTTATGATTTTGGGAAATGTATGGAAGAAGGAATGAATATTTTGGAGGTAAAAGAAAATAAAGAAGGAAAAAAGCTTAAAAAAGGGAAAAATTTTCATAAGTTAAAAATGTATAATAATGTAAATGAAGAAAATATCAATAGGGTTAAAAAAATTAATGTAGATGATACTTTATAAATAATGAAAAAATAGGAAAAAAAACTAAGTATTGTTTGAAAATGATAAAGAAGTATAGGAAGAAATAATTAAATTTAAGAAAAAAAATGATATTTTATAAATAGTTTTTAGGAAAAAATTAAAGAAGTAATTATGGTAAAAAAATTCAGAAACATGCAAAAAAAATGAAAAATAGTTACAAGGAAAAAGTTAAAAATAAATAAGATGAAAAAAAGAAGAAAATGAAAAGTAATTATTGGGAAAAAAATGAAAATGATAAGAAATTACTAGTTTAGAAAGAAGGATATTTTATAAATAATTAATGAAATAGAAAAAAAAAGTAAATAAGAAAGTGCAAAAAAAATAATTAATATCCACACAAAAATGGAATGAAAAATGTAAAAAAAAAATTGTGGAAAAATAATTATAGTTAAAAAATTAGGATAAATGAAATAATTATTTTATAAATAATTAATTGAATATCCAAAAAATGGAAAAAAAAAATTGTAGTGAAAATAATTGTATTTAAAATGTTAGGATAAATGAAATAATTATTTTATAAATAAGTAATGAAATACCCATAACAAAATAAAAAAAATTGTAGAAAAATAATTATATTTAAAAAAGTAGGATAAGTGAAATAATTAGTTTGTAAATAGTTAATGAAGTACCCATAAAAAATATAATAAGAATTGTTGAAAAAATAATTATATTTAAAAAATTAAGATAAATTAAATAATTATTTTTTAAATAATTAATGAAATATAAAAAAAAGTAAAAAAAATTGTAGGAAAAATAATTATATTTAAAAAATTAGGGTAAATGAAATAATTATTTTAAAATAACTAATACAATATCCATAAAGAATGTAAAATTTTAAAAATATCCTAATAATGATAAATTGTAGGAAAATTATGGAAATATATTTAAAAGGGCATATGAATTTAAAAAAAAAGGAAATTATGTACACACAAGAATTATAAGGAGAGTGTAAAAAGATATAAAAAATTTTAAGAAAATAGCATATAGTTAAAGGACAAAAAAATTGTTAAATAATGTATTTTAAAAATTACTTTATACCAATTAAGAGAAAATAGTATTAGATTCCTAAATAACATAAAATAGATTGAGATATTTATATGAAGGGGATTATTAAACAAAGTTTTGAATGTAAGAAATCAAATGGTTAAAAGAAATAAGTTTATTTACATTTATACAAATGAAAGAATTTTTTATAGTACTCAAAGTACAACATTTCAATGGGCCATGTTAAAATATATAACAATTAGCATTGATATCACTTTAAACATATTGAAAGATGCAGTGAGTCAAAAATTGTAGCTTTTCCCTGATCAAATTGTTTTTGATTTGATATATAGTCTCCTAACATTATTAAATTTTACGTGGTACTAATCGATTGTTTTAGAAGATAATTTTGATGTTCAAAGGATGTGACAAGTCTACTTACTTTTCTCAGGGCAATTGAATGCGGTTGAATTGTACATAAACACCTTATTCATTGACTCATAGGTGAGCTTAGAAATTTAGTCAACATATTCGCAACAATATCACACTGTACCAATGGAGACCATTTCTCGACCAAGTTCTTCCTACCTAACACTTTGCTTTATTGAACCTCATTCTCTGAATGGCTCTAAAGATAATATGTTAGAAGACTTTGAAAATGAAGATAAATATAATATTAAACTTGACCTTGACTATAATGATGATAATGAATTTGAAAATGATACGTGTGGAAAGAATCTAGTAGATGCCATTGATGTTGGACTAGTGTTGGACCTTGTTACTATTTTCTTCTCCCAAGTTAATATAGCCTTAGCAAGAGATGGATTTAAGGAGGGATAACATGAATTTAAACATATAGGACTTGTATATTGGATTTCAATATCTAAGTTAGAAGGCACTATGTCATGCTATTAAACTATACTTCTTGAGAGTACATCACACCTTTAATAAATATTTGACATATGAAAAATATGAAGAATTTCAATGTGTTAATTATAAAGATGGATATAGATGGTAGGTGAGGGCATGCAAAAAAGACAAGGGGAAGAATTCGCACTGGAAAATAATAAAATATGGTGGCTTCCATACATGTTTCTTTGTGCTTTATTATAAAATCATCTGAAATTGAATTCTGATGTTATACCATCATATATTGTAGTATGGTGACTAAAACACCTGATATTTCAATTAGACAAATCATTAAGCAAATGAAAAACTTGTTTGATTATATAGTGTCATACAAGAAAGTATAAAAAGTAAAACACAAAGCCACTACAATTGTCTTTAGTAATTGGAAAAGCTCATGTGCTATATTACCTAAGTGTATAGTCATGATTCAATATTTCATATTTGAGTCATATGTTGAGTTTGTAACCAAATAATGTCAAACAAACAATTCTACTAATGATTCAATAGCTATATTTAAGCATGTTTTTGGACATTCAACTATTGTATAAACGCATTTGATCACATGAAATCGATGATCCAGATTGATGTGACATTTCTATATGGTAAATACAAAAAAATTTATTTATGGCAACGACATAAGATGAAAATTAGTAAATTATGCTAATTGCATTTGTAAT
This sequence comes from Erythrophleum ivorense, assembly GCA_026724425.1. NCBI lineage: Eukaryota > Viridiplantae > Streptophyta > Magnoliopsida > Fabales > Fabaceae > Erythrophleum > Erythrophleum ivorense. The sequence goes on along the minus strand of JAIUCV010000123.1, from coordinate 800,566 downwards.
AATTAAGGAAGAGACACAAATAGTATGAATATGGTTCTTTTTCAACTTATGTAAATGAGTTATACGAATGAGACGTAGAATTTATTTGATCTTTGACAGATATCTATCAATTTTAGCCACTATTGCTAATCCCCAAATTGGTTGGCAACCATCATATGGTTATCATGTGTTATATTTTTATCATGTGGCTAGCAACTTACACACTCACTTTAGGTCATTGGATCTAAAGCAAATATTAAAAAAATATTGATATATTTCTCCTTTCTATGTAACCAAATACAATATCGTTATTTCAACATTTATTATAATAACAATATTTATGCTCAATAAGTTATGCATATGAATATCGGTATGTTGATGAGAAGTTAACTAAGTTGGCAACCATACATGAAAAAGTAACTAAATGACTTGCAGATATCCTATAAGAATAATGGACTCAAGCATATCATATGGAGGGTCGTCGCTTTGAGCACATGATAATAAACCTAACTGGGTGTATGAATGGTGTTTTCATAAGTATAAGACCTTTACCTATATCAGGCATAAATAAGGCAATATATTACAAAGTCAAACAATACTTCGTGCAACATGCTGCATAAGTTAATGCTGATATGGCTGCAAGCTTAGTATATTCCCAAAGCCTAATAAAAAAAATAACGACAAATGTACAGTGCCCCTGCATGTATTGTATGAGCATTTGCTAGAAATGCTTAATCATTTGAGGTGGAATAATCATATGATCAGATGAATTCTAATATAGTTGATGCTGCAAGGTTAGCTTGATTAGACACTTTTATAATTATGGCGAATTTCAAGTGAAAAAGCATCTATGTTAGCATGTTCTTCCAATCTACACTGCTTTTCCCTAAACCCATTCCATTTTATGGATCTCCTTTTCTGCCTAGACACCATGCATTGTGTTTATAACAATACTTTTCAGATGATCGGAGGACAAGAATATTGGCCAAACTCTAGCAGTTGGAAATTAATCCTTAATTCATCAATGCTCCGTGAAAGAGGTCAAGCACAAGCCTTCTGCTACCGAAATGAAATGGACTTTAAAGCTTTGGGATGACCTATTGGTGTGGGTTATGCTAATAATCATGACATAATCAAGCGACTCGCTCATATTGTCAATGTGATGACTAGCGGGAGAATAATTTGTATTAAATGTTTATAAATTAATTTGTATATGTTTATAAATTGATTTGTATTAAATGGAATGTGTATATGTAACATAATTCTGCAATCAGTCAAAAACAAGATGTCATTCAACTTCCATAAATTTATTAAATGGAATCAGTTTATTACATGTTATATGTTATTCCTAAACTCTACTAAATTTGTACATATGTATTATTTCATAAACCGTGTTTCATACACTATTGACAAGCACATTGACATCATGGCTGCTCTACAGCATGCTATGTATTTAAAATCTGAAGATGATTCACTATTATACATACAGATATTGTATATTTCCGAGGCCATTTGGAATGGCCAAGTGAGATAATTTAATTGTCTTTGTTAATTGCATAAATATGTACACTGATGTGGTTATGTTAACTAATAACTAATGTGTAATTTGTATATATTTGTAAAATAATCGGATTCTCCGCCCATGAAGTGTTCAACACAAGGATCGTTTGGGCAATCCACCTTTGACCATAGTAGAAGATTATTTAAGGCAGGTTGATTTTTATGGCATAACCCGACTTGGTTAATTTAAGTATGATTCATTATTTGTCAATGTGTTTATGGTGCCCAAAAACACAAACATTTCACACCATTCATGGTAAGTGCATGATCACATTTGAAGACATGGTTGTACAGTTAGGCCTACCATGTGATGAAGACCCTATTTTCGAAGGGACAAATTAGTCGTAAGTAGATACATGTGAATGGCTTCTTGGTATTTGACTGTCAACTAAGAAGATTGACGGTCAGCAACTCATTATTGCATGATTGGCCAAAAACTTTGCTCACTTGCTAAATAATGTTGATGAGAAGGTTGTGCATTGATTTGCATGAGCCTACATACTTAGGTTGATTAAGGACTTTTTACTATCAAATATGTCTAGCCATAAAGTATATATGTGTTTCCCATTACTTGCAGACTTCAAACAAGCTAACAGATTTAATTGGGGTTCAGTAGTGTTGGTTTACCTATGCCGAGAGCTATGCAATGTAACATATATAGATAAGAAGAAAATAGGTGGTTACTTGATAATACTGTAATTGTGGACATGAGATCGATTTTCAATATTTGCACTAAAGAGATTGCTAGCCCTTGATCCTCACATAGAGGAGTATTATATATTTCTCATTTTAAGTTTCAGGTATGAATTACATTATACTTATGTATACAAATATATCCATAATGACTCTATATATTTATTCTTATTTTCCTAACATGTTTGAAAATCGTGATAGATGAAAAAATGTTGGATGACCTCCTCGTCCAAATATATAAGCCTTTAGTTAGTATCGAACTTTACTAGATACTATTGGGGACAAAGGGGTGAATTATTTTTTTCCTTCTTTTATATATACATCATAAATTTAACATTTTATGATATCATATTCTTTTATCTATGTTGCCCACAGATTGTCTAGTGCCCATATCAGCCATAAGATGTACGTGACTTGATTTTGAAATACTATTTAGTTTCTTTAGATATTTAAAGTACTTTGGCATTACTCATATACTTTCACATCATAGAGTGGCACTATCCAAACTATATCTTTCATCAATTCGATCAACACCATTTAATTCCTTAAGCGCCTGTCAGATTGGATGCTCTTTATACTCTATAGCTCTGAGGAAGAATTCAGACCAATTGGAGAACAAAGCATAACACTTTCATCTAACAATGGTATAACTGCCAAAATGCTAGAATATAGTTCCTTATTAATGATGAGTCATTTGATCGCACATTTGAGTACATGCGATACTACTAATAGTGTACTTGACAATAGATACATCTTTTTAGTGCTGCGAATGCCTATGGGATAAATTTTTAAACATTTGTCACAATCACTCTCTTCATTTTCTCGGTATATATTAGTGTACATATATATTTGTTTCATTGTTATGCTGACATTCAAATACTTTTTTCCTTTTATATAGGCTAATACGATAGAAAGACTTTATTGGATGCACTTGCAAGACCCTCTACTTTCATATTTCTACGAGATTGTAGGCCGAGACATTAAAAATATATTACTGATTCTTGGTGAACAATGATTATCGTTGTTCTCCTAGCCTGTTAAATCAGCATCCAATTTATCTAGACCTCAAATTCTGATGGGTTAACCAGGTAAATGATGTTAGGGTTACCAGTCATTTTAGCAACCTACTATTACAGGACAAAGGCAACAAAATGAAGAGCTAGTGTAGCAAGACATCAGCAGTATGATGGCCGATTTTCTTCATATATTTCGACCTCAGTGCCCCAAAATATTGGTATAGCCGGTCTATCTTCTTTTATATCAACCAGCCAATTTGGTGACTTTATAGAATTCGATCCTTCATATCACACGCCATTGTCGTCTATGTTTCATTTTGGAACACCCAAACAGCAACCTAGAGGATCATTTGTTGACATTTTGTTTGATATATCTGCATTTAATACTCCATATGCCAATAGCTCCTTTGACCCTAAATGATTATCACAAGTAGGATTTGTGACACCACATGAGCTAATTCCTTCAGTTGATTCCCAATACTTTAATTTAAATTCTCCACCCACGGTATAAGAGTAACAACAATATGAAGAATTGAGATATTAGCAACTACAGCGTAATTTATTGCCACATCTTTTATGAATTTCTTAGCATCATTGTATACCATTTTATTTCTTTTATCTTTATCAATTTAGTCTTACATTTAATAAATTTTTAAAATATATTTATCAAAGACATAATTATTTATTTTTTATTTCTTCAATTATTTAAATCTATAAAATAATTTCAGCAATTTTTTTAATTTATATCTTTAAATATATTTGCTTAATTTAAAAAAATTCGCAATTTAAATAAAAAAAATATTTGAATTTGGATTGTAACTTGAATTGTTCCAAGTTTAAATCACTTTAGAAAAAAAAATCATTAAACTCAGATTGGTTGAGCCTGAATTCAATGAAATTCGAATTCAATCAATCTATATTCTACTGCTTTATTGTGTTCTAAGCAAGTACTTTTTGTATCATTGTGTTTGGATTATAATTTTTTCTCCTTGATACATTTTGATCAACCCTCCCATTAAAACTTATTGGTACATTACGGGAGTTGTCACTAATATAATGAGATGACATTACTAATTATATAAGAGTAAAATGTACAGACCTTTCCTGAATTTTACTAAAACTATATAGATATTACTTTTTTTTTCAAAACTTACACAATTTTTTTAAAAATTTTGCAAAAACTACATAGACCTCTCCTCTATTTTCAAAAGTAATACAAACTGCCCCTATGTTTTTTGAAATTACATAAACTTTGCTTGAATTCTTATGAAATTATATAAATCTTTTCTCTATTTTAAAAAATATACATAGACTTTTATGAAAATAGAATGGAAGTTTGTGCATAGTTTTAACCAAAATTCAAGAAAGGTTTGTGTAATTTACTTTTTGTTTTAGGGAAGGTCTTGAAAATAAAGGAAGCCTTTGTAGTTTTAGCAAAACTTAAGAATATTTGTGTAAGTTTTAAAAATAGATAAGATGTTCATGTAATTTTATTAAAATTTAAAAAATATCTATATATTTTACTCAATTATATAAATACACTTAATTCTTTAACATGCACTATAAGATTTGCCCCAAAAAAATAGTAATAGAGGAAGAAAAGTAGACACAACATCACCTATTTTCTTTCAGCTTTTTCTTTGGTTCATTTTTCACGCTAAGATGATTATACTACTTTCTTTTTCCCGGAATTTATTAATTCCTTAAATTGTTGTGAGACATTGAGTTGCAGAAGGGACTCTCAAGTAACTGGGGTTAAAGTTCAAATCAACATATGATTAACGGAGAACTCATTAAATATTTATATATATATATATATATATATATATATATATATAACGTAAATTTGATCCAAACCCATGCTATATATTGTCAAGCTATAATAGTAACTGGAAGGGAATCAAAAGCAGGCATGTTTACTTTTATTGTAAACTTTTTCTTATATAACAAGTACTCTTATTTTTGCCAAACGAATAGGCTAATAAATACTTGGCAGTTTTTTTATAAACTTGCAACTGAGAATATATACTGGATCTAAACAAGTATAGACTTGATGGTCTTAAAACATCTTAACCACATACAGATTATGATCCTCGCTATTTCATCTTGAATTTCATCATTTGACAAACATAGAACATCTTCTATATAAGACTAGTCCATTTATAACTATACAACACTTGTTCACTATCATTTTCATTCATGTAAGATGACAATTTTGCATTATCTGTAAGGCTGCAGACAAATCAAAATTTGCCACCCCTGTACAAATGTGAATCGTGAATTTCTAAATGGCAATATGGTATGTGGGAAGCATTTCTTTTTATGAAAGTGCAATGTATTTAAACTAAAAAGAATATCAGAAAACAAGATCAAACTGCGTTGATACAAAGGGATCTTATTTCAATTGCGGTGCACCTATTTTAGAGTAATATACTTATAAATCGAGTAAACAGGAAAAAACCTAGAGTTGAACATACTTTGGTTTGTCAATTGTTTTCAACACAAGCTTTTTTTTTTTTTTTTGTGGGGGGGGGGGGTGTCCATTATGGATTTCAAGGCATTATGTTAAGCAACAGATGGGTTAGACTCGCTCAGAGTTTAGATTCGAATTTTACTTGTTTCTCTTTGGCATGGTGGCATCTCTACGTGTCCAAAGAAACCCTATTTCGAAGATAGCGCTGTACACTGAGAGATGCACAATGTCAGCCAGACCCTTGCGGTTGTGGGGCTATAACCTGTACAGGTTATTAGGAATTTGCCATTTTTGTGTTTAATTCAATCCATTTTGCAGTTTTTTTTTCTGACTATAGAATCAGTAATACGTAGTTTCCCTTCATAAGATAATCCAATAAATCACTGAAATATTCTTCCTCTTTGCCATCTCTTTTAATTTAAGTTAGTGCCTTCACATGAAGGCAAGGACCTGTCTTGGAATTAATCAATACATTATACTATACATGGCCGGTGAAAATGTTAGTTAGAGGCGTAATAACCTAGCATTATAGCGCATCAGAAATGCACCATGCCAACCGAGTTATGTGCACCTCAAATAAGTTTCCCCATGCGATTGAAAGATCCAAGGCATGACAACAATGTTTACAGTAAAATGACATTGTAATTAAGGCAAAGCACATGCATGCAATGTCATCAAATCCAAATTACGAAATCTGTGAGCAGCCCACGGTTGGATGATAACAGGTTTCATCGTAATAAAAGAATATTAGGCACTTTTCTATTGACTTCATGCAACCTTCTCATAGTAAGAAAGAAAAGATTATATATAATCGTTGGTCAACCATCCTGAAAATTATGATTGAGGAATAAATTTTAAATTGTCTGCTGTTTGCAAATCACGGGACAGGATGTTTTGTAATGGCGCGTAGCTTTATATCTTTTAAACGTTTATGTGCTAATTTTTGACTTTGTGATCTGTATCTATTGTTAAAAAATGAGTCTTTCCCAGCAACCAACAAAATTATAGTAAAAAATTACCAAAGGCAGTTGCTTTTAGGATATGACTACACACCTAAAACAGTGTGAACAGCCAAATAAGAAACTTCGAAGTAATTGTTTCTTATATACAACACTTGCTGTTTTCTCCAATATGTTGGGCGTACGAGTGTACTTTATGGAGAAATGAATTATGTTCAAACCAAAAAAGGAAAGAAATAGGGTGGTTGAGGCCCAAAATTTAAACAGTCAGAATATTTGAGAGGTGAAAGCAAGGCGGTTTAGCTGTAATTGTAAATCTCTGGGTATCGAATACCAATCCTTCTCTAAGTACAACCATAATCCACCTATTGACTTTCATATTTTGTATTTTTCCCATATAACCATCACGGAGATCATCTACAAACTACTTACAGCTAAATGCTAGTAATTAGAATTTAGAAATAGAATGAAGCTAGGGAGAAGAGTTAAAGCCTTTAAAAGCTTTCTGATTTATGATTTTCAAATATGTTTTTTGCAAAAAAGAAAAGAGATGAAACATAGTTACTACTTCAAAAAAGAAACTGTACTCAGTTCTCCCAGATCAATGAAGATCTTACTTTTTAAAATATGTCTACCTCGAGAGTCTTCTTTATAGACCAAAAAACGATGGAGGATTGAATCTCACATATATGCCTTACTCCCCTCGCTCTTTTTATTTATTTGTATCCGACAGGCAAGAACTGCAGAAAGAAAGGCATTAAGAGATGTGTACTACATAAATGCCACCGGATATCTGCATATTCAACGTAAGGATTTAATGACTATTGGAAATCAAAATGTAGGGAAGAAGGCATCAATTGGTATATACATCCAGTATTAATTTAGAGATGCAACAAAGTTAGAATATAATGTTCTCTACTGTATCTTTACAACCTTTTTCTCAACTTCTTTTGACAGAATTCACCTTCACATTATATATGTGATTACATTAAATAAATTAATTTCTCATGCAATTTCTTTTCCATACATTCGGGTCCATTCCGAATATGTTATGCATAAAAAAATACAACGCCGAGCCTTTTGTTTCAAAGAGACACAACATACACACATTTTGAATCATTCACGACAATTGACAACCAAGATAAAAGGTTTTCAATATTAGCATGAATCATCTAACTTAGACAGGAAAGCAGACTGTATGGTCATTACGATATATAGATGCCATAGAAACAGACAAAACCTGTTGAACCCGGCCGTTGGTAAAGTCTTCTACACTATACCAACTTTTTTGGCTGACATGTCGGTTTCCTCAAATTCTCTTTCAGAGAATAAAATGTTTATATTCTCTTTCGTTAGGTAGACAAGAACAATCACACTAAGGCTAGTGTTATATTTAGAGAGGAAAAAAAAAAAAAGGAGCAAATCTGATAGCCGAGGCCAAGGTCCTTGAATTGACATGTTGCCGAATGCCGATTACACGCCTACAGCTAAGTCATTTTTTTCCCAATAGTTCAGAGTTCAGAGCATAATACCGGTTTCTTTAAGACAATTAGAAGAAAATCAAAGTTTCTTTTTTTTCTTTATGCAGGAAAATCCAAAGTCGCCATAAATTAGTGCTCATAATTGATGAACGGGACATCCTTCACTGTGAAAAGAGACCATTCCCCTAACCAACCCTTTGCTTTATGCTATGAGTACTTATAAAAGCTTTCTGCTGCCACCAAACTACATTGCCACAGTTACGAAAAACAAGCAAATGATACACACACCCAAAAAAAAAAAGCATCGAACTCAATCATAAATGCAGAGAACCAAAAAATTAGGAAAACCCACATGATCAACAGACCTACATCAACGACCGTCCTATAGATTACAACGAAGGGCGTTTTGCTCGGCAAAAGGGAAACCCATTAATATTTGGCAGGCATTAAAGATTAAGTGATGAAACGGACAAAACAAAAATACCTAGGTTGAAGATTGTTTGACGAAACAGCGGGCAGGCGCTGGAGCTGCAAAAATGGAAAGATCAACAAGAAAGACAGATACCACTCCTACCCTCCTCGCTTTCTGACTGTTGCTGCTGGTGACGTTGCTGTGAGTGCTGGGTTTGTTGCTGTAGTTGTGGTTGCTGTGGCGAAAGCATTAGCTGTGCTTGAAGCTGATGGTGATGAGGGTGGTGATGTTCGGTTTGCTGTGGCTGCATCTGGCCGTAAGGGCTGTCAAAGGAGCCCAGAGCCAAGGATGGAGACATCTCAGTGGGGGCGGCAGTTGTAGACATCTGGTTGTTGAATCCACTCCCAGAAACCGAACCCACATCGTATCCACCATTGAACCTCAGAAACTCTTGCTGCTGCTGCTCATAACCTCGAAACATATCTGGCTGCTCTCTCGCCGCCACGGCGGCGGCCAATTGCTGAGCATCCAAGATCTGATGCTGTTGCGAAGGGTCGCGAATCACCAGTTGCCCATTATGAGAAGAGCCACCAGTCGGAATATTCGTCATCGGCGCAGGCATGTTGTTGTAGGGATAGGCGGTGGTGGAAGAATATGGGTTACCTGGGTGCTGTTGTGGGATCATTCCAGAAGGTGCCAAAATGGTGGGAGGCATGGCCTGAAGAGCCTGAGGTCCAATATACGTCGCGAGCTCCTTCTTGGCATTAGTGAGTTCGACTTGGATCTGCCTGAGCCTGTGCTGGAGAATGGAGATAAGACCCACACAACCATATACTGGGTCCCGGAGACGGGCCTCGGCTTCATAAGCCAGAGACTTGACGGCGTCATCTCTCTGCGCGGCGTTGAGTTCATTTAGAAGCTTAGAGACATTGCTTGCGCCGAATACCTTGTGGACGTAAGCAAACCTCTGAGGGTTGTCCGGTGGGAAGTATGGTGCGAACACGCATTCTTGCGTGCATTTGCGCCTCAGACACTTGCACGCAGCGCACGGAGAATTCGATGATGACATTTTTTGATCTCAACTGAGAGAACTGCTATTAAAAATAAAAATACCCAATGATTAATCCATAAAATAGGCCATCTTATTTGTCTTTCTCAATTAAACAGTACTATAACTTCAACAAAAGAGTTTTAAACTTTGAAGCGAAAGATAGAGAATCAGATGGGCATATAATTGCATATTTTAACCGCCTGCAATAGTATAATAAAACTTGGAAATGAGGAATCACACAGACAAATAAATGGGTCATAATTATGAAGCTTCATATAGCGATTCTTGATTATACATTAAAAAAATCAATGAATAATAATTAAAAATAGTCGAAGTCATTCAAAGCGTCTCATAATCAAAGCCAATATCGTTCTCGGAAAGGAACCGACACGAAACGAGTCAAAACGATGATTTTGAATCCGGAGAAGAACTACCTAAAGCCCCCAATGAAATTCTGAAACACTACGATTTAAAAACGAGAACAACGAATGAGAGCAGAAAAAGAAAATAAAAAATTCAGTAGGAAAAATCTCGAATTAAAAAAAAATCACGTTGCACCGGTGAGATCCGGATATGGCGTCATTTGCGTGCTGATGAAGTTTGAAGGAGGAGAGGAGAATCAAAGCTTAAGTGATGAGATCTGTTCGCGGTATAATGATTCAAAGTCGTGAACGTTTATATGAAAGAAACTAATTAAAACTGATTATAGAGAAAAAGGGAAAGAGAGAGAGAGCTCACTGCGGTCTGTGAATGGAGGCGAGAGTGCGTGCAATAGAATATGCAGATTTCAGAGGAGGCGGAAGGCGAGAAGTGCGAAGAGGGGAGGAAAAGGATGAAGGAGACGGTGCCTTTTCTACTTTCTTCAGCGCTGCTGCTACAAGCAAACAGCGTTCGGGCCTGGCTTCGTCAATTTCTTTCCGACCCGACCTCCTCAATCAACTATTATTAATTATTATTAATCACTATGTATTATTTTTTTTTTAAAATATTCTTTAAACTTACGAGTTATGACAAAATTAAGATTTTTATATATATTTATAATATGGGATTGATACTCGAGAATAAGTTATTTACTGAATTTTTTTAAAACAAGACGCATCTGCGTCATACGTTAACTCCTTTAACTCAATTTACAAGTAAGCAAAGTGTAGAGGAGGGTGATTCAATTTTGATAGCTTTTTCTTAGTTTTTGTTGCTACTTTCAAGTTCAACTATTCAAATCATGGCTTTTCCCAAAATAGGAGTTGAATGAAAATTATAACAAAACTAATGCAATACTTTAAGGAAAAATTATAATTTTTTTCGCATCCATTTTGAACAGTTCTTTTGTTAATTAATTAAGATACAGTCAAATTTCATTAGTTGATTATCATTGATTTGTCCTATAAAAGTAATATTTAGATAACTACCATAACAAGAAGCTGAACTATTTAATATATCTCAATTTAAGATAAGAATAACATTAAATAAATGAGAAAATTGATTCACTCGTCATATATATCATGAAAGGAATTAAATTACCAAATATTATGAATATTTTGGAACTATGCATCGATTGTATAATTCACATTCTGATGACCAGAAAAGGAATAGAAATTACGATGAACTTTGAAGGTTAAAGTTGCATTTCAAAATAAAATAATCATTCAGTTTTGGGCATGAAAATTAATGAAAATGGGGAAGAAAAGGAAAATAACTGGGCTTAAAAGTGCAGATTTTTATATATTTTTATTAAAATTTTTAATAAAATTATAATAAGTGTAAAAAAAGAATTTAAAAAATTCAATTATATAATATTAAATTGTAAAACTCATATATTTATCATGTTAATATTAAAAAGCATACATTTGTATATTTTAATCACAAAACTTAATAACAAAAATATAAATATGAGCTTATAAATTTTTTTTAAAAAGAGAGGACATGAATTCAATCCTTTCATTTAGTAAATATATGGTATACGGTTGAATAGAGAAAGAGAAAAAAAAAATGGATCTCTAAAGTTCTGTCTCTCTCTCTTCTTCTTCTTTTTTTCTTTTTAACTTTATATAAAATTTACAAAATATAACTTTAGAAAATCTAATATTAATGAGTTTGGATTTTTATAGTTTCTATTTGCAAATTTTCTTATAAAATTAAAGAGATAGGCATAAGGTATGGAATTGATATACCTCTCCTTTCTCTTATTTTTTTCAATGTTTGGTCTTACACTCTATTTAGATTTCTCTCAAACTTTACACACACACACACACAAAAAAACTACTAAAAGCGTTAAAAGATCCAGATACAATCTTGACAGGAAGAAAGGTAATGACTTTATAAGTTTTTGGATTGTAAATTTGTATACAAAGGTAAAGAGATATAGATATAAGGGGTATATTCTTTAAGTTTCTTTGTTAAAAATTTTTTATAAAATTATATTAAAATAGATACAAAATGTGAGGTCAGAAATTAAAGGAGAAGAAATGAGAGTGCACACACATTACGATTATTTCTTTTTAATTTTACAAAACAAAAAATTTACATTAAAAATTATAAAGAATTCAGATTAAGCTCATACGCTCTGTTTTTTACTGTACATGGTACAAAAGAAATGGTAGAAATCTTTTTTTTTATTATTTTAAAGAAAAGGTAATAGTAAAGGCCAGGGGGATAGTTAAGTCGATGATCAGCCTTTTGCTGCCAAACGCAATCATTACTGTATATTTTTCTGCAGCACACGTCCGTGTACCGTGCGCGTCAACCCTATTGTCACCACTCCCGTACTGCCTCTACCACTTTTGTCTATATCCTTCTTCCTAGGGCTACTCTCGTAATCTCACCTAATTACTTTTTCTTGCTTCTCAGTTCTCTCGCCCAAGAAAAAGAATTCTCTGTTGTCATGCACCATTTCAATTTTCAAAATTCGGTGGGTTATGCAGTGTATTATTAGGTTAAAAGAATATTTTGAAATTTTTATTTAACGGATAGTGTTAAGTAAAATATAAATACAAAAAAAAGGTATGAAATTATGCAATAAATACAAATATATAGTATAAAGTTTATATTTAAAATAAATAAATAAATAAATAAATAAGCAAAGGTGCAGGAGGGAAAAGGGAGGGGAGGTGAAGGTGGAATTGGGGGTCAAAGAGCTTTTTGGGTTATGCCATTAGAGGGATGCAGCACAGTCGTTTTGATTGACGGCATAGGAGGTATTGCTGCTATATTGATTGATATGGAAGTGACAAAACCTTAAGCTTTCCCTCTCCGCAAACTACTGTTGGTGTTGGGGCTGCGATGCCTTTGCCATCCAATCGCTTTCCTTTCCCTCGAACTGTTTAACCGGTCAACCACCACCTCCCCTCTCCCCCCTCTCCTCTTTAATTCATTCTTTCCTTCATCTTCCAGAGAAGTTTAAAATCCATCAACACACCCTCAATTTCTGTGTTTTATCAAATACACTCCTCAATTCTTTTTAAGCCAATGCTCTCAATCACTCTTTCTTAAGTTTTTTTTTTTTTTTTTAACAAGAGATTACACAGAACTGAGAAATGGAGAGTAGAAAAGATAAGCATGGTAAGACCTAATTGAATTTGCGTCCCCTTGACACTTATGTTTAGAATAAATACAACTTGAATCAAGACTCTTAAATTAAGTTTAGACATATACTTTAGTTTTTTTTAATAAAAATTTAATAAGTAAATTTGTTTATAGTTCTAGACTATATAATAAAATTTTTTAAAGAAATTATTTTTACATGTTATATTTTTATTAAAAAATTTTGATAACAAAAATCAAATAAATTTTATTTAAGTTTAATAATAAATTTTCTTATTATACCAAATGTTTTAAAATTCTCAGCATAAACAAAACAAAACTTTCCTAACATTTTGATTTGTGCAATGCACCGAGGGTGAAATATAACTGTGGTTGCTTATTATGTAAATTGATAGTAAAAAAATATCTCCACAATTAGAGAGGTAGCTAGTTTCATTTAATTAAAAGTTGAAACAACCAAACTTGAATGTAATTTTGTGTGTTTTTAATATTAGAAACTATATACGGGTAAGATAATTATGTAACATAAGTTTGTGCAGAGTTAAGCAAAAAGAAAGCTATAGAATGATTATAAAAACAAAAAGGTGGCAGTCTAATTTGTGGTAAGAAAGGAGTCGAGCATCTTTATAACTTAGCGATAAAGGAGGCTTTAATTGATCTTTAGTTTTCCTAGGCTTAAAGTTTCAAACTTGAAGTGGTTACACGTCGGCACCTTTGAGATTTCTCTGGTGTATAACGGTGATTTCATGCCACGTGCAAGTTTCTTTATGATACTCCACTCCGCTGGCTGCAAATTCTTATGGCATAGGAGATCTAGTTTCCTTGTTTTAGGAAAACTAAGTTGACGAGTGCAAATGCAATTATAACCTCCTTTATGCTTCACCTTCACCATATTTAAATATTCACGCCTCCACACGATGCAAAAGTCTTTTCAACGGTTTCATTCTAAGAAAGATTTTTCACTTCAATTTAATCTATAAACTAGTACTCGTAAGCATTTAATTAAAGACTTAATTATGAGTTTGTTCAATGGCAAAGATGAATATATTAAGTGTAATTGAGTTTATTAGTGCAAGATTGAACTTATTGGGTGATGAAGTTATTTCTCGACCGTCTAATCCCCGCGGCGGTGAAGGGCGGAGTATTTGCTGCTACATTGAGTCTCCGAAGCTTTTAAATTTTAAAAAAGGAATTATACATAGTTGCAAAGTGGACAGTAATGATAGGGTTCTTAAATTGGGGAGAGAAGATCTCTTAAGCATGAGGGACAGATCAGTAATTTGCAGGAAAACAACCATTAACCTCTTGTTGATGGGCAGGAATCATTTATGAGGGCGTCGCATGCACGATTGCTGGGTGCATGCATTTAGAAGCCAAGGCGCGGGAACCCAGTGAAATTGAGTGTTAGGCATTTCACCACCAGGCCAGCCAGTTGATATGTAATAAGCCAGTTGGCTCAAATTATGAATTTTGGGATCATATATCTTGCAAGAATTTTTTGTGATTTTCTTGTAACTGATATATATATTAATTTAATTAATTGGGGTTGTGCACTAAAAGAATGTAATATTAAAGCATAGAATATTTGTGATTCCATTTTTAATAATGGGTGAGGATCCAAGATGAGATTAGGTAGGAAGATTGTTGAATAACAGAAAGATGAGGGGGAGAAAATGGAAAAAGGGAGGAGGGAAGGTGAGTGAGTGCAGAAGCAGGGACCAAGAGCAGGGCAGTGACTCAGTGTGTTGGTGAGCAATTGCGTACAGAAGGATTCATCTCATTTAATGTATTCCCCTCTCTGCCTCTCCCTCTGCCCTTGCCGTACAATTTCCTTTGCTTCTTCTTGATTTCGGATCATTGTGTTTTCATCTTTTCTTTTCGTCCTTCGTAACCCCTTCCAACTCTCTTTCTGTTTTATCTACCTCCACCCTAACTCCGCTTTTTTGATTTCGGAAGCAGCAGTTCACGCAGCAAAAGCAACACGAGCCCAGAATTTTTAACGTACGCCCATTTTAATTATTATTAAAAGTTAATAGTACAAACAACTTCTACTATAATTAAACTGTTGAATATAGAATAATTTGCGTTTTGTCATCAAGTATATTACAAAAAAGAAAAAAAAAAGGCGTGAAAAGAAAAACATACAGTGGAACTCTACTTATTTAATTACTTAAGTTGCATATACAAATATAATTATTATGCTTCATTTTTTGGTGACAGATTATATATAAAATTATTGCAAAAAATCATAAGGATACAAAATTTTACTTTGAAATTGTAGACTATAATTTTTTTTTTAAGATTTCCCTTTTAAAAAGTTAACTAAGTGTGACGAAATCAAAGAAATGTTGTACTTATAACATGGGACTTTTAATTATAAACTATCTGTTTGAAATAGATTATAACTAATTAGTACCAGCAATCTAATTATATATTTTTTAATAATTGAGTACAACATCATCCTCATTTTGATATTTTAGATATTAAGGGATATTCAATATATTTATTTTATTTGATACATTTGTCATATAAATATTAAGTGGTGAGAAAAGATAATTTATAGTGCCTCTGGACTCATTTTGTACACTATATGAAGTATCATAATATAAGTTAATGTTATACATTATATACTTATTATTTGTTTAGTGCAACATTTAGTGTAAGTAATATATTATATAAGTTTATATATTAAACTCTTTTTATATATCAAAATGATATATAATTTAATCAAATTTTAGAGACTAAAATTAGACTTAATTAAATTTTTATATTTAAATTCTTATTAATATTTTTTCATTCCAAACCTTATTTATGGGGTGTTTATGGGTTAAGTTGGATTAGATTTTAGCCTAATCCAATGTTCAACTCAATTTTGCACTATATTATTTTTTATAAGCATGGTATCTGGCCTAACCCAACGTATTTTGGTTTAGTATCCACCTTTTTTTGTAATAATTATAAAATAACCCTTGAAACAAAATCATATAAATCCATGTAAAATTACATTTCATTGTTGAAAAAAAAAATTCACATAAGTTGTTATACAAAAATTTAAAAAAAATTAATAAGACTAGGTTAGACCAACCCAAACTAATCGAGTCAAACATTAATCCAAATTGTTTTAGGCACCTGCCTAACCTAGTTGAGACTCAATTGGTCAAGCCACTGAGGACTGGGGGCATTCATAAGATAAGTCAAATTGAACCAGGTATTGGTCTAACTTAATTTTGCACTAGCTTCTTTTTCTAAGCTTGAGTTTGGTTTTGTATCAAGTTGAGTTAGGCTAGTTTTAATGAGTTGGTTGGGCCACTCTTTCTTTTCTTTTTTTTTTTTTTAATTTTTGATAAAAATTATAAACTAACCTCTAAAAAATTTTGTTATAAGTTCATATAAAATTATATTTTACCTCGAAACAAATAATTTTTTTTATATAGATCTTTATAAAATAATTTTTAAAAAATAATAGGCCCAACAAACTAAACTAGCCAACATAAACAACCTTGGTCATATGGCCCAGTCTAGTATGCTCATTTTTCTTCTTCTTTTTTGTTTTGATTTCACTTTTCCTTTTTTTTTAAGAAGGACTCTTATTTTTCTAAAACTTAATTTAACACAATAAGTTTGAATAAATATAGTATATTTTTTAGTAAAATAAATTTTTATCAAAATAATTAATTTTTATCTTGTCTAATATTATACATTGTATCACCAAATATATAATAGTATTAATTTATACAATACATTATTTTGTACAATATCATATCAAACATTGTATAATTTTAAAATCTTATCCGACTTTATTTTATCTAGCCTACCAAATGAGCCCTCAAAGACATATACTTGAATTATTTGTTTCTTTGAATTACGACTTGTTATTCCTTTGCCAATCAAAAATTGGGCAAATATATATATGTTAAAAACTAACTAGTAGAAAGTCAAAAACTTTTTATGGGTTGAATTGTAATAAAGTAAAATTTAAGGATAACAAAATTTAGACATGTATTAAAATACATTTCCTCAAATATACAACACTATTTCAAATGATATATAAAATTATAAAATCATGAAATTATCATATTTTTAAAATTTAAAATTTGTTAATTTAAAAAGAAAATTGATTATATATATATATATATATATATATATTACAATTTCGGTCCTGATGCTAATACATTGTATTCTTACAATCATACTCACGAAGGAGGGCTTTAAGTGATAGGACACATCTGAGTTCAACTATTGAAAAGTTTTTGTGATATTAGGCATTTTAACCCATTGAAAAGGTAATTGTGGAAAAGAAGGTAGCTATAAATCTTGAATAATATTGGTACAACCCCAAAAGTAACAAATATATATAATCATAATAAAGAAAAAAAGCTATCATAATATTTCATATTTTGATATTTTATATCAAATCAACACAAAATTTTATAGTTCTAATGAGATTGCATGTAAGTTAAAAAACTAAGACTCCAAAATTGATAAAATCACCTCAAATATAAAATTATGGTAAACAAAATAGGCCAAAAAAAAGAAAAAAAAAAGGTTATAATTGAGGACCATGAAACAAAATTATTTGTTCTAAAAATATATTATATTTTAAAGTCATTTTAAATGATCTAGTAAATTAAAATTTTAAGTATGATGATATAAATATTATATATATAATAAAAAATGAGATAACATAATTTTAAATGAATACACATAATGGTGTACTGTACACTAATGTAAAAAAAAAAAAAAAAAACCTATTCATTATGGATGTTCACGGGGTTTGAAGGCTAAATAGATTTAGCCCTACCTGACTAAATTAGATTATGAGTGTCAAAAAAAATTTAAGACACTAGACCAACCCTTAGGGGTTACATGGGTTCAGTCCAATGTAAAAAAGTAAATTTATTTTTTTATAAAAATTTATATCAAAATTTTAATTTTTTTAATAATAAAATATAATTTTCTAAAAACTTATATAATATTTTTTAGGGATTATTTTATAATTGTAATAATAAATTTGAATTGATCATAAGGGATATATTAGCCTGATTAAGTCCTAAAAAATAATTTTTTTATAAATATTTATATTAAAATTTTAATTTTTAAAAGATAAAATAAAATTTTATAAAAATTTATATAAAAATCTTCTTTTTGAAAGATTATTTTATAATTTTTATAATAAATTTAAAAAAATACCAAACCGTCTGGTTTAGCCGCCCCTACTCAATATTAACCTAAGTGGAGTTAGGGTTGGGTTTGAATAACAAATTTCAATTTTGAAACTAGTATAAAATCAAATTAGGTATAGGCTAAAGTTTTACTTGACTCAACTTATAAATACCCCTACTTTTTATTCGTAGAGAACAAACACATCTTAGTGCATGTTTAGTTGCGCGTTGAAAAAAAGAGAAAAACACATTTGCAACTCTTTTTATGTAAAAGCAACAATTTGTTACTTCTGTCCAAATCATATTTAAAAAAAAAAAGATAAACCAAACATGCATTTACTAAAATTAAGAATTAAAAATTTTATTTTCATTTAATCACTTCCTCTCTTTCTCCCATATATAAAAGAAGATTTAAATTAAAAATTATGATAAATAAAAAATAAAATGTCTATTACAATTCAAATATTGACTCTTTGAAATCTTTTGAAACAATTTTAAAATATAAAATTGTTAAAAATAAAATTATTTTATTTTATTTTTCCCATAAAAAAAGTTGCATGAAAAAGACCAGGTGGGGCTGAAGCTGCATTCACAGCACAGGATATTGTCTGATCTGCTAAACAAAGACATCCAAATCTTCTGGTGGCTTCCCTTTGCCTAATGCTTTTTGTCGCTGTTGACTTTTTCTCTTACTTTTAAATTTAGGGGGAGCTGTAGTGAACTAGGAAGTTTATCACGTGCATGGATTTGACAAGATGGAATGAATACCGAGGAAACTTTATTATTATTATTAAATGAATGCCATGAATATTCTGATACCATCATTAACGCCCCCTGCTCTGGTCTGCCCTCTCTCTCTGTCCTCTGCTACTACTTCTCCTCTTTCTCTTCTCTCTCTCTGATCTGATCCAACCAAATCCTCTCTACCTTACACTCTTTTTTGTCTACTTCCAATCTTCTTATTGCTAACGCAAATTCTACCTACTTCCAGTTAGATATTTGTATTTAATATATTATTTTTAAATATTTAACGACGTAAAATACTTTATATTATAAGTAGTTTATATTACTCCAAGAAAATATGAGGCCATCAATTTTCAATTTTCAATATATTTAAGATTGATTTAATAAAGTGTTATCGTCAAATATTGACATTTCAGACAGGTATGTTAGGGGAAACCCCGATGATGAAGGGGCAGAACACAAGTGCAAGAGTCATTATCGGAGTTGATTTCATTCTAAAGAAGTGGAATAATTAAGTATTCAAAAGGAGGTTGTCATTAATGTGTTAGAAGGAAACGAGACAAGTCACCTAGTATTTTCAAAACAGCTACCCTCTCCCTCTCTCTCATCGAGTCAAGTTATGAAAGTTTTGGCAGAGCAAGCTAGCGTGTGCGGCATGCGAGTATGGGGCAGGAAATAGAGACAGGGTTTCGATCGAAGACTCTGTATACAGTGCGTTTCGTGTCATATAGCCTATCGGTCATGACTCTCTTTCCAATAAATTACTATTAAATAACATGTGAAAATTGAGTTTACCTTTTAGGCCCAATGAGGCCCAGATTTATTGCATTCAACAGGCCCATGGATGTAGTATCTAAGTCCAAAGAAGAGTGATGACAGGGAATCTCGACTCTCGAATCCCACACTCCAAAGTCCAGGTCTTGGGGCACCATCAATACAGGAACAACAAACATGACGAAGTGGTGGGGCTTCAATGGCGGCGGATAACCATTTTTTTTGAAATTGGGATATGCTTGTTTAGGCCATGCTCAAGTCGCTGGAACTTCTTTCCTTTTGCTCCACCAGGTTCCCTCTCCAGATTCGTGCCGCTTCCGGATCTTATACTTGAAGCTGGAACTGTGATACTAATTAAGGTTGATTCTCCGTTAACTAATGGGTATCCACTTGTTTTTTTTGTTGGGTAGTTCTGGTTTTTTTCATCTGTTATACAGATTCACAGGGACGAAAAGACTGAAAAGGTACCAAGGAGCTTTTCTATTTTTCTTTTTATTTCGATACTAAGAGGCTCTTATTTCACATTCTATGTGTCGTGAATATATAATCACTTTAAGATATTTATGTTTTGTATAAATTAAAAAAAACAATATAATGAAATTTTTTTGTGTCAAATTTTTCAATTTTATAATTATATGATTTTTTAATAATAATATAATAAATATATAATTTTTAATTAAATTATATATTTATTATATTATTATTAAAAATTACATTTATTATGCTTTGATAAAAAAATTAAAATTTTTATTTATATTTACTTCTTAAATCTGATAATATAAAAATAACATAAGTAGTATTACTTTTGATTTTATATATAAGAAATAAATAATTTATTTATGAGAATTAACAAAATTAGTTAAAAGTAATTAATTTTTTTAATTTTATCTTAAATAAAAATTATTTTTAAAAAATATCTGTATATATTTTATTTTTAAAATTAATAACAGCTATTATTTATTTGAAAGATTTATTTAATGAATAATATAATTAAAATATTATAATTAATAGATTGGATATTAGTAGTTTATTTTTTATATTTTAAATTAAATTAAATTTAAAATATATACATATATATGTATATATATATATATGGAATTGAAGGTAATATCTTATTAAAAAAAATTATCGAAAATCAAAAGGATTGTAATGTGAGATTAGATTTCATGTGTAGCTAAAACGGTGCGGGGACAGCCGCCATCATCATTTGAGTATATTAGACATCTTCGATGTCAATTAATGAAGGTACAGGGGAGGCTTCTCATGGGCTGCACTTGAAGGTACACGTGTCTTCTTCTTTTTTTAACGCAAGGATATTTTGACTTGCTTTCTGGAAAGGTTATTTAGTACATGTTTAAAAAAATATTTGTGTCGCTCAACCTATATTTTAAATAAAATAATAAAATATTACTTCAGATAAATTTAAGTTAGCAAATGTGTTTTTAAGATTTTTTATTATTTTTTCAACCACACCATTATTTGTTCCCTTACCTTCGTTTAAAAATTTTGGGATCTTTTGGATTTTGGGGATGTGCTGCTAGTGCTCCTCTCTATTTTTTTAGGTTTCCATTTATCCTTGTGTAATTTAAACATCATTTGAAAAAAATGTGTTGCATTAAGATATATATATATATATATATATATATATATGCGTCTTCATTTGAAATTTTAATGAATTTTTAAATTAATAATTTTGTTAATCCACCAACTTTCTTGTTCACTTTCTTAGGAGTTGCCTATGTCATTAGGGGACTGCTACTAAGATCTATAGATTCATATTTATCTTTTCATAGTTTCTAGTGCTTTCGAAATATTTTTATTCCTTGGAATCATCTGTCGGACTTAATATGAAATTACGAATGTGGGTTTTTCAAATGCTAATGTTGATTTGGTTTTAACATTTATTTGCCAATTCAGGCGGCTACTTGAACAAGACTATAACTAATCTAAAATGTCTTTGTCCATTGAAGTGGATGTGTACTTACTTGCATTGGGTACTCTAGAACTTGTTGACTCTTTACCCAGCAAATAATATGGTCACGATTTGGGCATTGACAACAGATATACTATTAGTTGAAATAGAAGTGAAAATTTATGTAGAAATGAAAACTTATTCTTTTGTATTTTTCCCTATATAAGATCTCATTATTTTTCTTTAGAGATATTTTTTCACTCAATACACAAAACATAATACATCATCAAAAATATTTCGTGTGTGTGTGTGTGTGTGTTTTTTTTTTTTTTTCTCTATTGTTAGTTTCTATTTTCACATTTAAAATAATAAACTAACTAAAATTATTTGAATTTTTAAATTTTAAATAAATAAATAAATAATACATTTGATAATTTTAGATCAATCTACCATGAGCAGCCTAATAATCCATTATAACCCAATAATCTAATATCTCACATTTGTATACAATGGGATGAATAACAAAAAAAAAAATTTACTCCTCTTAATCTCTCATATTAAACACTAGCATTATGCAATCCATGTTTATTTATGTTTTGGAATTTCATCTCAACCTTTATTTTCTTTTTATGTTGAGGTGTTATACTCATATTTTGTGTCCTTTTTTATTTCAAATTGATGCTTACATTGCCTCGCGTGACAAACAAAAATATCTTATCTTTGCTCATTTTGTATGAGTGTCAAAGGTGATTGTTAATATATATATATATTATCTATGATTATGACATAATATATCTATTTAGTTAATAATTAAGTTGTACATATGATATACTACTTTATGTTTTACACTTACCAAAAGACTTTATATCTTCCTTATACATCTCTCTACATATGAGTTTTTTTTAGGAGATCAACCAATGTCTTATATATAGACATATTGTGAACACTCCTTTGTGTTATTGATTGTTCTTATTTTTATGTTTACTTTTTTACTCTTATTATGATACTTAAAATCTTTTATTTAAACTATAGCTTTTTATATATCACAAATGGTCAATATTAGACTTAACATCTCATCAATAATCTTCAAATGATTTCACAATCCTTTTTACCTATACAGCCTCTTGTACTGTTACAAAACATGCAATAAACTTTGTTTCTATGTTGAATTATACCATGCATATTTGCATTTTGTTGTTCCAAGATTTAATATCATTACTTAACATGAAAGTGTATCCAAAATTTAATTTTCACATATCTAGATTTCCTCTTCAATTCACATTGAAGTATTTTTTCAAGTGCAATTACTTACTAAAATATATAGTGCATAATTGTGTCCTACAAGCATTTTATGATTTTTTTGTAATAGAATTTTAATGCTATTAACCAAAATTTGACTATTACTGGTTCACAAAGTCAATTGCTAACAAATATATTGGTTTATACATATTATTGCATACAACATTCAATAACGTTGGAGTAAGGGACTTTTTATATATTTTCAATATAGATTTAATTTTGAGGATATATCTCACAATTTATACCATTATCTTTTATTAGAAAGGTATTGTTAAGTTTATAGTCATTTCCATTAAACTTCTCAAAGACTTTTTAAATATACTTTTCTTGTTAAAGGGTAATTGATTTCTTTAAGTAATTTTTCTTAAATTTTAATTCCAATGATATATTTTGATTTTCTTATATCCTCTATCTTAAAAGTCAAGAAAAACAATTCTTTAATGACTATTAAAAATTTTTGATTATTTTTAGCTAATAATATTTTATCCATATAAAAGATAATATTATAGCATATCTTTCAAATTGTTTAATGTAAATACAGTGATCTTCACAAATCATTTGAGATTCATACAAGGGCACTGCTCAATGAAAAACTCAAATATCATTGTCTAGATGATCATGTCAATTTATAAATAAACCTTTAAAGCATACAAATATTATGCTTTACATCTTTTTGTGTAAAACTTAATAGTTGTTCTATGTACTATTTTCGTTTAGTTCTTTTTTTAAGAATGAAATTTTTACATCCATTTTATGTGGTTTTAAGTCTAAACATATAACTATAGTTAGAATTAATCTAATTGAGTTGAATTATATAAAAAATAATAAAATATTTTCATAATCTATACCTTTTCTGTTATGTACACCCTTTAATAACTAAATGTGTCTTTGTTATGTACAACTACTTGTCCTCATTATTTTGATTTCGTGTCTCACAAAAAGATTCATGTTTGTCAATTTCTCCTTTATCAAGAAATTTATTCTCTAAATATGGTATTTATTAACCTAATTTCAGTTATACTCTTACTTTCATTTTCTTCAATGAAAATGTACTCCTTTGATTGTTTTGAATATCTAACAAAGATACATTTCTTATTCTTTAAACCTAAGTCTCATATTCATCATAAATATTAGGGACACAAGTAGCTAACCCTATAATCTTATGATACTTAGATTTGGCTTATTACTTATCCACAATTCATAGAGTATGGAAATAATTGACTAAGAGGGTGCTATGTTAAGTTTAAAGACATTAATTTATAATTTATCATTCTAATACAAATATCTTGAATCTTCATTAATTTAATCATTTCAAATAAGGTTTTAATTCTTTCTTTCAACATCTTTATTTGTTGTAAAATCTTAAGAATTTTTAGATGTCTTATGGTTCCTCTTACTCTTTATAAAATTATTTAAACTAATTTGATAAATATTCGCATCTTTAGTCATAGTTTAAAAATTTTAATCTTTGTGTTTATTGGATTTTTAACCATGTTTATATTGTATCCAAAGCATTCAAATGCTTATGACTTATAAGAGATTAAATGTACTTGGTCATATTACAAATAATTGTCAATAAATATAATAAAATTTGAGTTCTATATCTTGTCATCACACTTTTTGAACCAAATATATTAAAATGAATTAATTTGTAATCGATTTTTAATTTTAGTTCCTTTTCCATATGAATTTTCAGTTGCTTTACCTACTAGACAGTGTTTATACAGAGGCACATCTAAAATAGAAATTGATCTTAGCATACTCGACTCATTCTCTTTTGGTCTATGTGGTCTAGCATAGCACGCTAAATATTCACATCTAAATATTAGATAAAAAAATAAAGTATTTGGTAAAACAATCATATTCATAATTGTACTTAACACAATAACATTATATTAGAGAAAATTATGATCATGTTTATTGTCTTTTTCTAATATCAAATAAAGTCATCATGAAAATCAATACTAATAACTTAGATTAATAAGAGAAATGACAAAATTTTAATTTTTTTGAATTTATTAAATGTATAAAATACTATGTAAGATAAGAGTTTATCCTTATATGTAAAACCAACTTTGCATGTTCCAATCTTTTTTGCTTAAATTCTTGCATTTCTCTTTACATAAAGCTATCTACTTTTGAAAGTATTGGATGATATTTTACAAAGGACTCTTGTTAATTACATGGTTTGTGGCCTTTAATTTGAATTTATTCAATGTAATCATGAGTAAAGTGATTCACTTTTTGGCAAAATATAATACTTGAGATTTATATGTAAAGTTTTTTTTTAAACCATGTTTGTCTTTCTTCTTAGATTATTTTTTAGCCTTTTTGAAATGTTGTTATTCTTTTCTTATTATGAAAGTGTTATCAATTTAAAATCACAACAGTATCAATCATATAAATGTGTTTAAAGGATTTAGTAGTTTATAGGTGCTTATTCCTAAGGTTTATATGAAAAGTAAAATCATTAAAATGATAATGTTCTACTCTTGTACCAAATCACTTTCATATGTCTTTAGTTAAGATCTTTTAATAGCCTTAACTTAATGCTCATTCTAACTATAGTTCATTGATTGTTAATCTTTTTAGTTTGGTGATAAACGTCCATCCTTAAAGGCTTACCCACATGGTTTGAATAACCGGATATAACTTGCACTCACATATGAGTTTATTAAGTATGTTACTTAATATCATTATAGGAGCATTATTGTTCTCTCTTTTCCAATAAAAAAAATCTAAATCTCTCATTGGTTAAGTTGTATTTTTATGTTTAGACTTTATATGACATTTATCAATGATTTCTTAGCATACTATTTTCTATGATATAAGGATCTTATGATACCAATTTTCTTAATTGGTACTATCTAATTTATCACTTTTTATCAAACTTAATAATGATGTTTGTTAATAGCCATAATTACTATCTAACCTCTACATAGACTTAGCTATATATACATAATACTATGCATTTGCAATAAACTTCAACTAAACTAATAATGATACTATAAGGTTCATGATCAAAAGTCAACTTTTATTCTACTTCCATCACATGCATTTTAGAGAATGTCATCATTTTTCTATCAATTTATGTGCAAATTTTATTTTAATTATAGTTTTTAGGTGATCCCAAATTTATTTATTTAAGAATTCTTACTTAATAAAGTATCTCTTTTATTTTCTTATTAAATTATAAAATTTAGTTCTCAAATAAGCCGAAGTCTACCAATCCAATGGTTCTCACTTAATAAGGTCTTTTTATTATATAAATATTTAATATCATTAATACAATACATTTATAAATTGCATTAATTTAAAAAATTATACTTCAAAGGGCCTCACTCTAAAGATACTTGTTTTTTTAAAATATTTACTCTTCAGCCATGACAAACATAATTACAATTGCCTCTCATTATCATAGGCCTATTTCCAATTGTAAAAGCCATATTACATATATCATAAAATATGCTTTGCAAGTTTGATCATTCTTTTATAGTGAATAACTTTATTTTGTGTGCATTATTCATGACCAATTTTCCTATTAGATTAACCTCTCCTTTATTTAAGTTTTGAATTAAAAAAATTCAAAATTTAAATTAAAAAATTAACAAGATAATAACTAATTAATAATTAATAAAACATTAATTAATTTCCTCTTAGAAAATTAGATCAAGTTATGGGTTAACCTATCAAGGATGCCCTATTTTCCAACATAGTAGCTCTTTAAACATTTGAGATAATATGATGTTCTTCATAGAGAGTTATCTTTGGTGCATGCTAATTAAAAGACCAAAACCTTGTATAAATTTGGTGCTTTAAATTTTTTCCTAGGTTACTCATTAATTGATGTTTACTAAATATCATGTAGGAGTTTTATGATCAAACTTAAAACTCATTAATGAAAGTGGAAACATAATTCCATGCACTTTAAATTAGTCCAAAAAATTTTTCATTCTTTGATGTGTTTTTTTATGTGCTTATATGTGTCCAATGAGGTGTCTCTAGATTTATAATAACCTATTAAGATGACATATAATTTTATAATTCATTGATATAAATCTTATGAATTTTCTATGTATAAAATTTTATATTTTAAGGCCTAAAAAATATTGAAAAATAATCAATAGTACTTACAAAATAGACAAATTATATGTCAAACTAAAACTCTTGAAATTATAAATTTTAGTGTGCAAAACTAACTCCAAAGGAGTAGGCATCTACCTCCTGTGCCTATTCTCCTTTTTGGTATAAAAATTATTGAAAAGAAATAAAAGAATGTGGACTCACAAGTGCTTGGAGTAGTGTGTGATCCACGTGATTGTTATATGTAACTTTTTTCGACAATAACTACTCTATCTGTTCTTTTTCATCATCTTCTTTTTGTTGGTCTAAGTTTAAGCTTGAACAAAGGTGAGAGTGGTTGACAAGTGCCACCTTAGAGAGTGGACAAACCACTTCTTCAACCTCCAAAATTTGTATTTTTTCTCTATATTTACCAAAATGCCATTTCAAATAGCCATTTTCAAAAAGTCATATTTTATTGATTTTGAATCCAATGTAGACAAATTAAATGTTGTTAGAAAGCTCTCTTTGTAAGTTTTCCATTTGTGTAAAGTTTGAAATCTATGGTATGGTGTATGGAGTTTGACAACTCTCGAAAAGTGGTTGTTCATCCATGTAAAAACCAAACATTGGAGTTTTGGTTTTTCTTCAAACTTCTACCATACTACTTATGGTCTGCCTAGTGCGTGAATATGGTGGCCTATAATGGTTTCTAAGAGTGTTTGCGATTACAGGTCTCAAAAAATGAAATTTACCAAATTTAAGTTTAAAAAAAATCATAATTTCTCTTTTAATTAGTTCAGACTAACCACAGTAAGTAATTAAAAGAGTTCAACTTAGCTTTGATATCATTGTTACATATATAGGAGACTGGATCATATACTTACCTATAGCAAAATTTCTTGACTCTTTAATTGCTTCAACGATTGATTTAAGTTATGATTTGTACACCAATTTATGATTCATGGCAGATGCCCCATTATTTGAAATAGAAGAGAAAAATTATCCCTCTTTGTTTTTCTCTATACAGGATCTCATTATTTTTGTTTGAAGAAGATTTTTCACACAATACAAAGAACAGGACATACCTTTAAAAGTATCGTGTGTTTTTCTCTTTATTGTCAAGTTCTATTTTCCCACTTAAAAATAATAAATTGACTAAAATTACTTGAATTTCAAAATGCAAATTAATATTAATTAATTAATTAATTAATAAGTTTAATAGATTTGAATTAACTTATTATGAGTGATCCAGTAATATAATATAGCCCGATAATCTTAGCAGAATGTAAGCAATCTAGAATTCTAGATGTTGGAGATAGGGTGTTCATACGTGATACTGAAGTTTTCATCTATCCTTGAAGCTTCTGAGTAAGAATGAAAAAATGCCCACTATGTAAAAACAGCTCCCGCAAGTGTAGGGAATCATGAACCTGCCGATGAGTAAGCACAGAAGGAATATGTTGATTTGGGCAGCTACATTATCACAAGGAAAGACGCAGTTTCCAAATAAAACGAGTTCGAGCACGTCTACCTAATTTATGTTTGACTTTAACGGCCATATCAATATAGGTGGCTGTTTTTCTCAAATGAATTTTGATTCCTATGGTCCATCTTGGACGGAAATTATGTAAGGATGACATATTATTGCCCGATATAGTATTCGCATTCTAGACACCCATTTTGATCCGGCATCGTACGTTAGATGCCCTGTCGCTTCCAAACGAAAGTGACTAGGGGAATTTGTCCAGACTTTATGTCAGAGCACAAATTGACTGAATTCCCCTTTCCAAGTCCTTAATCGTTACCAGTGTAGAAATACATGAAATTTCCGTAAGAGGAAGGTTAGTTCATGATGGAACAGGAAGGATTCATTGAATTAGCTAGAATATGATGGCCCGTTTGAATTCTTGGTAACAAATTTTGTGCTTCCAGAAACAGAGGTTCACGAAGTCAGGGCCCATTAGCCAATTGCAGAAAGCAAAGAGCTATGAACAAAATTGATCCAGTCCTTAGCCTCATTTCTCACGCATTACCGACGGATTCTAAATAAAAAAAAGAAAAGAAAAGAATGGGAAGATGCTGAGAGTCAAGTAATGTGACGTGCAGTCCGCTGCATGCTGATGCATATTCATACTACTGTTTACGAACACTTTACCAAAGGAACAAATCAAACAATTCCTAGATTGGCCTAATTAAGCGTGGAAGCTTGGTCAAACTCTAGATAAAAAGCCCAGTCTAATATGGCTTTATATATATATATATATATATATATATAGATATATGTCAAGGCTTATTTTTCGCAATACTTTTCTTCGGCGAAAATCGCAATCATATCTTTTGACCATTTCGGTTGACAGGGATAGCCCACCAATTTACGAAGGAAGTGATAACCCAGCAGGAAATGCTACTGCTGGAGAAGTGCACGTAAGAAATCAAAAAAAATATAATTAATGTATTAAAATGATTAGTATAATTGATGGATTTGTTGACACGTTCGCTTTGATAATTTGTCAAAAATTTCCAATTGTATTTTTTTAAAGAATTCGGAACTCAAAATGCGTTCAACATATGAATTTCTCAGCCTTGCTTGGTAAGCGGCTTTCTTTCTTGAATTTTTATGGTCTCGAGTTCTCTCTTTCTATGTGGACTGTGGCAAAAACTTAGGAATACCTTTTTTTTTGGTTCAACCGTCTTCAATCAAACTAAGAACTAGATTTTTCCCTGAAAAGTTATTTACCCAAATTTAAACCATCTATGCTTCAACAAATGACATACTGATACCTGATATATACAGTTATATCAATTACTGGAGATGACCGATCAGAAACTTCTATGCACAACTTTTCTTCTCAGTGCCAGATTTTTGTAGCGCCTAAATTAATTTTGTAATCATTAACCAATCATAATGACATCTTGATGCACTAGGTTCATGACAATATAGATTGGATTCATAGATATACAAAACTGCATATTTGGTGGCGAGGGATTTGACGTGTTATTAATAATGGATGATTGGATATGTACTACAACCCATGCT
Organism: Erythrophleum ivorense; assembly: GCA_026724425.1. Lineage (NCBI taxonomy): Eukaryota > Viridiplantae > Streptophyta > Magnoliopsida > Fabales > Fabaceae > Erythrophleum > Erythrophleum ivorense. The sequence goes on along the minus strand of JAIUCV010000123.1, from coordinate 770,409 downwards.
AAAGTATTTTAACTTTCTACACCAATATTCAATAATAAATGGGATGTTGTAAATGCATAATGCATTTCGTCACAAGTAGGGAGAAGTTTATTAGTGTAGGCTTGAAACAATTTTTCTATTCTCAAGAGGGGTAATTTTATGCCAAAGTTTAGGTATAGGTTTATATAAATAATTTCGGTTTAATCCAACTTAGCAACCCCACGTATGACCTACCTGTTACATCGAATAACGTGACACATGTATTTCCTAAAGATAATTTGTGTAAGGTCAATGGCTGATCACATAAATCAGCAGTGGGAACCTGTTTATCGAAACTAGTCTATACTTTTTGGCCACTAAACTAATCAAGACTTATATATATATATATATATATATATATATATAACATTAAATCTCGACATTGGAACCGATTCAATCACTAACTATACGTTTCTGTTTGTCAATTAGAAAAGAGAATGAATCGGTTTCAATTTCAAGGTGTGGGGGCATCCAGATTTATAACCTTGTGTGCAGATGCAGATACTTTTCGTGTCATCTAATTTTTCCTATTCTGTGGAGGCTTCCAATCAATCTATCAAATAATAAACACAATCAGCATTCTTCAATTATTACAAAAAAAAAAAAGAAAAGAAAAGAGAAGAATCCACAATGTTTTGGTACTTGCATATTTTGACATTATTCAACAATAAAGTAAGATAAATAATGGATTACTTTACATAGTGATCATCTCCTAGCTCCACTCCACTATAAATCTCAAACTTCACAATTCAACAATATTCATCGTATTATGTAAAATTTAATGATATTCATAATATAAAAACATTTTATTTTATTGATAGTGATATTATCGTTAAATAAAATTTTGGAATTCATCTAAATTATGATAATAGTGCAAATTAAACAAAATAGTAGTTTGGCAAAAAAATTATATTTCCATTACGTTAATAGATTTCCATTTCTATGAAAAATATATATTGTAAATACTAAAATATATTCCATATTTGTACGTACTTCAGATAACAAAACAATTTTAAAAAGGGCGTAAAAAGCTTTTTTCTTTGTTAATATAAAAATTTAGATATGAATGGGAACAAACAGATTGACGTAATTAGTGCATGGACACGTATGAATTAAACAAAAAAGAGTTTTAAAATGAGGTGATATTGGCGCATAATCCTCCCGTTTGGAAGTCCGCTCACTATTGTTTTTGCGGCGAGAGGTTGGTAAGGTACCAGTGTGGCGGGAGAATAACTACGGCATCTAAAATAGCAGAATTAACAGAATTTCCTTCAATTTTAAGGAAAACCCAAAAAAAAAAAAAAAGAGAGAAAGTGACATCCTCTTCCTCCCTCGGACGCAGATGGTCAGCGGAGGTTGACTTGGGGGTGGAGGAGAGAGAAGATATTGACCTCCCAAAATGGAGACTCCCTTCCCTTTTGGCGTGGGGGCAGTACGTTGCAAACCGCGTTGTGGTTGCACATCCACACGAAGAAACAGAGGAAGAGCCAGAAAGAGAAGATATACCAACAAACCCATTCTATCTTCTCTCTCTTCCCGTCTCCCTCTCTAAAGTTATATTGATACACCATAATCAACCCCCTTCTCCTTCTCCTCTCCCTTTCGCAACGCAAATGGGTCTTCTTCTCATTCTGGACTATACTTCTGGCGACCTGCCGATCTCTACGTTCCTCCTCTACGACAATGAACCGCATTCTCTTTTTTGAATCGCCATGCGTTGGTTACCTTCCCTTTCCTTTTCCCCTTCTGCTGCTCTCAAATCCTCCTCTTCCTCTTCTTCTTTTACCACCTCCTACGTTGACCACCCTAAGAAGAAATCCGCCGACGCCACTCGCCGTTCGGGTAGCGTTTGGCCTTTCGGTAGCGGCAAAAAGACTAGCCGCCCCAAGAAGCTCCGACCTATAGCCGACAACGATGGCAAGTCCCCTCCCAGGTGTCATGACTCCGACGATGACACCCTGATGCCTTTGGCTCATTCCCCTACCTCCTTTGATCGCCAATTTAATCGTTCCATTGCGTCCTCCTCCGTTGCTCCTCAACCCTTGCCCTTGCCGGACTCCGCGTTTTCTCGCCAGAGAGACTGCGATTGCCCTTTGCCTTCACCGAAAGATGTGCCAGGGCCCAGCAGCGCCTGCAAAGGAGTCGAGGAGCGCGATAGAGCTGATGGCGTAATGGATGGAGTCTCCTCTGTTTTTCGAATTCGGAGGTAATGTTTTCTATCTCTGAATTGGGCTTCTCTTTGTCAGCTTGTTTGGTTTGTATTTTTAGAGAGGAGGGGAGGAAAAATTTCATTAAATCTATTTGTACGATTATCCTTCCCTTTTCTTTCTTTTGTCTTTTTTCCTCTTTAATAGCTGAAATATCTCTGCCGATAGGCGATGCATTCTTAGCAGTGATTGGACACCATGATATTACTCTTTTACGATTGCGCTGTGGATCTCTTAAAACGTTTACTTATAGACATGTCCAATTATCTTACTGAATCAATGGTGTTTGCTTGCCGCATTCGCTGAGATCGAGAGTTTGTTAACATTTAGCTCAATTATGTCACAGTGTTTTTGCTAGCCAAGGCGCAAGGAAGAATAAGGAGCACGCGGAAACAGGGTCATCAAGGATGATGCGTCAGGATCTGAGTGGTTCCGAAAGCAATCGAGATAACTTCCGCATCAATGTCCCAACTAGGAGTGCTCCAACTAGCCCTTTGAGCAGTCCCTTGGTGAGCCCAAACAATGGGAGAAATAGTGATTTTGTTCAATATCATTATGTGTCTCCCCAAGCAAATCAATTCTGGTCTGCACCGGAGATGGCTACATCCGAAGCATTATCAGGGACGACACCTCCTGCATTCTTTGATTTAACTGCATTAGCCACTGATACTTCTTCTCTCCACAGTCCACGGAGCAGAAGTCCTCACCGAAATCTCAGAAGCTTGAGTGGAGCTTCCTCACCCATACATCCCAGGTTATCCCTTGAGACCTCACCAGCGCGTCGTGACTTCAGTGCCCCCCCTCTCACTGTTCACCCCTTACCATTGCCTCCTGGGGCACCCTTGCTTTCCCCATCTCCTAAATTTTCCCCAACTGTGGCCAAGTCAGAGTCCTCCTCAATGCAAAGCCAATGGCAGAAAGGGAAACTAATTGGGCGTGGTACATTTGGAAGTGTTTATGTTGCCACCAATAGGTACATGAAGTTTCCTAAGCATCTTACGCTCTTCCCTTCTCTCCCTTGCTAGGTACTGAAACAGTTTTTTGTTTGTGACAGAGAAACTGGAGCATTATGTGCGATGAAGGAAGTAGAAATATTTCCTGATGACCCCAAATCCGCAGAGTGTATAAAGCAGTTAGAGCAGGTTGGCCATTACTATCTGGTTGTCAACTGCGCATGTATGAAGTGTATAAAATATGCTGTCTTGTATCTTGTATTTTTCTGTTTTTCACACTGGTATAGACTAATATTTAGTTGTTACCAGAAATGTGGTACTTCATTGAAAAAGTCAATGTGGCACTATGCCACTGTCAATTTCCTAGGAACAGTTTTTTTCTCCTTTGCAAGCCTGAATATGAATGAATTGCCAATTGCTATGATTTCACTTATACAAAAATGCTGGGAACAGATTAGCGTCTGAATAAGATTATCTTATAATTCTACGTGGTAGTTGTGCTGTCTAAAATGTTATATGGGAAAACTTCTTGGGACCAGTACAGTTTATCCTTATGTAGTCCTAGGTTATTCAGGAAAATTTTCCTTGTTAGACGTATCAGAGGCTATGGGCAGGCTAATATATGAATTTGTTAACTACTTGCATTCTGTCTAGTTTGCTTTGTCCGATGTCATGCATCTTGTGGCAATGATTCCTCAATTTCATGACCTTTGCATTTTATTTTATGAGGTTGCTTGAGCTTTCTATGGATTTGCCTATATAATGTGTCTTGCCTGAACTAATTATGAAGAAATGTCATTTTCTGTATAGTCTCTATCATCATCATTTACATGGAGGCTTATAGCATTCTGATTCCTCAAGCTCCTTCTTACTAATTTATCTCTCCTCCCAGGAAATCAAAGTTCTTAGCCAGCTGAAACATACAAACATTGTGCAGTATTATGGCAGTGAAATTGTAAGCAATCTCCTTATTGATGATTAGGTGCACATGGCTAATCATATATTTCTAGATCAGCCACAAAAGCTACCTTTGGGTTATATCTTTACAGGTTAAAGACCGGTTTTATATTTATCTGGAATATGTCCATCCTGGATCAATAAATAGATATGTCCGTGAACATTGTGGTGCCATCACAGAATCTGTTGTTCGAAATTTTACCCGTCATATTCTTTCAGGGTTGGCTTACCTGCATAGCAAGAAAACAATTCATAGGTACAGTCATATGGTTGATATGCTGCATAGCATGAGCTCTGGAACCATCTATTATGTGAAATCTTTAATATTGATGCAAATATTATTGGATAGAAAATGATTCTTTTAGCTGGAATTGTATAGGGACATCAAAGGGGCTAACTTGCTTGTTGATTCTGCTGGGGTTGTTAAGCTTGCTGACTTTGGGATGGCCAAGCATGTGAGTTACTAAAATTTTCCCTTCGAATATAGACTTTTGAGTCTCAGTCCTTGTCCTGCACTTTTCCTTTCTTTTTTGGGTATTTCAAGTAGTTATTGTATTTAATATTTATTTTTTTACCGTTGAAAATTTCTTGAATGAGAACTGAGCATCAGTAGAACAGAATTTAAATTGAAAGGCTCAAATTAATTGCTTTGAAAATTCCTTTCTGTTGGTTGAAATCTGCAATTTTATTACTCAATTAATTTGTTCATTAGTTTGAGTGGAACAACTTAGGATCTTTATCTTCCGCAGCTTACTGGACATGTAGCAGATCTTTCTTTGAAGGGAAGTCCATACTGGATGGCTCCTGAGGTATACCATATTCTTATTGTACATTACCCTGTGATATCTCATAGCATTCCTCATTGACACGTATTTCCCTTACAGCTTATGCAGGCAGTGATGCAAAAAGACAACAGCTCTGATCTAGCTTTAGCTGTTGACGTTTGGAGTTTGGGTTGTACAATCATAGAAATGCTCACAGGGAAGCCTCCTTGGAGTGAGTATGAAGGAGTAAGCACCTGCAGAAATTTTCAATTGCTTTTTATATTATGTCCTTAATCAATTTTCAGACTAGTACTAGCACCCCAATTATCATTGCAATATTCTATTAGGGTTTGGTAAAATTGAGCACTGCATATTTAGAGTTGGTTATATTTCTGTTTATTCAAATTGCTGAAGTTTGATAATGGGGGTCAATGCATCAATTTTGCTCGTTTTGATAAACTTCGTTTTCACCCCCAGCTTAAAGCATCTTTATGCAACTTATTTAGTGTGCAGCTTGCAAATTTAGCAGAGATATAGTATCTGTACAGATCCTTCATTTGTTAACTAATGTATTTTTGCAGGCTGCGGCTATGTTTAAGGTTATGAGGGATACCCCTCCTATACCTGAAACATTGTCATCAGAAGGTAAAGACTTCCTGCGGTGTTGCTTTAAGAGAAATCCAGCAGAGCGGTCAACTGCTTCTGCTTTACTTGAACATCGGTTCTTGAAAAATGCACAACAGCTAGATGTTTCATCTTCCATGCAGTCTTATAATGGAATAAACTTGATGGTAAATATAGATGTTGTGCCTCTTTTATATTGTTAAATCAAGCTGTTTAGTATTATTATTTATTTATTATTATTATTATTTTTTTTTTAATGTTGACAGGACAAACCCCTTAGTCCTAGAGGGCAATCTGAATATATATCTGATCTGTCTATTACCAGTGTGCTAATTGCAAAAGGGAAGGCCACTGAGAGGTGACTAGGTGAGGATTTCTACATTACTTCCATTTTGGACCAAAGAATCCATCCTGTTCTCAATCTGGTATTCTTGAGCCACGCATGGCTTGCTTCTCAATGTTCGTGCATGTTTTTTCCTCTCTGCAGATTGGACAAAAACCTCAGTGTAACTTTTGACTTGACATTGGTTTCAAGGTGTTTCCTTGCAAAACCCTTGAGCACTTTGTATTTACTCTACCATACTCAGCCTGCAACACACATGATCCAATCCCTTCCATGATTGTCTTCGGCTATGTCAAAATGGCAGTAGAGAGAATGGTATTCTCAAATAACTGCGCTTAGGGAAGTAATCATTCGTTATGCCAGTGACTCGGGCCCGTTGTTGTATTATAGTTTACCTGGACACTCTTGTAGGTGACTTGCAGCTGTTGCTTAATAGGTTCCTTTCCCTGAGTTTCTCATTGATGCCCATCTGCCTCAGTGAAAGTACAAGGGCTTCTTCAGCCTGGAAGTTGTGCTTCACGAGAATAGAAGCAGTTTTTGTATAATATTACTTAGAGCTCTTCAGCAGTAACAGAAGTTCTGTAAGATACTTTCTATAAGGCATACATGTTCCGTCTTACGATAGGATGGAGTCCAAATCAAGCATGTAGATATTAGTACGCATCCTGCTCGCTCTCTCGCTTTCATAGGGATTTTGATGTGGTGGCTTTATGTTGGCATTGTCACTTGCTAATGCTAGTTAACTGGAGTCGTGCTGTACATTGTAATAAGGCCTGTTTCAAAATTCAGTTCTGGAAGGTGGTGTTTTTTCTGGTTACTGTCAGGATACCCTAAAAAAAAAAAGTTTAGCCACATGCTAATCCAATATGATGGAAGAAAAAACTGTTGATGTCTTTTTGGAAGTGTATTTTGATGTCTCTCTTCATTTTGTTCGGAAAAGGCTAGACATGATAATATTTATCTCGTGGTAATATCAGATGTTTATGACAGTAGGCTAATCTGAAGACAGAACAATTTAATCAGCAAAGCTAAACTTTTATCGATTTTGTTCTAGGTGTAATTCTCAGTTTTGATAATATTTAAATGAGGTATATTGCTATTGGCACCCAACCGAAAAGAGAAAAAAGAAGAGGTATATTACTGGGTAGAACCTGACTGTTGCTTTATATGTTCATATCATCCCCACAATTTTCTTATCTTCAGTCCAAAACATCCTTTCATTTGGTGCAAAAATGATGGCTTTTCCTTCTTTTTAATATTACTTCTCGATCTTCTGAATTGTTGTGGTTTTCCCACTTCAGACTCGGCTAATAATTTGGCCTGGGCTTTAGGTGAAGCACCTGTTTTGTTGGCCAGTGCTCCCACTTTTTCTCTTGGATTTTGTTTCTCCGCACCCCTTTCTGTCTTCCGTTGCCCTGTTCTATTTCTTCTGTCCATTTTCCATGATCCGCTGGAGTGCAACTTGTTCAATCTTGATAATGCTGAATCCCGTGTAGCCTCAGCTGCGAGCTTCTTTGCCATGGAAACAGAAACTTGCCGGTTTGCCTGTGAAAACTTTTCTTCTGCTGCTGTTGTTAAGGCTGAGTACTCTTCATGAGTTAGTTGTACTACTGCAGTGTGAGCTTCTGTATGTTTAATCTGATGAAGAGCTTTATCAGCAGATTTTTCCCACGCATCTGACTCAAGCCTTACAGCTTGAAGGGTGAGTCGCAATGTCTGAAGTTTCTGCCTCCTTAGCTGCAAAATCTGTCTGAGTTTTGCTTGTGCTTGCCTTTCTTTCTTTATGCCGAGCTTAAGCCTTTCCAATTCATCACGGGTTTGATCCAAAACATGATTGATTTCATGGCTCATGGTTTCTGCCTTAAATAGGTCTTCTCTTTTGGATTTGATGGTCTTGCTGATAATCTCCAGTTGAGATTCCAACTCTGGAATGACACCGGTATCTAACCTTTTTTTAGCATCTGCAAGGTTGGATTTCTGCATCTCTAGCTCATCAATGAGAGGCCTTGAGTCAAGCCATGACTGCACGGCATTCTCCTTAGCTCTCTCAAGCTCTAGCTTCGTCTTAGCTAGTTCTGCTGCTTTGGCCTCCAACACAGCTCTTCTGCTATCTTCCAGCTCCCTTCCTTCATCCATGGCTCCTTGGAAATTTAATATCTGCGTAAGACGTATCCTTCAAATCTCGTGGATTTATCTATTTAAATTACAGTTTCATTTATCGGGTGCCGTGAGTGATACTTATACATAAAATGAGGAGACAATTCTCCCTGTTAAAATCGCATTGTCGTTTGAGGTTCCTAAGATGCTAGTCCGATGAAGTTGCTTATTCATTTGAGATTCCTAGGAGGCATTGTTCTCTCCGATTCCCTTGTGTTTGTTAGTACTTGGATTTAATTTTCAGTCATATGCTGAGTACGTCTGGTAGCGCTGGCGGCTTGCGTCCACCTCATCCACACACGTAAGTATCACTCTGCATGATGCATTGGTGCAGTATGTAATTACGGAAAGTTGTTCTTACTTAGGCTAGCTATGATTATCACATGCTCCCAAAATAGACTTCGCTGGTTGGGAAGATGACTGGCTCAAAGAGATTTATTTATTTTAAAAGTTGATTTCTAAGGGCAGGGAATCAAGAGAAGAAAGAGGAGGCTTGGTGGACGCTTGGAATTGGGGTGGGCTAAGAAGCTTGCTTAGGATGAGTGAAATTCCAGCTCAAAGATCGGCTCCATGTTTCAATTAATAATATGAACATTCGCTTTTAAAAAGTTGATAATTTAATTGCCATCTTTCACTATAAATATTCTAAAGTAAAAAGTTAAAGAAAAATTGAGGGGCTATGACCAAAGGCGGCCATTAACAGGTTCTGCTCTCTGACAATCCCTCGCCCCTCCATTAGAAAGGCAAGGCTGGGGCCTAGGAGCACATCAGTTCACTGCCAACGTGATGCTGAAGAATATATCACCCAAATCTTTCGGAGCTATAGAAAAACTCCCGCTCCTTGACTCTCACTCGTCACTCAATTCCTTCACACAGAATGGCCGACTCTTCCATTACCGATTCCCTTTCTCGTTCCACGTTTCATTCGTTTCCACTTGTACTACTTTCTACGCAATTTTTTCTTCTTTTTTTTGTTCCCTAAATTTTCGTATAATCGCAAGTTTTGTTTGCTTCAATCTGCTGTAAATTAGAAATACTATTTTTTTTATTAACTTCCGGCTCCAGGTGAAACTCTTTTCTTTCATTTTTCCCCCTATTCTTCTTGTTCCAGCTCAATCTAATTGCTATTTTTCATACTAGTTATAGGTCTCTCCATCCAGACTATGCTGCGATTATAGTTGTACGCCGTGGAGAAACAGAGTGCTGATAGGGGAATTCAGGTACATTTCTCATTGCTGCATGCAAAATTTGACGCGATTTTGTTGAAGAAAAATGCTTTAACGTCACATCAAAATGTAGGCTGAGTCCATTTCTGGTTTTCTGCTATTGCATTTGGCGCACGCTGATCATTAAATCCAAGGCCTTGCTTAGCTCTAAGCCTCTAGCATCTACTGTCTATGTATTTGCTTCTATTAACATTTCTCTTGTCCATACATGGTGCCTTTTGAGTTTTTTTTTTCACTTGAATTATATTCAAAAAGTCTGACGAACACACACACACACACACACACACACATATAACAATGTGATTATTATTTGAAGCAAGTTTTTCTTGCCAAAAAATTTAAATAAAGAATTTTGGGTTTAAAGTTATGTTAATTTGTTGGGCTTAGGCTTAGCCCATATCTTTTATTTAAATATATATATTGTTCATCTTGTCTGCATTACTCTTTCTTTGGGTGAGATCTGTTTTGCTTTCTTTGCCACGCTTCTTTTTTCACAACTTCTTTTGCTTGGTTATTCACTATGATTTACAGCACATTGTGCAATATCTTCATCTACTGACTCCTGGGTCATATTCGGGTGCAACTTCTCTCCCATTCAGACAGGAACAGGATGATCTAGTTGTTAGAGGGCACTAAAACTTTGAAAATTAAAAAAAAGATGAGAAAACATTAAAATAAAAATACTTTTCTCTCACAACTAGGGCGTCATGGTGGTGATCACACGGGAGAGAATCTTCTTCTGTCATATTCACTAAAAGTTCGTTTTTCAAGATCTTCTCCTTTGCCCTATTCTTTCTGCCACCCTTCCTTTTTGATAAGCTCATAAACTAATAACAGAATTTTAGAATTAAAATGAAGAGAAATGAGAGATAAGAAGATTGCAGAAACGACTAAGAGAGAGAAGAGAGTCAACTTTCACGATGCTCTGTACGCAGCCAACTGAGACTTCAAATAACGAGGGTGCAACGAACTTCCAGTAGTTCGTTATTTACAAAAGACCAAATTAATCCCTACTAACTAACACGAGAGAATGATAGAGGAGGGCATATTTGGAAACAGCAAAATAACAGAATTTCACGCGTATCAACTATCCCCTCCCTTAGTTCACCCTTGTCCTCGAGGGTGGTTCGAGCCCAAACTCGAGGAACTTACGTTGGATGTCATACAGCAGCTCCCACGTAGCTTCCTCCGGTAATCCTCCTTTCCATTGTATCAACACTTGGGTGATCGCTCGATTACCACGTTGCACCATGCGTCAATCAATAATAGCCTCTAGTTGCTTAATCTCCATAACAAAGCTCTAATCATCTGGAATTTGATACCGAGGTACATTGGGGTCGGGGCATTTCTTTAAGAGTGATACATAAAAAGTGGGGTGTATGCGCGACGTTGGAGGCGACTGCAGGGTATATGCTACCATCCCCACCTTGGCTACAATCTGGTATGGTCCGTAGTACCTTGGAGACAACTTTTCTGAGGTTCTTCTTACGACAGAGACTTGTCGGTATGGGTGAAGCTTTAAAAATACCCATTCTCCCACCTCAAAATTTCTTTGTCTTTTTCTATTTGCATTTTGTTTCATGCGGTTGGCAGCCATGGTTAGATTTTCCTTTAATTTGTTAATCATTATTTCTTGAGTTGAGAAGCTACGATCAATGACATCCATAGATGACTCATGAGGCAAGTAGGGTAGTTGCAGAGGCGGGGGCTGCCCATACATGATCTCATATGGGGTCGTTCTTGTAGCTGTATGGTACGTGTTATACTACAATTCTGTCAGAGATAACCATTTTGCCCACTCTCTGGGAGATTGCCATGAGAAGCTAAGTAAATAATGCTCCAAACAACAATTAAGCATTTCACTTTGTCCATCCGATTGTGGGTGGTACAATGTGGAGAGGTTCCGTGTGACGTCCAGTCAAAGGAGAAACTCTCGCCAAAATCTACTGGTAAACAGAGGATCTCGATCACTTACAATTGTAGCTGGGGCCCTGTGTAGTTTATATATACTATCTAGGAATACTTGGGCTAGAGTGCTGGCTGTCAACGAGTGAGTGAGTGCCACGAAATGAGCATATTTGCTCAATCGGTCTACTATTACCCATATGGTGTCCTTGTCCTCCGATTTTGGTAGTTGTTCGATAAAACCCATTGCAAGACTTTGCCATACTCCCTCCGATATTGGTAATGGCTGCAGCAATCCAGGATATGCCACATTTTCATACTTACATCTCAAGCATGTTTCGTATCTAGTAATGAAGTTATTGACATCCGTAGTCATTCCCTTCCAGAAAAATAGTGCCTTCATTCTCTTCATCGTAGCTTTAGTGCCTGAATGACCTCCTTGGGAGGATGAGTGAAGCCATTGCAATATGAGATTTTTAAGATTCGACTGTGACTTGCTAATCACCAATCTTCCCTTCCTTGTTAACATTTGATTCTGCCATTTATATTTAGGATGTAGCTGGGGGTTTTGGGCAATCTCTACTATTAATCTTTGTAGATCTTCATCCGATTGCTATTGATTTCTGATTTCTTCCCACAATTCAGTTGATACTGATGATATGCTGAGTTGCAATAACTCTCCATATGTCGCCCGAGACAATGCATCTGCTGCTAAGTTTTCTTTTCCCTTTTTGTAGCTAATGACGTATGACAAGCCCATTAATCTGGTGATCCAATTGTACTGCGATGGAGTGGACAGCCATTGCTCCAAGAGGTATTTGAGACTCTTTTGATTGGTGAGTATAGTGAATGGCTGAAGACAGAGGTATTGATGCCATTTGCTTACGGCAAACACTATAGCCAACAGCTCTCGATCGTATACTGATAGCAATCTGTGTTTAGGAGACAGAATTTTGCTCACATATGCTATTGGATGTCACTGTTGCATTAATACAACTCCAATGCCAATATTAGAAGCATCCGTTTCAATTATGAACGGTTGAGTTAAGTCGGGTAGCGATAACACTGGGGCTCTTGTCAAAGCAATTTTCAAACTCTCAAAGACTGTTGCAGCTTCCTGGTTCTAATGAAAATTATCTTTCTTAAGCAAATTGGTTAAAGGTTGAGCCAAACTGCTGTATCTTTGATGAACTGACGATAGTAACTGGATAGCCCCAAGAATCCTCATAATTCTTTCACGTTGGATGGAGCTAGCCATTCAGCGACTGCTTTAATTTTATTTGAATCAGCTGTGACACCCTGGGGAGTAATTATATGACCGAGGTATTCAATCCTCTGAGTTGCGAAAGCACACTTGCTTCTTTTAACATAAAACCGATTGGCTCTCAGTATGTTGAATACTTTCCTGAGGTGTTGAGCATGGTTGTCGAGGTCTTTGTTGTAAATGAGGATATCGTCGAAGAAGACTAGCACGTATTTCCTTAACTTGTCCTAAAAAATGGTGTTCATGATGCTCTGGAATGTAGACGGCGCGTTGGTCAATCCGAATGACATGACGAGATACTCGTAATGGCCCGAGTGTGTTTGGAACGCCGTTTTGTAAATATCTTTCTCCTGCATGCGGATTTGATGGTAACCAGCTTTTAAATCTAGTCACGAGAAGACCTTGGCTTTCCCTAACTCATCGAGCAATTCCTCGATTAATGGAATAGGAAAGTTGATGGTTGCTTTCTTTAGCGATATGTAGTCCACACATAAACGCCAGCTATGGTCTTTTTTCTTCACCAGCACTATCGGTGATGCAAATGGACTGCCGCTATGCTGAATGATCCCACTATCCAGCATACCTCTTACTAACTTTTCAATGATGTCTTTCTGCATAGCTGGGTACCTATAGAGTCTTATGTTCACTGGGTTGGTTCCTTCCCTCGTAGAATGATCTGATGATCATAGTGTCCCCTTTTGAGAGGTAGGTTGCGGGGTTCCTCAAAGACATCTTGAAATTTCTCAATAAGCTAAGTGATAATGGTTGGCACCTTCTCATCTTGTACTGCTATCATAGCGTAGACAATGCCTTTCTACCTCGTAGGTACAACTTGCAGCATGCATATGGGTTGCTCCCCTTTCATCATCTTAAGAATTTTGTCTTCTTTTACTATGCGGTTCTTAGCTCAACTAGTCTCATTAAGTTGTACCCTCTTCCCCTTCCAATCAAACTCCATAACTAGATTCTTACAATCCATATTAATGACTCCCAAATTCCTCATCCATTGCATTCCTAACACTATGTCACACCCTACTAGCGGTAGCAAAATTACATCCGCCTCAAATTCAATACCATGCGTGACCCATTTCAACCCCTCACAGCCTCTTTTTCCTTGTAGTTTGTCCTCACTAGCTACGGTCACCATAATGCCTTGGATTGGTTTTATTTCTCCAATTCCTTCTTCACCCCATCTTTCATCCAAGAAGTTATAGGTGCTTCCCGTATCAATCAATATGTGCAGCAATTTTTTTCCACATCTTCCCATGATTTTTAACGTTGAGTAAACAACAGTACCTGATAAGGCATTGAGAGAAATTACCAGGTGTTCTGCTTCTTCAAGTGTTGCTTCTGCCTTCTCTTCCCCTGTTGTTTCTTGATCTTCACTTATCCAATTAATTCTGTCATCAATTTCCATTACGTATAGCTACATTTTTTTTCATTGTGGGCAATCAAGACCTGGAGCGTACTTTTCATGACAAAAGTAGCATAGGTTCTTGGCTTTGTGGTCATCTACTTCTTCTAGGGTCAGCCTCCGCTGAAATCTCATTGCTAGTTTGCTTAAGATGCTCCTCCGAGCAGTTGATCTATTTGTTCCCTGCCATTTCTTAACTTCTGTTGCTACCAGCTTCCCCTCATCACCTCGAGTGGGGTAGATCGAAGTTGTGGTAATGCCTTTAACTTGATTCCTAACACGGAATGTCTGTTGTAGCAATTGTAAGTTAGCATCCTGCAACTTAGCTATCTGTGTAGCTTCCAACAGTGTGTGTGGTTTTAGTAGCTTGACTCCTGATGCTAATTCTGGTTTTAGCGCTCCCAAAAAGCAGCTAAGCTTCTGAGTTTTAGATAGCTCAACCTTACAGATTAAATTGTCAAATAGCGTTTGGAATTTGCTCAATGCTCCAATTTGTTTCAACTGCATCAGCTCCTCTATAGGATCCTCATATAAAGGTCCAAATCGCGTCTTAATTGCTTCCACCAGCATTCCCCAATTTAGATTTCCCTGTGTGCTTTTCTCATAGTATTGGAACCATTTATATGCCTTTTCGTCCATTGCTAAGCTTGCTAGGATCATCTTGTTAACTTCAAGTGTGCCATCCAGTAGGAAGAAGCATTCACATTTGGAGATCCATCCATTGACATCTTCTGAAAATCTAGGAAATTCAACTTTAGTGAATCGGGTTGAAACTTGATATTCGTTCTCGTTGCCTCGCTGGTCAATCCAGTCACGTTCCCGGTTGCTATTAGTTAAATCAATAATTTGTAAAGATAACCCACGCACCAGTTCCTGCAACTCCCCAAACTGTTGCTCCATTATCCCCATCCTTTGATTTAACTCCCCTCTTAAGCGATCTTCTACTTCTCGAACCTGTAACTGTGAGTGAGTTCCCTCTACCATGGATCACTGCTCTGATACCAGTGATAAGCTCGTAAACTAATAACAGAATTTTAAAATTGAAATAAAGAGAAATAAGAGATACAGAAGATTGCAGAAACGACTAAGAGAGAGAAGAGAGTTAACTTTTACGATGCTCTGTACGCAGCCGACTGAGACTTCAAATAATGAGGGTGCAATGAACTTCCAATAGTTCGTGATGTACAAAAGACCAAATTAACCCCTACTAACTAACGCGGGAGAATGATAGAGGAGGGCATATTTGGAAACAGCAAAACAATGGAATTTCACGAGTATCAATTTTCACCTTGATTTACAGCGTATTTGCTTCATGGCCTCCTTTCCCTTGTTCTTTAGAAGCCATTTTTTTTTTGTTGGTGAGAAACCAAACACTGATGTGAAGAAGTTGATATAACCTAGGCCCAAAATGCTATCATAACCCTTTATCAAAAGTTTTTATTCAAATCCCTAAATCTTAAAAGTGATATTTGGTACAAGGCTTTTTTAATACCTCCGAAGAAATTCGATTGAGTAAATTGAATTTACCATGTTTGGTAGGAGTCTTTAAGCAAAATTTCTCATAAATCTTAGCTTCGCATGGTATTTATTTATCCATCAAATATGGGTAACTAATTCACTCTATATGGGATTTGAAGATTCCCGTGCCCTGTGATAAACTTTAGATTGAAGATAATAGAGTGATTCAAATAAGCCAATAGAGAAATAGTAAGAAAGATAAGAATCGTGTTTAAGCGCAGTGATGGCGAGTTTCTTGATAAGTTGAGTTATTTAGGATTCCAATGATATAACCAAACACATTATTGTTCATTATTTGGGAATCTAATTCATGGGTTTAGATTATCGGGGTAATTGATTTTTTGTAGAAAATTAAAAATCTTTATACTAAACACCACCCCAAGTTATCGCAATTGCCCAAATTACAATGTTCAAATCCCTAATTAAGTTATCTCAATTGCCCAAATTACAATGTGCTGGAGAACAAATTTTTGACGAATATGATGAAAGAAAAGGCGTAAGGTGATAATGCACAATGTGCTGTAAATCATAATAACTTATCTGATAAAGAACTGAAAAATAAGCGCGGCAGAGACTGGGACGTTTGAATGTTGAATTAAATGATGCTAGAAGACAGCAGGCAGCTGTATTTAGTTGTGCTTATAGCATGCTCTCATTTTTTCCCTATACAACAAACCAAGAGAGGACCTCACAACTTCGTTGATTTGTGCTTTCATTTTTTTTTTTCCTATACAGCAAGCCAATTGCCCAAATTTTAGTGTTTAAATCCCAAATTAAATCTGAAGTTATCCCAGTTGCTCAAATAACAATGTGCTGGAGAACGAAGTTTTGGCAAATATTATGAAAGAGAAGGTGGATTGTGATATTGCACAATGTGTTGTAAATCATGGTGAGAAATCTGACAACGAAGTTGTGAAAAAGAAGCACGGCAAAGAGAGGGACAGTTGGATGTTGAATTAAACGATGCTGGAAGACAGCAAGCAGCTGCATTAAGTTGTGCTCTCATTTTTTTCCCATACAACAAACCAAGAATGGACCTCACAACTTTGTTGACTTATGCTTTCATGACACTAATTTCTGTAAATTTCTTTTACATCAATCAGGTGGCTGGTAGACTATCCAGGGAACCTTAGATCTCTACTATTTATTCCTCTGGTTTGCAGCGGGGTTTTGAAACAGCACACATATTTGCAACCAATTGTGCAGGAATAGAGGTTTGAACATGAAGTAAATCTTCTTCATGCTTCATTTTAATGATTCATATGTCATGAGATGATATGCAACTTATGCTCAAAGTCATTGGGCTCCCTTCATTTAATTATATTTGTGACGCTAGTGATCGTAAATTCAGCATTTATCCATTAATTGCAACTGATTATGTAATGCAATGTAGAAACTAAGGGTCTAGGAAGAGAGAACAAGCACATAAATTTATCCTAGTTCTGTTCAACGAAACTTATATCCACTTTTTACTTTATACAGGAGAATACAACTAAGCTTGTTTTATATCTGTTCACAAGCCATGGTTAGAGTTTTAAACTTGTTCACCGATAGTGATAAATTTTTCTCTTCTCACTTAAAACAAATTATAACTTGGTTCTCACTTGCTCGCTAATAATGAACAGATTTTTTTTTGTACTCACCTTAAACCAATTATAAGAAAGTTTTCTCTCGCTAAGTCACAACAACATTTTCTTACATTTTTTTTAAAGCTCAGAGAATAATACAATAAAGGTAAAGATAAAGAATCCTTTTATCATGGAGGATTATAATAATGCTCACTAATAAACACTCTCAAAGTGTATATGGCTTGGACGCTAAGCTCAGAAAAGTTTTATCCATTAATTGCAACTGATTATGTCTTAATTCTTAATTTAGTAGCATATGTGGGGCAACATCTTTTAAAAATGATATGCATATCTCATTTATCTCTTCCAACACTTGACCTGCTTGCTCTGCCTTGATGATACAAGATCATGAATTGCTGAATTTGAATTTAGATAAATTATGCTAGCCATTTCTTTACTGTAAATCCTACCATTGATTTGTTACGAGTGATCTAGCACTTTTTCTTTATTTTCCTGGCAATATTTATCCTTGATAGAAACTCCAGGTTGTCAAGGATCCTGTACCACATGAAAGACACCTAGGTGATCTTCAATGAAGGAGCAAAAACTGATCCCAAAGCTTACTAGGCTTTTGTATCTCAGAAACATGATCAAGAATTCCCTGTAAGTACTATATAAGCGAAAATGTAAGCATCTAATTACTTGTTACGGACAAGAATACGTTTGGCATTCCTATTCCTCAGCTTGAGTACCGATCAGGCTGCCGACAATAGAAAATTCTCTAAGTTGTGTTTGGATTGTGTAATTTAGAATTTTATGGAATCTATAATGCAAGGCACTTGGATTATTGCAATTCAAAATCTTTGCATTTTAAATTTCTTGTTTGTGTACAACAACAACAACAAAGCCTTTTCCCACTAAGTGGGGTCGGCTACATGGATCAATCGACGCCATAAACATCTATCATAAATCATATTTTTAGATAGACCATTTAAATCTAAATCTCTCTTAATAATTTCTCCTATAGTTTTTCTTGGTCTTCCTCTACCTCTAGTTATTGGACTATTCTCCATCTCATCTACTCTCCTAACTGGGGCTTCTATAGGTCTCCTCCCCACATGACCAAACCATCTAAGTCTCGATTCTACCATCTTTTCCACAATAGGAGCGACTTCCACCTTCTCTCTAATGCATTCATTTCTAATTCTATCTCTTCTAGTGTGTCCACTCATCCAACGCAACATTCTCATCTCTGCAACATTTAACTTATTTTCTTGTTGACTTTTTATTGCCCAACACTCAGTTCCATACAACATTGCAGGTCTTATAACTGTGCGGTAGAATTTACCCTTAAGTTTGAGTGGTACTCTTCTATCACAAATAACACCCGAGGCACTCCTCCATTTCATCCACCCCGCTTGAATCCTATGCTTTACATCTTCTTCTATTTCTCCGTTATGTTGTATGATAGATCCAAGATACTTAAATCGTGTGACTTGTGGTAGGATATGTTCTCCAATTTTTACTTCTACGCTAGAAATGGTGTGCCTCTTACTAAACTTACACTCCATATACTCCGTTTTACTTCTACTTAAACGAAATCCATAAGCTTCCAAAGCTAGTCTCCACCTCTCTAACTTCTCATTCATTTCCTCTCTCGATTCTCCAACTAGAACAATATCATCTGCAAAAAGCATGCACTGTGGCACCGGCTCTTGGATATGTTCAGTAAGTACATCCAAAACTAAAGTAAAAAGATAAGGGCTCAGAGTTGACCCTTGATGTAAACCAACAGTTATCGGAAAATCTTCCGTAAGTCCACCTTTTGTTACTACGCTAGTTGTAACCTTATCATACATGTCTTGGATTGCTCGAATATAAGCTATACGAACTCCTTTTTTCTCCAAAGCCTTCCATAGAACCTCTCTTGGCACTCTATCATATGCTTTTTCTAAATCGATAAATACCATGTGTAAATCTCTTTGATTCTCTCGATATCTCTCCATTAATCTTCGTAACAAGTATATTGCTTCCATAGTTGACCTTCCTAGCATAAAACCAAATTGATTCTCCATCACTTGAGTCTCTTTCCTTAACCTTCTCTCAATTACTCTTTCCCATAATTTCATAGTGTGGCTCATGAGTTTAATTCCTCTATAATTTGCACAATTTTGAATGTCCCCTTTACTCTTATAAATAGGGATTAAAGTACTTTTCCTCCACTCGTCTGGCATTCTTTTAGATCTCATAATTTCATTAAATAACTTTATGAGCCAACTTATGCCTTTCCCTCCTAAACTCTTCCATACCTCAATGGGTATATTATCCGGTCCAACTGCTCTGCCATTCTCCATTCGTTGTAATGCTTCTTTTACCTCTACCTCACGAATCCTACGATAAAAAGTATAATTTTGATCCTCTTCTCTAATATCTAGTCTATCCGATTGCAATAAAATCTCATGTCCTTCATTAAAAAGCCTATGAAAATAATCCTTCCACCGTTCTCTGATATCTTGTTCCGTTACTAACACTTTCCCTTCTTCATCCTTGATGCATTTCACTTGGTCCACATCTCTTGTTTTTCTTTCCCTACTTTTAACTAGCTTATAAATACTTCTTTCTCCAACTTTAGTACCTAAAGATTGGTATAATCCATCAAATGCCCTTGCTTTCGCTTCACTCACTGCCTTCTTAGTGTCTTTTCTTGCTACTTTATATTTTTCCCAATTTTCATTACTCTTACATAATGACCACACTTTGTAACACTCTCTTTTAACTTTAATCTTATTTTGTACACTCGCATCCCACCACCAAGATTCTTTATCCCTAGGTCCAAAACCCTTTGATTCACCTAATATTTCCCTTGCTATCTTCCTAATTTCTTTAGCCATTCCATTCCACATATCATTAGCACTTCCTTGTATTTCCCAAGATCCTTCCTCCACAATCCGTCTCTGCAAATTCCTTTCTTTATCCCCCTTTAGTTGCCACCACTTAGTTCTTAACACCCTATCTTCGCCTTTGTTTTTTACTCTCCTCTTAACTCTTACATCCATAACCAAAACTCTATGCTGAGTAGTTAAACTCTCTCCAGGGATAACTTTGCAATCTATACAAAGTTTTCTATCTGATTTCTTTATAAGAAAGAAATCAATTTGAGAACATACCCTTCCACTTTTATACGTGATAAGGTATTCCTCACGCTTTCTAAAACAAGTGTTAGCTAATATAAGATCGAACGCTAATGAGAAATCTAGAATAGTTTTACCCTCTGCATTTGCTTCCCCTATGCCATATCCTCCATGAACACCCTCGTACCCTGAAGATACCCTTCCCACATGACCATTTAAATCTCCTCCTAAAAGAATCTTTTCTCCGAGTGGTATTTCTTGAACTAAACATTCTAAATCCTCCCAAAACTTTACCTTGTGATATTCTTCTAGCCCTACTTGTGGTGCATAAGCACTAATAACATTAAAGATTTCCTTTTCTACTACAAACTTTAATGCAATGATTCTATCTCCCAACCTTTTTACATCCACTATCGCATTTTTCCAAAACTTATCTACAATTATACCTACTCCATTTCTAAATTTAGCCTTACCAGTATACCAAAGTTTAAAACCTGAAGTGTCTAATTCTTTCGCTTTTTCTCCTACCCATTTAGTTTCTTGTAGACACATAAAATTAATCCTCCTCCTAATCATAGTATCTACTATTTCCATAGACTTGCCCGTAAGTGTACCTATATTCCAAGTGCCAAAACGAATCCTACTCTCATGAACTAGCTTCTTTAGCCACATTCGTTCACGAAAATGTGGGAACCTTTGCTTATTTTTCACTACATCCAGGCGTCGATGCAGCGGCTCTTGCTCACTTCTCACTGTACCCGAGCTATACAGCGCGTTACTGACAGGCAACGACCTAGCTTTACGTTTAATATATCGATTGTCCATGTCATAAAGATTCGACAAAGTTTTACGTTGGCTGTCGACTGCCTAACACAACCCTCCTCTTTTTCCCGGGCTTGGGACCGGCTATGAAAAATAATTTACATGAAAATTTCTTGTGTGAACATATATATATATATATATATATAAGTATGTATATATATGTATATATATATATATATATATATGCTTGCACATGCATATCTGTAAATGTCTACACGTGATTGTGCATGTGTGCATGTGTATATGCAAGAATTGAGCCCTTTAAAATGAGAGAGGCAATTCTCAAATTTTACCTATTTAGTTGAAATTTTAAATTCTTGCAAATTTATTATATTAAATTATCTTAAAATTTTGAAAATTCAATATCTCCTTATCCAAACAAGAATTTCTCTAATGAAATAATTCAAAACGTGGTTATAAGATAGTCGGGTTAGGGTGGTTAAGTAGGTATGGGGTAAGATTAGTAGCCCAACGAACAATAGACAGGACCTCCAAGCTGACATTTGACCATATTGGCTTACTCTCTCCGTTTCTTTGCTACCAAACTTGCACAGCTTTGAAGAAACTCTTTGACTTTGGTTTTTAGGTTTATCTATGATAATTAGGTGAATAGGTGTATGATGATTTTTCTTAAATAATAACTTTTAAATATAATTAAATGGCAACTCAAAATAGCTAAATTCAGAAATAAACCATTTAATTATCTGAGATAGCAAGATAATGTTTCAAACAGTGGCAAACAGCTAGTTATAGCCCTTGTAATCTCTTAACAAAAACCAATGAAGCACAAGACAGATTTTTGCACCTTTAAGTATAAAAAATAGCAAACAATACAATGGCACTAAGGCATTGTTTGACACAGGAAATTAGTTTTTGATAGAATAGAAATGAGAAATAGAATGGGAATAGACAAGAATTTTGTATCCCATAGTTCTATTTGGTATGATGGAAGAAGAAATACTATTATTTTTATTTTTTTATATTTAGTTGGATAGAAATGATATAAAAATTGAATGAGAAGAGAATTAAAAGATCAAAATACCTCTAACTATTTTTTACTAATGAAAATAAAATAATAAAATAATTATTTTTAATTATCAATAACAACAAAAAATAATAAAATAATATTTAATTTAAAATTTTATTTTTGATTAAATTTAGTAAGAAAAAAAATTATTTGAGAAAAAATAAAATGATCTTAATTTTTATTCTTTTACTCAATAAAATTCTCTCTCACCCCAAAATAAAGTGGGAGACAACTCACCCAAAAAAGAATTATCCTATATATCAAATATGTTTTTATCTCAATCTCACTCATTTTCTCTTTTCAACATTCAACTCTCTCATCTACCAAACATGGCCTAAATATAACGCAAGGCAGAAACCAAGGGTCTAGGAAGAGAGAACAAGCACATAAATTTATGTTAGTTCAGTTCAACAAAACTTACATCCAATTTTCATGTTATACAAGAGACTACAACAAGCTTTTTTTTTTTTTTTTTCTATTCATAAGCAACGGTTACAGTTTTGAACTTGTTCACTGATAATGATAAATTATACTCAACTCACTTAAAACAAATTATAAGTTGGTTTTCACTTGCTCCCAATAATGAATAGATTTTTTTTGTACTCACCTTAAATAGATTATAAAAAAGTTTTCACTTGCCATCTTCTTACAATTATTATTTTTTAAGTTCAGAGAATAATACAATAAAAGTTAAGATAAAGAATCCTTTTATGATAGAGGATTACAATTATGCTCACTAATAAACACTCTCAAAAGTGTATATGGCTTGGACACTAAGCTCAGAAAAATTCAACCAACCACAGCAGGAAGAATATTGCATAATTTAAGTTTGTTTGTGTTGGGCTAACCTGCCTCGATTCTAAAAAACGTCCCTCATGTATATAGTCCTTAGCAACTTGCTTTTGGACAATTTTCAGCCATGAAATTGATTTGATCTTGAATCATTTTCCGCTTGCATGCTTCCTTTTCCTTTTCAAATCCAATTTAGTCGTTGGCCTTGAAGGTTTAGTACTCCTTTGGACAGATTGTGGCTTCATTTCAGCTTCCATTTTTGCTCTCGTGAAGAAGTTTTGGGCTTCATTATTTGAACATTTGGACGCTATTTCTCCCTTGATTGGCTTGTTAAATGCCATATATTCTCCTCTGAAGAAGTAAGCTGCCATAACATCTTGATCGGCTTTGATTTTAGCTTCTTAATGTATATGGCCGTTGAGATAACTTGCCCATGTGAATGAGAGTTGACTGGCTTTGAAGAACAAGATTTTACCTAGATTATATGGGATAAATTAGCCAACAATCAGATTTTAAAGTAATCCAATCGGCTATGATACAATATGCTTTTCAATTAATTGATTAAATTTCAAGTCAAAGGTTTTGACATCGTCATCAAGATTGAAAGATATGAATTCTTTCAATTTGGATCATCATATATGGCGTGGGATTAAAACAACTTTTAATATTAGAAATTTTCAATCTTTCTCTCATTGCAAAGGATCTATTTTGGGATAAAAATATATTTTATTTAGTGAATATCTGAGAGTATTGAATTGTAAAGCCTTAATCAAAGGGTAATTTTTATTCTATCCCTTCTTATAAGCTCTCCTTTCCAAGATGATAGAAATTGTTAGAAGTGATTCGATATTAGCGAGTGCGTAAAAATCAACTTGATTGTTGTTGTGAGTAAGACCATAGATTTTTTTTTTTTTTGTAGTGTGTGAAATCTTAATATTGATAAGAAACTTGAAAAATTGATCATTATAAATTGTTAATTCTTGTTCAACTTTTTTTTTATTATTAAAGATTTGTTTTATATGCTAATAGGCAAGATTTTCTCTCCTCCCAATATTTCCTAGTCCCTAGGAATCAGCTCTGATTCTTCTTAAATTGGATTTTTTTACTCATTCCAAAAGCATGTTCATCCTTTTGACATCATTAAGATTTTAATTTTTTTATTTTGAAAAAATAAAAATAAAAATAAATTTTCAACTATTAACTAAAAAAATTAATGATTGAGATTAAAAAATAAAAAAATTTAAAATATGAATTATTTAAATTAAATTTAAATAATATTAAACAAATGAATATGTATTACCCATCCTTTAGAATGAGTAGAAAATTCAAGTTGGGTTCTTTGTATCTCTAGGAATCTTTTTTTTTTTTAATTTATTTAACGTATCCCTAGAAATCAACACGCGTAGTGCAAGGGTGAATTCTGCATCATAAAATTCTAGGACAGCCACGAATGCTTGACTACCCATATGTGTTGTTCGTGTTCGGGCTTTCATACTCCTCCTCAGTGGCATTATTACAAACAACGTCTTTATTATATGCATCGTTATGTACTGAAGAGGTCAACCATAATATTCTACATTAAAAAAATTTGAAAAATGTTAGATTAATATGAAGAAGCAAGGTCATTATTAGATCCTAAAGCCAATATTTTATACGTAGAACTTGGACTTTGACAAAAAAATAAAATGTATCTGCAGTTGCACCTGTAATGGTTTTTTTTTTATTAATTATGACATTTACATATTATAAATATCTGATGAAATTTTGTTTGATTTATTTTGATTGATTTGGTATTATCCTTATGTTTAAGAAGTTGCAGTGAAAAGCTGAGAATGATTTCCCAATATGCTGTAATATTGATCTCTGGTAATTAGAAATTACAATTTTCTCTGGTTAAATTTGGCTACTGTAGCTAAAGTTACAGAATACCAAATGTGCATATAATTATTAAAAGGCACAGTGTATTTGCTTCCTCCTTTTTGGAGTCATACGCCATGCGACAAAGTCTTTCAGCAAGTCATTGTCACCATCGTCATTATAAAACACGACTCAATTAGAAATCAAGTGCACCAAACAACAAGATCATAAACGAACAGTATATTGCTATCTTATTAAGAAAATAACTGTTAAACCATTAAATAAGTGTTTTGGTTTTTAACATTGATGACACCCTTATTTTATTTTATTTTTGATATATTAAAATATTTAAATCTTTAACATTATGCATATTTTCATCTCACGCTTGCCACATGAACTAATTCCAAGTAGTATTGATGAGAACTTTATTAACTTATGCAGATCAACAAGTGCGGCCTGGGGGAATGATAATAATAAGGAATATTTAAAAAAGAAGATGCTAAGGGGACTAAATCAACCAAAAAAAAAAAATCCACTAATCCTATATTTTTCTGAACATCCTTATTGATTGTTGTATATTGAAAATTCAACTATAGTGGTGGGAGTAAATTCTTCTGTTTGCCACTCACATTTAAAGGGTGTTCCATTCGCAGACCAAGGCAAGTGGTGGAAAATTTATTATCCATCATGAACAGGGCCCTCTCGCATTTTTAATATCTTATTATAATTTTTAATAAGCTTATTTCTTGTCTTATATACATGACTAATAATCTACTTCCAAGTTTGGTTCTTGAAGGCATAGACAAAGACAAAATTACACTTAGCTCTAATAAGATATGACAACCATCTTTAGCCTCGTAATACTGGCCACAATATCATTTATGTAAACACGCACCCACATGCACCAACGAAATATTTCAATTTTTTTTTATTTAAACTTGACATCATTTTTTGGGGGGCTTTGTTTTACCTACCTAACCCAAGCATCAAACAAAATTGACATAATTTTTAATGTCTTTTGAAGAATCTTTTATAATTGACTTTGTATGGGGTATATAAATTTAGAAATTTTAAGCTCAGATCTTATAATAAGTTACTAAACGGTACTTTAAAAGATAGGAGTGCAGATCAACTTAGTTAGCTTATTGAATCTGATTTAATTCTATTAAATCAGCTCAATATTTTTCTTAAAAGAAAATTAGCCAAACTAGACAGGACATTAAACCAAACATGTCGGTTAGTTTTGCTTAACTTGAGTCTAATTATATATATTTTAAAAAATCATTTTACAATGACTTATATAAAAACTTTATTATATTGAGATAAAATGTTATTTTATAAAATTTTATGTAAATATTTTTTCTTAAAAACAAAATATAATTTTTCAGAAACTTTTTTAAGAGTTATTTTTTAATTTTTACAAAAAAAATTTATCCAAAAAGAAAGAATTTAATTTGGCCATATCAATATTACTTGACCTAGCTAGAGATATACTGACGTAACCCGAGTCAGGCTGAGTACTGAATTTAAAAAAAAAATAGCCTCACACTATATCAAATTGAATACTTAATTAAACAAAAATCTAACCCATATGCACTCATATTTAGAGAAATTAGAGGAATGATATTTTCTAGCTTAAAATTTTAATATACTAAAGCGGCAAAGTCATTGACTACAAAAATAATTCGAGGTCAACAAAAAAAAAAGCAGGGTGCAAAAAATTTTCGTATTTATATATTTTTTCTCTATCAATATTTTCATGTAAGTTCAGTTTATATGACTCATAATTCATATTAAGAAGAGTGCGTGTATAAAGAGACATTTTTATTATACACGTGAACATTTACGGGACCAATTTAGATATAATAAGATAATTTATTTTTTATATTTAAAAAAAACATTAATGCTATTCTGTAAATTTATTAGCAATCGATTATTTTAAAAAAGTTAATTTTAAAATTAATATTTTTGAAAAAAATCATGATCCCATTTAATGTTTTCCACGTGGAAATTTTCAACTGTACATTTATGGACCTCTGACTGGCCACGCCATCCTTTGCTTCCTCCAACCAACCGACCCACACGTCAGTAATCACAATTCACAAACTTTTTATTTCCCATTAATTAGCAAATTTAATTTAGTTGTTCAACTTGTCCTGCCAGCGCAGCAAAAAGCGAAGCTCCTGTCGTGTCCTTCTGATCATTTTCAAATGAATCCATATCTCTTCCTTCCTCACTACTCGTGACCACTCTCCATGATCAGGAAACGAACCAGAATTCTCACAAAACCGGAATTCCAATTCCACTGAAAGGCCACCCTGAATTTCCAATTTTGTTTTGAAGTTCAGATTTCAGTTGAGTTGAGTATGAATGCGTGATGCTTTGAGCTGGAATTAGGATCTATATAAACTCGTCTTTTCTGGGGAGTATAAAATGGGTCTCTGCAATTCAAAATCCTTGGCAAACCGCACACTTTCTCCAACCGAATCCGATACTGAATCACCCAGGAAGAGCCACATACCAGCTAGAGACAGCTCTTTGCCAGTTCATGGCAATCCTAAACCCCATTTAAGCTCTGTAAATGAAGAAAACCCTAGCAATGAGCGAAACGAGGAGAAGAACGAACTAGAGAATGGCAAAAAATCACCATTCTTTCCGTTCTACAGTCCAAGTCCGGCACACTATTTGTTTTCGAAGAATTCTCCTGCAAGGTCTCCTGCAAATGTGAGCTCGAACTCTACGCCAAAGTGGCATCTCAAGCGGTCGTTCCTGCCACCGTCGCCGGCGAAACACATAAGAACCATGCTGGCCAGGCGGCATGGTTCGGTGAAGCCGAATGAGGTGACGATACCGGAAGGGAGCGAAGCAGAGGTGGTTGCTGGGCTGGATAAGAGTTTTGGATTCTCCAAGCATTTCGGAAACAAGTATGAGGTAGGAGACGAGGTTGGGAGAGGGCACTTCGGATACACTTGCGCTGCTAAATTGAAGAAGGGCGAACTCAAGGGCCAACAGGTGGCTGTGAAAGTCATCCCGAAAGCAAAGGTTTGCATCAATATGCATAATATTCATCTTCATATTGAACATGTTGCGATTCGGAATGATTTTTTATCTTGGGTTGACAGAGGAACGGAAGCTGCAGCTTGCCACCTAGAATTGAGGCTGTTAATTAAGAAATTCCATTAACGCCTGTTAATATGGATATTCGGTTGACCTGTTAATCGTCATGGAATTGTCTGTATGTATTAGGCTTTCACAGGATCCAGGGGTGGCAATTATAAATTACTCTTGTGATTTTGTTCAAAATTATATAGAATTGTTGCTGAGGGAAGATTGAATCATGGAAAAGCCATTTATTAGTTTGTGGTTGTCTATACACACTCCAGGTCGAATAAAATCACACGCCAATTAAAAAAAAAAATCCTGAATTATGCTTTCTAAAAGACGTCTGAAAAAACTCGGCAAAATGTTGAGGCAGATAATATGATGAGTTCTTAAAATCCCATGCTATAATGTCATAAGTTTTTCCCTTGAACGGGCTTCACTGCTTACTGCCCACTGAGGTTCTTTTGTTTCATATTCATTTTTGTTGGGCAAAGTTAATGCACGTTTCTGTTTTTTGTTTTAGTTTTACCTTTTCCTTGAAGCATCTTGTTTACAATTTGTGAAGCATGGCTCTCTATACCATTTATGTAATTGTAATTTATTTTGTAATTGAAACAACTCTTGCATATTTAAAAACTGGCATGCTGAAAGTACTGCAAATTAATTGAAACAACGCTTGCTTTTTTTTTTTTTTAATGACTATGATAATCTTTATTGATTAAAATGTTCTGGTTTTAGATGACCACAGCTATCGCTATTGAGGATGTGAGAAGGGAAGTAAAAATATTGAGAGCTTTGGCTGGACACAAGAATCTAGTCCAATTCTCTGATGCATACGAGGACCATGACAACGTCTATATAGTAATGGAGTAAGCTCTGATTCCGCACTTATTTTACATGCTATTATCCATCTTTTGTGGCCGTTTGGTGTACACTTGGTCAGGATTCTTGTCTTTCTCTTTTATGGTGATTGTGCAGGAGGACCGTTAGTTTGTAATGAATTTTTGTGACAGCTTTTCTAAAACTCTTGCCATATGCCTCAGGTTGTGCGAAGGAGGGGAGCTATTGGATAGAATACTTTCAAGGTACTTATTTTAGAGGAAATAAATATATGTTCTTTGAAGCATGTCAAAATTGTATGCTGATGATGGAAAGAGGGTAAAAAATGGAACTGATTGAAAGAGACAATATGCTATGATGGCTATAAGATATTTGTTTCCTCTTGCAGAGGTGGGAAATACACAGAGGGCGATGCAAAAGCTGTTATGATACAAATACTGAAAGTTGTTGCATTTTGCCATCTACAGGGTGTCGTGCATCGTGATCTTAAACCTGAGGTGAAGTATATTCATATCTTTGCAATTTCCTTTTTCTGCATGCTATGATTGAGACATTGAGTTCGGCTTAAGCAGAGCAAATCGGATGTGTGCAGTATCATTTGTACTACAGCTACAAATATCACTTTCTCCTTCTTCTCCAATAGCAGAGTCCCTTCCCTTAAAAGAAAAATAGAAGGAACCAAAATAGGGTCAATGCTGGTTTATGGCTTTGTTAGGATGCAAAATCTGTGATAGCTTTTATGATTTCCCTGTTTTTAGACAAAAAGAAGGAAAAATAACAGGAAAAATGGTCTGAGAAGAGATTCCATCTATTAGGGTAGTCTTTGATGACCTCTTCAGTAAAATGTTTATAATTTTATGTGGTTCTTGAGTCTTGTTTTCTTACTCTTATCAAGTGTTGACTTCTAAGGATAGCTAATTTCTGGATCAGAACTTCTTGTTTACATCCAAGGATGAAAACTCAGAGCTGAAGGTCATAGACTTTGGGTTGTCAGATTTTGTAAAACCAGGTATGTTGAGTCACTTAAAGCTTTGTTGTTATTCAATATTACTTGGTCTATGCTTGAGACTTTTCATTGTTCTTTATAGATGAAAGGCTTAATGATATCGTTGGTAGTGCATACTATGTGGCTCCTGAAGTTCTACATAGAGCTTACAGTACGGAGGCTGACATCTGGAGTGTTGGTGTGATTGCATATATTTTATTATGTGGCAGCCGCCCATTTTGGGCTCGGACTGAGTCTGGAATATTTCATGCTGTATTGAAAGCTGATCCAAGTTTTGATGAACCTCCGTGGCCTTCTTTGTCAGCTGAGGCAAAGGACTTTGTTAAGAGATTACTAATTAAAGATCCAAGGAAAAGAATGACTGCTGCACAGGCATTAAGTGAGTTTCTCATCCTCTTTGGAGACACTGTTTTCTTTTCTCATATATCTATTTTGTTACTTACACTTGTATATTGCAGGTCATCCGTGGATTAAAAATTATAAGTATGTAAAAGTACCTCTTGATATTCTAATATTCAAGCTCATGAAGGCATACATGTGGTCTTCACCTCTACGGAAAGCAGCTTTAAGGGTGTGTATGTTATATCATGTAGAACTGTGTCTGCTTTTAACGCTTGATATTGGATGCAACAGAGCCTTTACTGAACTATATATCCTTTCATGTCATCCCTTTGATTTGAGCTACTGGAACTGTGCTTTCCATCGGTCTCTACTCTTCAACTAATAGTTGTACTATGTCTCTAAGACTTCATTTTGCCATTTTAATTCAGGCTTATAGAGGTGATTGTTACACAAACAATCAAAAAACAAACTGCTGATTTTCACTCCTTCCACAAGGTTGGCTCTTTTTCTACGTATAAGAAGCTTCCAGAAGTATGAATTAATGACAAAAAAATTCCACATCTACTTTCTCTTCAGAGACAGAACAGTTGGATGTTAGCTGGGGCATTGCATTTTTAAGTGCTTCTTTCTGTGTTTGATGTTGATCTCACTATGCATGTAGTATTTTTAATAACAAAATATTCTTTTTGTTGGCACTGAGACAGGCTCTGTCTAAGACATTAGCCCTTGATGAGCTATTTTATTTGAAGGAGCAATTTGCACTTCTAGAGCCAAGCAAAAATGGCACCATAAGCTTGGAAAATATAAAAACGGTTGGTTCCTTTCCAATTCTTCTTGTATACAATATTAAGAGAATAATGTTTGTCATCTCATGCTTTTGAGGTGGTCAGGCCTTAATGAAAAATGCAACGGATGCTATGAAGGAGTCACGCATTCCTGACTTTCTGGCATCAGTAAGTGCTGTGACTTAACTGTGGAATGCCTCAATATGATCCAATTGGCATTTTAGCCTTTACTGGTCATTGACATTGATGATTTCGGTTGGCAGCTTAATTCACTGCAACATAGAAGGATGGATTTTGATGAGTTCTGTGCAGCTGCACTTGGTGTTCATCAACTTGAAGCTCTTGATCGGTGGGAGCAACATGCACGCTGTGCCTATGAAATTTTTGAAAAGGATGGGAACAGGGTTATTGTCATTGAGGAACTAGCTTCGGTATGATTGATCTAACTTCAAAGATGGTTTATATACATGCCCGGGTATACTGTATGCTGATAATATTATTTAGTGAATGTTTTTTGACAATTTAAGACATCTACCAATTTCCACCTTTAGTGATGTTGTAGTTTGACCAATGTAATTTTTTTCACAACTCATAATCCTGTTTGCATTAACAATTTCTAACAACATAGCAATTTCTAAAATGATCATAAATTTCAGTTAATTGGTTGTTTATCTTTCTTTTCGTTTACTATGTAGTGTACATTATAATAGAAAAATTGCTGAAAACTATTTTGTGTAAACTTTTTTGTTAATCTTTTATCAATAAATAAAGTTTATAGGTAAATTTATGTTAATTTAGTATTAGTTGTTTAGATTTCAGTTTACCCACGACCAATGTTCATCACTTTGAGATGCAGTTATGGAAATTCATTTCTAATTTATGGCTTTAAATAAATAATCAGGAGCTTGGCCTTGGTCCATCTGTCCCTGTTCATGCTGTTCTAATTGATTGGATTCGGCACACTGATGGAAAGTTAAGCTTCCTTGGGTTTGTCAAATTGTTGCATGGTCCATCTCGAAGTCTTGTAAAAGCTCTATAGAGGGTTTGGAAGGTCCATAAAAGATACAAAGAGGGCTCAGTTATACTACGATGATTTGGCCAATAAAATGTTGGTCAACACTCTCAACCCTCATTATGAAGAGATCTTTGCCACTGTCATATTATAACTCAGCATAAATCATCTGAGGCTTTTCTACTTTGTAAGGCTTGAGCTCGTCTACGCTATAGGCATTTTGTATTTCTGGTGTAAAGCTCAGTGTGTTGAGTTGCAGGTGAGATTTTCTAGTTGTTGTTAGCTGGTTACACGTGATATTCTGTGACATGTTCCAAGATTCACAATTGAAGAAAAGTGTCATTTTTTGTCCAAATGGATTCATTGCATTCCATCCAAGCGGAACAAAATAGGTTGTTGTTAAGGCTTTTAAGGGCTTTCGGGTTTATTGTTGCTTTTGGGAATTTGTAACTTGGTCTTGATGGATGATTTCCTCATCATATAAGGTGCTGACTGCGTTCGTAGTTTAAAAAATATTAAAGCTCTAGGAGAAGCAGCCCAAGTGGAGTAGCTATTCCTGCACTGAAATTGAGGTTGCATTTGTATGAGTATAGCTAATAATAGCAGGGATGTTCCAGAAGCCTGGTTGGCAAAGGAACTGAGAAGAATATACAAAGCTTACTTATGAAATCCAAATAAGGGGGTAAACTAATCACCTCTAGAATCCCTATGCGACAAAAACACTTAAAACAAGCTGAATGTTCTGATGGACAGGTATAAGTTGACCCAAAACAAGAAAAAAAAAATGAAACACAGGCATACAAGACTCTTAATGACATGGGAATGTCAAAATTGGAGGAAGGCTGAGGTTTGAGAATATAAAACTTTCATTGTTCCTGGCATTTATTGTAAAGCATAAATGCAATTGTATCCTATAAAAATAAATTGCAAGTCATATTACATATAATAATAATAGTGAAAGCAAATTCAATGATATAAACACTTTTAGTCATGTTTTTCTTGATTTGATGAAGAACTTAATTCACAAATTCAATTCTCTAGTCTATAGCCAAGAAGATTGTAGAATGTAGATGAAGAGAGAAGAGGGAGAGAGAATTTTTTAATAAATATACGAGTCTTTGTGATAATCAATTAATTGATTCTTTTCAACAATAACTGCTTAAAATACTAATGTAAAAACTTGTCACTCTCTCATCAAAAGAAGTTAGTTAACAATATATAGATATTCATTAACTTGTTAACTAAAATATCTAGCAATTTAAAATTCAAAAATTAAAGACTACTAATTAGAATAACTTAACTTAAATTTGAGATATTATTTAATTTAATTTTACTTCAAAATATCCCAACAATTGATATAGAATATCGTAAATAAATATTTAATTAAAATAATATTTTAACAAATATATTAAATTAAATATTCCAACATTTTCTCACTTGGTTTGATTATAATTTGACAAATAGCATGTTTATGGGTAAATATACAAATATTATAAGAATCATAACAATAAATCCTTTAATCAAATAAGTATTATCTTTTATGTATTACTGGTAACATGTTTTTAACTTTATGGGATATACAACTTTTATCAATAAACCTTAAATATTTATTCAGGTTCCAACTTACATACTTGTCAATTTCTAGCACCCTTTTTGTTAAAAGATTAGCTAGCATTTCTTTCGTCTGAATGTGCTCTGTGACAACTTGATCAGCCTTGACCTATTCTCTCAAAATTAAATACTTAATGTCAATATATTTATTTCAACTTTCACTTTTCTTATTCTTAGTTAAAAAAATTGCAGCTATCTTATCACAATGCATCCTAATAAGCTGAGAGATTGAGTTCACAATCTTAAGCCCAATAATAAAATTTCTCAATCATATAATCTATGAACTTGCCTCAAAACATGATACAAACCTAGCTTTCATAGTAGAAGTAGCGTCAATAATTGTTTAGTACTTCTCCAAAAAATAATTCCCTTATCCAATAGAAAAATGTATCAAAATGTTAATTTTTTTGAATTAACATATCTTGTTAAACCTGAGTCTAAATAACCAACAACTCCCAAATTATCAGTCATTCTATAAGTAAGTATATAACCTTTCATACCTTAAAAGTATCTCATAACATTCTTAGTAATTTTTCAACGATTAATTTTTAGTTTACTTTGGCATCTTCCTAATATGCCTACAACGAAACCATATCAAGTCTTGTATAGACCTATGCATACCTTAAGCTTCCTACTGTCGAAGCATAGGGAATATTCTCTATCCTTTTCCCTTTCAACTCATTATCGGCAATTGAAATAAACCAAATTTGTCATTGTTTACCATAGGTGCCACACGATGTGAACATTCTTTCATTTTAAATCGTTTAAGAATCTTACTTATATAAGTTTCTTGCGATAATTCCAAGATACCATCTACATATAAGACCAAAAATATGATATTACTCCCATTAACCTTGTGGTAAGTATACGTTGATCCATAATATTTTCAATAAAAGCAAAAGATGCAATTACATAGTGGAACTTGAGATACTATTGTCGTGAGACCTGCGTGAGATCATAAATTGACTTTTTGAGCTTACATGTTATATTCTCACTAGTGGTTGAGGTGAACCCTTCATGTTGTTTTATATATACTTCTTCCTTACATTCACCGTTTAGGAAGGCAGTCTTAACATCCATTTAATATAATTCCAAATTAAAATTTGCTATTAATGCTCAGATGATATGAAGGGAATCCTTCTTAGATGTAAAAGAAAAAGTCTTTCTATAATCAATTCCTTTCTTTTAAGTAAAATCTTTAGCAACTAACCTTGCCTTATATTGTTCAATATTGCCCAGTGAGTTTCTTTTAGTCTTAAAGATCTATTTATAGCCAATTATTTTGGCCCTTTAGATAATTTTACAAGGTCCCAAATATTGTTGTTTGCAATGGATTCCATTTTATCAATCATGGTATCATACGACAGTTTAAAATTTCACTATTCAATGTTTGGGAAACTGTTATAAGGTCATTCTCAATACTTATATCATAATCAGATTCAATTATGTACATCAAGTAATCACTAGGTATTATTGTCTTTCTTTTCCTAATTGATCTCCTTAATTTAACCTATTAAGGTTGTTTAGTAATAATAACATCTATCACTAGTTGAGGTACCTCTTCATCATTATGAAATGTCTTATCATTAATAGTAGGATGATTATACTCTTCATTGCATGATCAACTTGGGTTACTAGAGCCTCATTATATTCTATATTCACCCTAATAGAATGGGTGTCATGTAGAATCAAACTCCATTATAGTTAATGATAGTCTGTTGTATGTGATTATCCTTATTAATTAAGTCACATGGTTGATCACTTCCATTAATTATGTCATTTTCAAGAAATTTTAGCATTCTTAAATTCTACAAATATTGTTGAATATGAAGGACAGTAAAACTTGTATTCCTTATATTTCTCTACATAATTCACAAAATATGCAGTGGTAGCTCTTGCGTCTAATTTCCTTTCTTATGGATTAAATACTCTTATTTCAGTAGGACAACGTTATATATATGTATGATTCAAGTTAGGTTTCTAACTTTTCTAAATTTCAAAAGGTGTCTCAAACAGTAACTTTGTTAAAACCCTATTTAAAATATACATTGCTGTCTAAAATACATCTATTCACAAGGAAATCAGAAGCTTTGAGTTTCTAAGTATACTTCTTACTATGTCCAATAATATTTCATTCCTTCTTTCAGCAACACCATCTATTTCAGGTGAGTCAGGCATAGTGTATTATGCTATAGTGCCATGCTCTTGAAGGAAATTAACAACCAGACCAGGTACCTATCCATCACTAGCGTACCTACCATAATATTTACTTCTTCTATTAGATCTCACAATTTTAATCTATTTCCTTATATGTTTCTTTACCTTTACTTTATAGTTTTTAGATGCATCAAGTATTTTACTTTTATTATAAAGCAGATAGATATACATGTATTATGAAAAATCATTAATGAAAGAGATAAAATATCTCTGACCATTTAAATATAAATAAAGACAACATATATCAGTATGTATAGTCCTTAACAATTCTGAACTCCTTTTGGCTTCGTTATATGACTTGTTAGTCTGCTTACCTTTAATGTAGTCAACACATGGATCAAAATTATTAAAATTTAAAGGTTGGAGAACCCCATCCTTTACCAATCTTTTGATCTTTTCTATAGAGATATGCCCTAATTTCCTATGTACAAGCTAACAAAGTTCTTATTTATGATGCATCTCTTAATTTCACTTTGCATAGTAACATAAGAATTGGCAATATCAACAATAGTATGAAGCTTAAATAGATTATTAGATAATAAATTTTTCTTAATAGGAACTGAATCTTTTAAAAATTAAAAATAGTTTCAAAAATATTCAAAGAAAAACCCAAAGGAATCAATTGAGAAATTGAAATTAAATTTCTAGAAAAATTAAGAGCATAAAATGTCTATCCAAGGTCTATTACATAGTTAAAAGATAAAATTATTCGATAAGTTCTAACAACCTCCACATTCGAGCTTATTCTA
Source organism: Erythrophleum ivorense (assembly GCA_026724425.1). NCBI lineage: Eukaryota > Viridiplantae > Streptophyta > Magnoliopsida > Fabales > Fabaceae > Erythrophleum > Erythrophleum ivorense. The sequence continues at coordinate 734,198 of JAIUCV010000123.1, read as the reverse complement.
TTATTAGGAAACACTTTATACTCATTAGGATGTGAACTCCTTATGCTAAGAAATCCCTGCAAGGTATTTGAAATGTAGATTGTTGATCTAGTATCAATCCATCATGTATCATGGCAAATATCAATTAAATGAGATTTAAAATACATATTAGATGAAAATATACATTTCCTGGCAAACTAAGTTTTTTTCTTAGTGTACTCTTTTAGGATGTACACCTTCTTTTTGCAAAAGAAGTATCTTACAGTATCTTTACTCATCACATAAACAGGAGGTATGTGTTTCTTCTTGTCATTCTTCTTATAATCCCTTTTCTTAAAATCACTTATGCTAACTAAATAAGCCTTATTTGGAGCACATCCTATATCAATTACTAACCTATACTCTTTCTGTACACATATGAATAATAATTCATCAATAGTCTATTTCTCCTTATGTGTATAATAAGAGGTCTTGAATGCAGCATAATGAGGAGAAGGTTAGTTAAGGATCAGTTAAACTAAAAATAGTTCATTTAGCTCCATTCCAAGAACCTTCAATTGAGAAGCCAGATCCTTCATTTGTATTACATGCTGTCTAATCCTTCTTATACCAATGTGTTTCATTATGTACAATTGAGCCATAAGTGCACCTTCAAATGACTTATCTGATGAAGCAAAATGAGCATCAATGGCCTTAAGATACTGCCTGACTGTCCTGCATTCTAGTATGGACCTATGAATGCTACTTTGTATGTGTTGTTTGATTATCATTATACTAAGGTGTTTTGACCACTTCCAATGATTACACAACATTTTAGCATCTTTGTTTTTATCATCCATAGGTATCAGAGGCTCCTCTACACAAAGAGCAAAATCAATGTCAAGGCATTCCAATTAGATGAGAACATCTTCCTTCCAAGCCTTGTAAGTGCTTCCATCTAAAATGATCTTATTGTTACTATCTGCCAACAATTGAGATGTAAATGATGCTGTAAAGTAATTTTAAACATTAATAATACTTATTGAAAAAGTATAATGTAAATCAACTATCACAGTTATCATAAAATGTATGTTTATTAATGCAAGTCATACTTGCACAAAATTATATCACTAAAATCTTCTTGTGGACAAAGATATTAGTATACTAAATATTTTTGTACTATAATTGATGAAACTAGAATGTATTTATGTTCCCTACTACCCTTGGACTATTTAAAAAACATAATATAACTTCTATTTCACCTTAATTACACGTGCAGTTATAATTATCTACATGTGGGCTAGATATATTATAACTATATACTTAATTATAATTGATATTTTCAAATCCGTATGGAATTCTAATTTCATAATGCATGCATTCTTATGTAAAGGATGTTGTGGCTACTTCTTAAATTATATTTGCAAATCACAAAAATACCTAAATCTATTATGTGCAATAAAAATCTCCACATAAATACACTAATTAGTTTTATCTTAATGAGAGTTTATTTTAATTAATTAATCAACTAAATCTTATGCAATCAATAATTAAAAAATTATCCCTTAATAATTATTCCATATATGTGTTAAAGAGTTTGTCTAAAATAACCCTATATTATTTAAACAAAATTAAATGGTACTAAAATAATTTTATAAAATGCTAAATGTGTCAAAATTGCCTAAATAAATTTTCTATAAATTTAGATAAATTAAATATTACTAAATAACAATTTTGTAAAATTTCTAAATGTGTCAAAAATTTGTTCAAATGATTTTCTTTAATTATAGATAAATTAATTGACACCTATTAATTTAATTCATAAATTAATTTTGGTTCAAAACAAATTTGGGTTAAAACATAAATAAAAATAACCCTATATATCTAAAGTTAAATTTTGAACATAATTTAAACAAGCCAAAAAACAAATTTTAAAGAAAACAATTCAAAAATGACAACAAATTGACTAAAATAGATTTTGTCTAAATATGACATTTTTTGGCCTAATAAATGGTCCAATCAATCATGGTCTAACACTATTTCTTTTTTTTTTTTTTTAGTGTTTTATGGCCCAAAAATTAAAATGGACATAAACCTATAAATAAAAAATAAAAACGGACCAAAAATAGAAATCCATAAGCCTAAAACTATTTGGCCCATAATTTAAACAAATAAATAGACCAAAACAAAAAATTAAGCCCGACACAACAAACTTTTGATGAAACAAAGTGTTTTATTAAAGGGGGTAAACGACGTGTCATTTATGACACGCCAAAACGTAGACAGCCTATGTTCTAAAACAACAAGTCATTTTGGTTGGATGATGTGTTGTTTTGGTCTTTTTTCTTCTCTAATTAGACTTGACTTGACTCGACTCGATTTGACTTAATTTTGAACATACTAGGAAAACTTGATATTTTCTTGCTTGTTTTGGATATGTTTTGGAGGATTCTTAAGCCAAAATGTTCAAAATATCATAAACTATTAATTTTTTACCATTATTAAACAAAACCATGCCAAAAATTTTCTAATCTAATATGCACAACTTTTTAGTTCTTTATGCACAGTTGTGTTTCATAACAACAGCATCCTAAACATACAATCATCTCATTCAATCATAATTTTGAACAATAATAAACCACACATGCACCAAGAATTACCAAACAAGGTGCATAATTATTATCCAAATATACAAATTCATGCACAACAACTTTATATTTGAGAGCTTGCTCCCTTATTTTTAGGCAAATCATATATATATTTCGATTCATATTCAAATTTATAAAATGCTAATCATGTGTGTGTGTGTGTGTGAATTAAAATTCTTTTATAATTGGAATCATTAATTTCAATTTAATAAAAAATCCTAATTAATTAAACTTAAATGAGAAATTCATAAAATCATTACTCTCATAAATTAGGATTCATAAATATATAGCAAGTAAGGACTATCAGATTTAGGCCCTTAATACCACATGTAAATTTTAAATGCAATTTCATTGTACAAAAATAAATTGCAAGTCATATTAGATATAATAGTAAAATAACATAAGCAAATTCAATGATATAAATACCTCTATTTATGTTTTTCTTAATTTGATGAAGAATCTAATTTACAAACTCAATTCTCTAGTCTGTAGCTAAGAAGATTGTAAAATGCAAATGAAGCAGAGAAAGGAGTGAGCGAGTGAGAGAGAAAGAGAAAGGGGGGGAGGGAGATAGGATTTTCTGATAAGCTTTTGAATTTCTATAATGATTAGTTAGTTTACTTTTTTTATCAAAAATATTTTAAAGTGTTAACGTAAAAACTAACTATTTTTTTTATAAAAAAAGATCAATTAACAATGTGTAGATAACTTTACTAATTCATTAACTAAAATATCTGACAATTTAAAATTTAAAAATCAAGAACTATCAATCAAAATAATTTAATTTAAATTTAAGATATTATTTAATTTAATTTTAATTCAAAATATCCCAACAACTAATATGAATTTTTTTAAATAAATATTTAATTAAAATAATATCTTAACAAATATATTAAATTAAATATTCTAACATTTATATGTATAATTTGATTTGATAATCAGAGGTTGATATAGATGTTTCTGACACATGATCATGCAATTATCTTAATGTTTGTTTTTGGGTACATATTGCATCATATCATTAAAGAGTTGCCAAATCATTCCTATTGATTAAGAACTTTGCATGTAGGAGAATAGATAGGTGTACTCACAACCTATAAAATCCTTAATACAAGAACAATATAACACCAACAATCCAGACCCATTGCAACGTCCAGAGCACCAAGAACCATATTTTGGTTTTATGTTTGTGGCGGCCATGACCACAAATGCACATAAAAACTTATAAGCAAAACAATTAAGTTGTGGTGATTTTATATAATCAAATTACTTTTAATCAATCTATAAAGTTTGCCTTATATATGTCAAGGCTAATGAAAATTGTTAATAATAAGACTCTATGAAATTGTAATAATCCTTTATCTTCCCTTTTTCCTTGAATAGGTTTTCTACTGGAGTTTCTCTGTTTACCAAAATATATGAACAAAAATTATATTGATAAACCTAATATGATAGCAATATTTGTCCAAACTTTTTTTCCATAATTTAAATATTAAGTTTTAGTGTTTAACTAATATGAATGTTTATAATTAATTGAATAGTACTAAAAATTCCATGCTAGTGCCAACGAAGGTTTCAATCTTCATATTATGACTTGAGATGTGTAAATTCCTAATCATGGTGTGTTGTGGAAGCATAATAGAACAATTTGGATTAGTGTTTTAAAATTCACACTAACTTAGTTGATCAAAATTAAGACCTCACTAAACAAATAGTCCTTAGTTGGTTAATTGAGAAACTATTTTGACATTTAAAGTGTAAGTAGACACTCATTTAAAAGTGGCACTCTTTTTAATTAGGATTATTGGACAATAAAAATTTTCTATGATGAATAAATTATCGAATGGAGTTTTCTTGCAGTAATGTGAACCTTTTAATACATAACTTATATATTGTTTAATTTTTTTTAATTATAGTTCAATCATAAATATAGATTAAGAGAATACTAAATTAAAAAAAAAAGAAAAAAAAAACTTCTTCTGAATTATATTTATTCCCTAAGACTACGTGTGAGACTTGTTTAAGCCTTTCAGGATCACCAATGACTTTACAAAGCTTCTTGCACCATATAACTGTTAAACATTTTTTTTACATAAGCATGCTTGAAAATTGTTTGCAACGTTCTGAAATAATCTTAGAATCCAATTTTTCAGGAATTAAGTGCATATAGCCAATTGTCAGTTGAAAATGCTTATGTTGAAGTTAACTTAAAGCCTAATGTGGGGATGATATTTGATGCCATAGAACCATCTTGAAAGTTGTAGGTTGATTATGATGAGAGAATTGGATTTGGAGTTAAGAAATTATACACCAATAAGAGTGAAAAAAATGCCTCTGTGTCAACTTACATATTTGTTTGTTACAAAAAGGGAGTTTGATGTAAAAATAAAATAAGTCATCTAACTATCAATTCTTGACTAGAGACCATAACTAATTGATTAGAAATAATGAGAGTCATGCACATTAGTGGAAAATTTAAAGAGCATGAGTTTAAGGAAAAATATAATTATGAACTTTATCTCCTAAAAGCCATCCATATGTTGGCATCTCAGCATAACATATTTAAGGCTTAGGCCTATCAAATTGAGTTGGCAAACGATTTTGGATTTCAATAATGATTCTTGTTTGAGTTGATGAGTAAATAAATGAGAGGAAGAACTAATCTAAGCTATACCTGCTTAGATCAAAAGGATTATCTGCACACCAAAAAAGATAGGAGATTGATATACGATGAAGTAGAATGTTTGTTACAATACTTCTAATGAGAGCTATTAGAAACTTCAACATTTTATCACTTGTATTGAATAGATATAGATGAACAAATAACAAATACATTTTAGGCTAATGTAAGGATGATTATTGATTATACTTATTTCGGTAATGTGATTGCCTTGATACAACATATTATACCAATTGTCAACATAGACAACTAGCTTTGCTCTTTGAGTTCAATCATTATAGAGAAGTGGTGATCTTTGAGATAACATTGTTGTATGATAAGATGGTTGAGTCATTCAAGTGATTGTTCAAATTTTTCTTATAAGTTTACCATAAAAAAAAGAGGTTAAAAACTATTTTTATTGATCAGGATTAAACAATGGCCAGAGTAATAGATGAGGTGATGCTCGGCATATAGCATAAACAATGTACATGGCATTTGATGTGAAACAACACTAAACACTTTGGCAAGCTGATAAAAGAAGACTCTTTCTTCTTAAGTGACTTCAAGACTTGCATGTATGAGTACAATGACAAAATAAAGTTTGAGCAGGTTTGGAGTAGCTTGCTCTTTAGGTATAAGGTGCATGATAATGCATGGTTGAGATCAATATATAGCAAACAAGAAAAATGGGCTGTTTGTTACATAAAGAAAGCATTTACACTTGACATTTAGAGTTCATAATTAAATAAGAATGTTAATTTGAACTTCAAAAGTTAGATGAAGTTAGACTTAAACATTCTTTAATTTTTTAAGTACTTTGAAAGGGTGTTGAAAGATAAAAGATACAATGAACTACTGTGTGAATTTGACTTGTGTCACGAATTACTGAGATTGAAAAGTCAGCATTTGCCTATGTAGCGCTAACTTTTATGGATTTAGTCTTTCACAATTTTTGGCTTGTTCCAAGAAGAGTGAAACAAATATTTAATTGCATATGTGAAGCATAAGAATGAGCCTCTATCATATTATCAACAACTCTTAAAATCAATGCCGTCTCTCAACCATTTATGTTTTGTATAATTAATGAAGGCACCAGTCAAAAAATCATTATTTGTTTGCCTTCATTTAATAATTCAAAATTTTTCATTCACTTTGTAGAAATATGATGGGGACCAAAGTATAATAAGATATTAAAGTTCTACATCAAATAGCATAGACTACTTAATAGAGTACTTAAGTAGGGTGATTCTTCCATCTTAATAATTAGCTTTTAGAGGAGGATTTCCCACTTCAATTGGGTGTCTATCAATTGGTATCAGAGTTGGTAGTCAATAGCTCTGAAAAAAGTTACTTTTAGAAGGTTCTATTTAATATAAGGCTAAGTGAAGTGCCATATAATGTAGTCATTGAGACATCAACTTTCTAATGATAGCTAATTGATGAAATCTAAGGTAGTATGAGATGTTAATGTTTCACATTGAGTAATATAAGTTGTTTAATAAGGTACTTAAGTAGGGTAGTTATACTATTTCAATGGCTAGTTTTTAGAGAAAGGTTCTCTATTTCATTTGGGTGCCTATCAAAATACATGCTGCTTCGCACCAAGTGCAACCTAGACTATCTCATTCAACAGCTCTTGAAATCAATGCCTTCCTTTAGACATATGGTAATCAATTTTGTTATACTAGTTTCTTGATGATAAGCTTTAGTGAATACTAATTTTTTGCTTAATGTCATATAACTAGTGATATAAAGTTGTTCATGTGGAATATAAGCATTGCTTGATTATCTTATACATCACTTGTAGTGCTAGGCCTTTATGGTAATGTTACATATTTGAATAGTTTAAAGAGTTGATTAATATGGAGTCATTATAACTTTACTATGTGTTTTGTGATGCAATACATGTTGACACTATTATGATAAAAAGTATGTGTGTTTTGCTATGTACAACATATTAATATAAATGTAAACCTTTATTATAAGAGAAGAAAGAAATATATCATTTTATTGCAATAGAAATATTCAATTTTATTATAGTTGAAATATGTTAATATACAACTTCATTACACCATAGAAGTTTATACAACTTCATTATAACTCTATTACATATATTCTAAATTTGTTTATACAGTTTCATTATGCCATACAAGTCTATAATACACTTCTAAGGTCTATTTCATTACAACTTCAGGTCCTCATGCTCATTTTTCTATTTTAAGACTCTCTTTAGGTTGGCTACTTGCATTTTTGTTATCTTAGTTAGAATTGTCTTCATCTAGCTTGGAATTTGGCTTCAAATGTCCTGTCTCAATAAGTAGTCAATACAATAACTTAATCCATACATACCAAAAGTCTTAGCAAAATATGGGATATTGCATGATTCTTTCCATAATTCACAATTATTTTTAGAATTCACAATCTATTGAGCTATTGCATAATTCTATGTTATTAAGATATTGCACAATGCTTTTTAGAGTCTAGTATATATGCAACCAAAGTTAAAACTAGTCACAAAAATATAAGACATTAGTGACCCATGCATTGAATATATGCAAACAAACGAGCTTGAATTGAGTCACAATTATGACTCAATTTAGGCTTCAATGGATCACGGATAAAGCAAACTAAGGCAACTTCAATGCATCAATACAAGGCAAATCTTACAATGAACGGTTGAATCGGTCAACGTTGGTTTATCTGAGAAATGACAAAACTAACTATGTGCAACCTCAAACTAACGTCATTACATGTGCCAACACAATTGTTATAGTCAAACACAAATTTTGTTAGACCACATATTTGAACACCAAACTTGTTGCTAACAAGACAATACCTCTACCATGTGTCTAAAAAAATTAGTTTAGTGATATACTAACAAGTTTTATATAAATATAGCCATAAACAAATTATTCATTGATAATAGATTTTAAATTTTAATATATTGAAACTATATTAAATATATTTTTAAATCAATTAATTGTTAATCTAAAGTTTAAATTATTTGATAATCTTGTAACCTTCTAATCTTTAAAATTTATTTATATTTGTTTTTATATTAAAATTTTAATATATAAAATTTTAAAATATATATTTAATTATTATTAAGTTTAACCATAACCAAATCAATAAACCTCTACGATCTGATTTGAAAAAACTGAGGGAAAGTGACAGATCGATGGAGATGTACTCGCGTGTGAGATCAAAGATGTCTGCTTCTAGGGTTTTCATTCAACACACTGCATTTTTGCTTTCCCTTTTAGCTCCATCATTCGCTTTATCTACGCATCCAAATCTGCTACATTACTCTCCACTAAGTGAAACGCACCGTTCGATGATGCGCACTTCGAAGGCAATTTAGTTCAGCCGATTTGGACACCAAAGCGTAAGCGGTTGTGCTTGCCTTCTGCTGCATTAAAGAAGGTTCACCTTTTGTTGGTCTGATCACATTCGTACATGGATGAGACGAGAGGAAAGCGCGCCATCGTTCTTCTCTCTTCGTCCTCTTCTGAAGAAGTTGATGATCACGACATCGAAGACTCACTCAGCGACGACGACGACGACGAGGATGACGACGATGAAATTTCCGATGACAGGGATGATGAGTCCCTCTCCAACAAAGTTGTCGCCCTTCTTCAAGGTTTTTCTGAGGGTTTCTGTATATCTCATTTCTGTATTCTAACAAATCAGTTTATTTATTTCAAATCAGTTCTTAGTTACATGAATTGCTCTAATTCTTTACTTCTTGTGCTTAAAATGAGTAACGAGACTTAAATCAATTTGTTAATGAAGTTTGAAAACCACTCGAGTGATTTTTTTTTTTTTTTATAATGATAGTCTATTGATCATTGAATCTCTTTCTGTTTTACACCTTTTCGTTTCCAGAAGGAAATGATTTAGAATCTTTGAAATTAAACGAATGCAAAGCATATCTGCGGAAAAATGGCCTCAGACTGGCAGGGAATAGAGCTGTTTGTATTAAGAGAATAAGGGAGCATTGGAGGTAATATTTTTCTAGCAATCGAAAGACGTATATTAACTGGGTCTTTGAACTTTAGTTAACTATTTCCTTGGCCGCCTTTTGTGACGTGCAGAAATATTTATCTGCGCCGATAGTTTGTGATGCCTTTTTCCGATATTTAATTTAGAAGCTGTGGTCATAATCATGAATTTTAAGTTTTGAAGTGGGATGGTTAATGCTGGCCGCATAAAAGTCAAGCATATGGTTGATCCCTTGCAGGTAGCAGTGGAAATTGTGGACTATGGACATATATGATGGCTATGAAGCATACTTGAGTTATCAAAATTTAAATGCTCAATATTTTGGTACTGATGTCTTTGTTTTAGCTAAGAAGCATGGATATTGCCAGATATGACAATTTAAAGCATCAAGGTAGTTTTTGAAGTGTCACATAGTGTTTGATACAAGTTTTGGAAATGTGTTGGAAATGGACATTGTTCTTTCTGTAAATATCTGTACTTTATACTAATGAGTGGAATTTTTTTTTCCTTATCAAAAAAAGAATAAGAAAAGAGTAAGATGTTGATTATTTCCAAAGAAGATAGGACTTGTTAGTTTTATTAAATTTTCATAAGACTTACTATCTGAAGAAAAGCAACTCCTAAACTTATTATATTTATCTTTCAATATAGTATTATAAAGTGGCTATTTTGATATCTCAGGATTTAAAGATGGACATGGGTATACATTCTATCCAAGATCATCCTTTATCATTGATTGTACTGGTAAATTGTTTTGTGATTATATTTTCATCTTTTTTCATCTGCTTTTATCTTTGCATTCTTTATATGATTAGTGGCCTGCTCGCTTTTCCTAGGCGATGTGTGTAAGGGAGATGTTGTCCTGTTCAGACAGAAGGTTTATGAAAAGTACTCTTCTCTTAGCTCTTCTTATATCATCATGCTTGATATAAAGATTTTCTTTTAGAACCTTTTTATTATATCCTAAGTTAATGATATAATTTTGACAGGTTTGATAAAGTGACTCAGCAAGGAAGACATGTGGGAAAGAGAACTGTTGCTGGGAGGGTAGTTAAGGAAAGCTATGGTGCATTAAAGCAGCAACATACCTTCACAGTAAGGCTGAGATTTTATAAATTCACGCAAAATAAAAAAAAAGAAAGTGGCTATATTATACCTTTCATACTTTGTCTTTAGATAATAGTTGCTCTCACAGTACTATTGCTCTTTCTCTTTATCTTTTTATGTCTTCGAAGGTGTTTGGTACATTATTATCTTACATTTCTTGGTATCTTAGATACTTTAATATAAGTTACCAAGGTATATTTAAGATTCCCATGTTTGGTGACAATCAAAAGTTGTCATAGAAACGATACAATTAGTATTCTATAAAATTAACAATGCTGAAACTTTGGATTTGCGATCCCCATAGTTTTTGAATAGTATGAGATATCTCTCAAACTTTCTAATGCCTCCTAGTATCTTAGATGACATCAAGCATATTAGATATTAGTGTACCTAAGACTTATTTCGGATGCCTCCTAACATCCAGTATGCTTAATGCCTTCTAAATAGTATGATTGTTGATAATTTAGCTTCATAACAGTAACATACATAGTTGCACAGTCACATGTAATTTTGAAATAAATGTGCTAAGACGTCTTTTGGATTAATGATCTGGACAACTTTGAGTGAGGAACTCTCAACACATGATTTTAGCTCCCTCAAGATTTAACTTTTGCTTCACCATTGTTGTAACTCATTCGATCCAATTCTGCATTTGGTCCTGCAGGTTGAGGTCATATGGAGTAATGGGGTTAAGAAATTGCCTCCACTTTTTTCTCTGCTTGTTAAGGGCCGTAATCTTTATAAATTGAAAACATACAGACAGGTATGCGGTCTCTACATTTTATTTATTTTATTTTGAGTCCCTCATTTGATACTTGTATTATTCTTCCGCCCTTTAGAAATGGAAAAATGAAGCTGAAAGAGTCAAAGTGCTTTCTGAGAAGCACCGGCGTGGTGCAAAGGCCAGGCTTGTGAGAGCAATGAGACAAAAGAAGAAAAAGGGAAATGCAAATGGATGTAAGTATAGAAAGGGGGGTAGAGGGGCTTGTGTCACTATGATTTAGTCTTCCACATCATTGGTAGCTTGTGTTACTTATATTTGATACTTATTAGGTTTCAATGACCATTGTGAAATCCAGCATACTGGACCACCAAAACTGAGAAGATCGTGTAAAGTAGAAAAGGTGAGGCACCTTGATGGACATGGAAGAGCAATCTCTGACTGCAAACCTCAAGAGACCACTTCATCAAGACAAGAAACATGGAAGCATAATGCTTCTTCAAGAGTCTTCAGATCTACAAGAGGATGGGATAAATCTTCAGACTGCTATCAACTTCCAGTTCATTCCCTATATGCTAATTCTCCACAAAGTTTTTATCAACCTCAAGTGAATTACCATAGAAGGATTGAAGCATGTTGTGAGAGAGGCCTCACTCTGAATAGGATAGAATTCCCACCTTTGAGGCCTTATGTTGATGAAAATGTCCCATCTAGATCACGAAAGCTGACTTCCAGTGCTACTAGTCATGCCTACACAAACCCTAGAAACAGATCCGAAATAAAGCATTTGAACGCAGAACATGTTGACTGGCCACCTGCATTCATTTCCTTCAAGAGCTAAGAGGTATAAATGGAGGAATTATGGTCTTATAAGGTGATCCATTGACCATTGTCAAGATTAAGACTAAAGCTATTTGATTTCAGCTTGCAACATCCAGGAACAATGGCATGCCCTGTGCTCCACTTGCATTGATAATTATATAGGATGCATGATGCATCATGATAATTGCAACTATCACTTGTGGTATTTTCTTTGCCGGATGATAACATTAGATTGTAAAACACAGCTTTCATGAAAATTATCATGGCTTTGAGACAGGGATGCGGGAGGAAGTATTGTTACTGCGTTTTTAAGTTTATCTATTGATTGATCTCATGATTGGATGAACAGTAGTAGATATAAGCATTTGTTTCCATGTTTGTGGTGTGCCTCTTTATCAACTGCTTCCATATTTAGAAGTTATATATTCGATCATTTCCTGCTGAACTTGTTTCTTTCCTCATGTTTTATTATACAAAAGTGTTCTTTGTTTGTTCTTGGGCTTTCACCCCTTCGCTTATTTTAAAGAAAAAAAAAGGGTCAGTTGCTTCATTATATTGAACTGACTGTCGAAATGATCCCTGATGCATGATGTGAGCATATTTCTAAGTCTTTTGGTTTGAGTCGCAGTTCTGAGATAAAGCTTTCTCGCAGGGAGTGGTTCATAGGAATTCTAGTAGGCAGGATATCGGTTTACAGTTGTCTTGGTTAAACTATGGGGCTGACTTGCTGTTTCTCGTTGTTTTGCATTTTAGTTAAAGCTGCTGTATGATCTCTGGAGTGGAAAGTGCTGGTGAAGGTCCAGTTGAGCTCTTTGATGTAATGTCGTTACTAGGTCTGTACCTGTTTCATAATTTGAATTACATGAACATTTCTTTCTCAAGTAATTCGACTTGGGATGCGATTTCAAATTCACCTTATATAATTTGAATTATATATATATATATATATATATTTATGTGTGCGTTTGTCCGTGTGTGTTGGGGGGAAATATGTGTTACGTGTGTGTGTATATATATATACATATGCACGCATGCTTACGATGGATATTTTTATGATAAATATAGTCATCTTGCCACTTGCGGTTTCCATTTAAATTATATAATCCATTTTTCATATTAGTAATACATTTAATTAGATTTAAATATTCAAGTTCGGTTGTAGTTTTAAGTATATTTAAGTATGCTTTTGATTCCTTTAATGTATTCAATAAAGTAATTCAGTCATCATAATTTGAAGCAGAGTGATTCTATTCTAATTTCAATTTAGTCTTCTCACATTATATAGAGTAATATCAATCGATTTAATGAAATAACTAATAATGATGATTAAATTTTAAAAATTAAAAGTATAATTAAACATAAAACAATCGAGTTAATTACATAACTTTTTAAATTTTTCTGAAATTGTTTTAATTTTTTATTCTTAAAACAAATTTTAATTTAACTTTTTACTAAAATATTTTCCACAGAAAGAATGCAAAATAATATTTTAGTTTTAAAAATATATTTTTATATCTATAAAGGGTGCTTTAGTTAAAAAATTTATACAAAATGTAATACAATTTTTTGTTTAAAAATATATATATTTTTTAAAATAAAAGATATATATAATTTTAACAACATTCAAAAAGATTTATATAATTTATTCTAAAAATAAGTAAAACTCCAAAGGGCGACGTGTGCTCGCTAATTCTGGGGTCAGCACCTAAAGGCATAAATTCACCTTTATAGTAAACCCAAAAAAAGAACAATTCAAATATTGTTCCCTCGTTGGCAGGTGTTTGGCGTTGCGGAGCCTCGGCATAAGTCAAGAGCCAAATTAACGAGGTAGTGAGAAAGTCTCGAGACAAGGCACGTTGCTATAATCAACTTTTGAGACGAGACAGGAACAACGTCCTGCGTCTGATATGATAGCAATAGCATGCCCCATTATGTATGGAGGAGGCATCACCGTTCACCAATCATGTAATACGCACTCACATTCATTGTGGTGGAACCCTCATTCGCGTTATTCAACGAGTTGAGTTGTCAGGGAAGCTGCTAGTCCCTAAAATATATAACGGCTTCTCCAAGAAATATCGCAACTGACACGTCGCATGTCTTTTTTCATGCGAATGAGCAGTGGAGTTAACACTGCTAAAAAGCGTGTTCAAGATTGAAGCAAGTACACGGAGTTTATGCGTCCCACATTGGAACACGAAGTCCTTCTTTTATCCATGCAACCCTGTCCCCAGCCCAGTCCTTCGTTCCCTTTTAGCTTTTCCGAGGTTGGACCCATAATACTATTAATCCCACTTCCTCCTATACAGGTGGACCCATTACCGACAAAATTGTCGTTAATCATTTTTATAGTAAAATGCCAAAGCTCAGTGGTTTCAGAAAAGATGGCAACTTTACAACAAGCCCTTAGTGAAGATGCTTACATTAAATATGAAAAATATAAAATAAAAACTTCTCTCTTGACCTCTTCTCACTTCTATAACTGGGATCAAGGAAGAGCATAATTAACTAAAAGAAACTTGAGACTAATTGAGAAACGGAAGACTGGTTATAGGAATCGGGAAAGAAAAGAACAAGTATAGGAGCTAGAAGAATCTTGAAGTGGAGGAACGGAGGTCAATCTCCTGGGTCCAAGCACTACGGTCCTGAATGTGCAAGTACCAGTAGGTTTGAGCAAGAGCGTCTGGGTCCATCGTCCCGTTCCCTACTCCACTGGGTTGTTCCCCAACTGACGCTCTCTGTGATGTCGTTGGCCCCCTGCATAACATGTCCAAACCCCACAATTTTCACAATTCAATCACCAATTTGCATATTTGAGCTTTCTTTTTCTGGGAGAAGAGAATCTCATAATTTCTTCCTTTATGGTGAAACAAAAGGAAGGTATGATAGAATGGATAATATATATGAGATGAGCAACTAATGAACTAAAAGATCAGAACGAGGAAAAGGGATAAACATAAACCAAGGAGATCGAACCTGGGTGGGCCAACTACACCGTCGATGATAACATGCGCTACGTGCACTCCCTGAGGTTGAAATTCCTTGGCCAGACATTGCGATAGCGCTCTCAAAGCAAATTTCCCACAGCCTGTCTCATCTCCCATATCCCACCCCAAAGATTAATTTACCAAATAATAAATATAAAATTTACCAAACGAGTCAAATAAAAAGGGGACTCTATTTACAAAGTTCAGAGAAACCAGCAATGCCGTTTAGAGAAGCCGAACAGCCCGTGAAGAGAATTGTGCCCCTTCCCCTTTCCACCATTCCTGGCAGCACCTTTATTAATTCCATTATACCAGAATTATATATAATTGATCGATCGATGATTTGAAAACCGATTAAAAAAAAAAGGAATGGAATCAATAACAATTTGGTTTAATTATAATTTCTGCCGAATGACAAATTGATAGTGGTTTTGAGATATACCTGTTGAGCGCAGTGGAAGGCGCCGACGGAAGAGACGGCAAGAGATTTCTCGAAAGACTCGATGCGAACATCATGGAAGGAGGAGCGGTTCCAAGAAAGAGGCTGGTAAGCATTATAGACAAGAACCTCCACGAATCCCAGAGACAGCACTCCTTCAAATGCCTCTCTCACGCTTCTCGAATCGGAGCAATCGATTCGTATTGCAAATACCTGTGCCTTCTCTTCCCTCGCTATCTCGTCCGCGAATCTTGACAGCCTCCCTGTTCATTCATTGTGCATATATATAATTAAGTGTTGCGTATTGCAGTTGCCGGAGATTAATCGAACAGAAAGACAGAAGAATTAAAAAAAAAAAAGTTGCCTAGGTCACGAGCGAGGATGGCAACGGTGTAGCCTTCGTGAGCAAACTTGCGGGCGATTGATCGGCCGAGCTTGGGGCCCACGCCTACTATAGCAGCAATGCCTCGTGAGGAGGGAGAGCTTGCCATGCTTCGCATCTTCTACTGCTGCAATTATAACTAAGAAGAAAGTGAGAAGCGAGAGAATTGCAAGGGTAGGAAGGAGGAGGATAAGAAGTCTGATGGCGGATATTGGTCGGAAGGTTTATACTATATAGGTAGAAGCGCAGAAATAGGGGAGGAATAATGAACAATAGGCGAAGGATACGAATTAAAGAGAAGGTAAGATGTGCTTGGCCAGTCTGAATCACTGCCTCCCTTACAATAGGCATTCTTTCTGCGTCCTCTCGCTATACTCACTATACTCTCCCCCATAATTATCATCCCACTAGCTGACAAGTCACTAATCACTCGTGCGTCACATTCACACCCACTCTATTACTATTACTCTCCCTCCTACACCATTGTTGCTTTAACCCCAACCTTCTAATTTCCTTTCCTTCGCCGGCAGCCGTCAACGCATCCGTTATGAGAAATGACGATGTCTCTTGAAACACTGCAAAGGTTCTAGTACACACATATAAGTATGACTTGTTCCTCCTTCATCACCAATTAATAGGTGAGACATGGTTAGCCTCAAAACCTTTCTGGAGCATGACCCATCTGTTTAATAAACCCACCCTCTAAATTTTCTACGCTAACCCACTACCCACTGCAACTTGGCGTGTCCTTGTCAATCACAGAAATCAACTTTCATTTTAGATCGGCTTGGTTTAAAGCACGGTAAATATGTTTGTTTCATATATACAAATTGATTAACTTTATAAGGGTGAGGTAGATTTTTGTCTGTGAATTTTTTAGTTTTTACCTCATAGAAGTAACATGAAGGGGGAAGAATGTATATACCGAAATGGACGAAGTCTAGCCCCAGAATTGTACTCAGAAAACAATACATGTGAGTCTGTGACAGCTAGCTGAGCCCGACGGGGGTGAGTATTTTTGGAAAGATTCAGATAGCAATTGGATACGGTTTAGACCATGGACTGTGGTCCATGAAGAGTGTAAAGAAAAGAAAATTCCTGACATTCAATGATAACCAGGACCCACTACAAACAACCTCAACTTTTCGTATATTTCCAAGTGGCCTCATTGTTAGCAGGGAGGGATAATGAATCGCCCAATTGCACTCGCACCATCTCTCTTATCCTTGCTTGATTTAATAAACCTTTCAGGTCTGAAACTCTATATACTCCTTTTGCTGCTTAATTTGAATATATGAATGGTTAATTCGCTTTGGAATGAAATTTAAGATCGATAAAAGGAAAAAGACACGCAGTACTCAATCATTCCTTGTTACTCTACATATGAAGGAAGGTTCCAAAGTTCAATTTAACAAATCCGAAGCAAAAAGCAAAAAAAACCTACCAAATTTCTGTATTATCTTATCATGGTTAATTATAAAGTTCAATGTTTATGAAACTTAATTACATGAGAAAGGTATATCATATACATGTCTTGAAATCGTCACACATGAAATATTGATTAACAATACTCTGTACACGCCAAAAAGAAAAAAAAAAAAAACTCCACATACTGATAGGAATTTCAGATCAACGGAGAACTTTCACACGCTCTTTTTCGGTTTTTTGTGCGCTCGTATACACGTATCGTGCTAGTGAAGAAGAGGAGGAGCAAGATAAAATATCTGATGAAGACCTTGTCAATTTCAGCTAAACACGTCATATTGCTCGTTTAATGGCTCCCATTCAATGTGTTTGTCCTGGCGCGAAGGATTTGTGGTTGGATGAAGCTTGGAGGCCGAAAAAAGAGGAGCTGGCTACTTAAATGAGCTCACATGTCGTGTGACACACATTTTCATGGACTCAGTTGTTAGCTCTTTTCCTTTCAGCCCTTTACAATAGCTAGAGGAATTGACAAGACCATATATTCTATATTTCTGTTTATACTAGGATATATAGCTTCCATTTTCTTGGAATGAACCCAAAAAAAAAAAAAATCCTTAATTCTGGAGAAATGATGCTGGTTAATTCGTGAGGATTTAAGTGAGACTATCAAGTTCTTCGTTGGATTTGATGAACATCGCAGTGGCTAATATTGAGTAACTCTTCAACAAGTTGCAAGGATATATACACGAATTATTTTTGTCCCCGGATAGCATCATCTGGGACTGGATGCTCCATTCTCATTTGTCACCCATAAGTGCCCAAATTTGGATCAATATCTCTCCGTCTTGTTCAATAGACCGCTTCATATATTTACGACTGACGGCCAGAGCTGAGACTGGAGTTTGACAAAGTAAAATATGTTGGAACATATGGTATTGATGGTATTATTTTTTAGTTAAAATATTCTCTATTAATATAAATATACTTTTTATTGCATTTAATGAAAACAAATATATATTCTTTTTTATTTCTATTTGTAAATATTTAAATATAATATATATTATATGTTTAGATTAATGAAAGATACTTTAACCAAAATAAAATAAAATTAGACTGAATTATATATTTTAAAAATAAAAAATATATTTATATAATTTTAACAAGGTTTATAAAAAAATTATATAATTTACTCTCTTTTTTTGGGTCAAAATAAAATTTTCATTCAAAAAGGAATATCCTCCTCTAAGCAACAATTGCAACGATATTGAATTCCACAACATAGTCAATTACACAGCAACACCAAAAAATGTGGGATTTAGCACAATACATTTTCTAACAACAAAAGACAACTAAATAAAAATAAGTCTAATGAAAGCTACTACACAACTTCTAACAAATCCTAGCATATAGATCGGGTAATTAATACAACACGTTTCTTAAATGGAAGGCAGTGCGGATCCCAGCCCAAACCTTAGAGCAGGCAATAATCCTTTGCTCAGCGCAACAGATCGAGTTGTCTATTCTTGCTGTGCAGTAGATCTAGTTGTTAATTTTATTTTATTTTATTTTTTATTTTGAATGAAGCAAAACATAAAACAAAGGTAATATTCTAACTTTCATGGTATCTTTCAAAATATTATATATATATATATATTGATATTTGTTTAATAAAAATTGAAAGATTATTTTTATCATATTTTTTATTTTTTTCAAAATAAAAAAGAATCATTTTAAAAAAAAAATAGACAGCTAAATTTGTTACACAATAAAAATGAACAGCTAGATCTACTATGCTATAGAAGATTTCACAGGATCCTAATTCAAACAATAGAGAGATCATATATAAAATTCAAAAAATTAGATATTCTACTTCTTTTTTCCATGTTTCCTCGCCTTTCTCCATATATCATATGGAGATCAATAGATGAACCTTAAGATTTCGTTTGGTACAAGAGATTAGGTTTTGATGGAATAAGAATAAAAAATGAAATGAAAATGAAAAGAAATATTATATTTTATAGTTATATTTGATATGATGAAAAAAAAATAAAAATGTTTTTATCTTTTTATATTTAGTTAAATAAAAATGACATAAAAATAAAATGAGAAGAAAATTAAAAAATTAAAATACTTTTAATAATTATAAAATATAATAAAATATTTTATTTTTAATTATCAATAATAATAAAAAATAATAAAATAATATTTTAATTTAAAACTTTATTTTTAATTTACCTTTAATAAAAAAAATTATCTAAAAAAAAAATAATTTTAATTTTTATTCTCCAGTAAAACCCTCCCTCACTACAAAACAATAGAATGGATTCTCCCGTATTAATGAGAAACAGCTCTCCAAAAAAAAAACTCCTACCTAATAAAGATGCATATTTCTCTCAATCACATTCCCTTTTTTCCACCAATCAAATCAGGCCTAAGTTTTACCAAATAGGAATCGTGGTGGAACGCTACTTTTTCCATTTAAACCCCCTTTTAGAATGACTTGTACCTCTTCCTCTTCAATTGGAATGCTCAGATTGAGATGGTTGAAGCTTGATTGGCTAGAGAGGATGACTCAGAAAGGAGATATGAAGGAGTAAGTGGTGGTAATGAGAGATTGATCTGGAAATGAAAACAGAAGAATGAAATCGAATACCCAAAGCTCTAAGAGACAAGTGATGTGGTGATGGCAGTCAGACAAACGAGTCCATGATGGCAAAGAATGGATTCATTGCAAGGGAGGTTAGATTTATGGTGAAAAAAATGTGGATCCATGAATGAAGAGGATGACCAAAAACAGAAAAGACGATGACCACATTCACTTAAAGAAGGCACCAAGGGATGGGCGTCTTGAATGAAAAAAGACTACAAACTCTCCTTCTAAATATGGAGGGCCACAGACAATTTTTGTTTTCTACGTAACGCTTATAGCTTAGACTTGAAGAAGTTGTAGATATCATTTTTTCTCTTATTCTTTCTAATCATTGGATTAATATTTCTTTGAATGGCGAGAGTTAGTTAATTAGTTCCAATTCTTGCTCCTAAAAGCAAAAGTGATAATTATAAAAGGAATGAAAAAGAAGTTAAAAGAAAATATAAAAGGCAAATTGAGCATAGTATAAGCACAACATGTTCAGCAAAAGAACAAAAGAAGTGAGTGAAACAAGTTGATACAAAAGAGTGTTCTAGACTAGGCCTCTTCTTCTTCTTCTTCTTCTGAGTTGGGTTATATTTCGGGCCCAGGAACAGGGCCAAAGCCCAAACTAGCCAGCACGCGGCCTCGGTAAAGTTGCATCCCTAAAAAATTCTCCAACAATCCCATTATTCCTCCCCCAATTATTAAAGTCATTAGATTTAGTCCCGGAAGTGGCAAACTGAAGAAATTTTGCTCATGTATGACAATAACCAGTTGAAGCTATACTGCACAAACTTTCAAAACACCAACCACATGTACGATTCCCATTTCTTTTTTCCAAAAATATTAGGCTTCTCTTTAGTATTAGCTTTAAACAAATTGGGCCAATATAAATTCAGAATAACATTTTGCGAATTTGGGCCTTTTTTTTTTCCTGGATGGGGAGATTTTTTTAGGCCTATTCTAATGTGTCTCAACATGAAAATACTGAACATTAACTCAGCCCTTGACCCAAATAAATCAATAAAGAGAAAGCAGGAAATGAAATAGAAAGGAAGTATTTGCGAATCTCATCGTCCTTTTGGGTCGAGTTTCATACCAGAGTTCTTCTCTTGTGATCTCTCTGTTTCTCCCAAATATTTTTTCTGTCAATTTCTTGTAGTTCATTAGAGATCGATGGTAGCACCAGTCCGTACTTTATAGGCTAAGAAGATCTGAATTCTGCCTCCTTTTCCGGTCTTTCATTTCCTTGTGTATTCCCAAGCTAATGTGGAGGTTGTAGGCGAAACTTGAGTAACGATATTAATGGAGTGGACGACATTGCAGCATCTGGATCTACGACACGTTGGGCGTGGCGTTAGACCTCTGCAGCCTCATGCCGCTTCATTTCATCCTCATCAGGCGCTTGTTGCCATCGCCATTGGAACGTACATCGTTGGTGAGCAATCGCATTACTTTCTATTGTTGTTGATATTTTTGATTCAGGAAGATAAGTTCACAATCTTTAGAATTTCGGAACAACTAAATATATTTTTGGACTTTGCTATATTTTGGTATTTTGAAATTGGATTCTTTTAACGAATAAATTAGACTTCAGAGATCATGAGTATGCGACATGTGCTGCTGAAATTGCCTTCAGTTCTTAGTATACTATTCATAGTTATGGGGAACAGTGAACTTGATCTTCCTTGAGCTCGCTGCTGGTTTCCCTTTTCACTTGCATAGGTGTTTGAGTCTCTGTTAGGCTCCATAACTCCATTGACTCACATGGATATAGTGGCGAGTCTGGTGTTTGTTAGCGGTGTGATTTGCCATCTAAATATAAGCTTCTATAATAAATGCATCAGGATTGAAAAAGACTCATTGACTTCTTTTTATTTTTATTTTTTTTAACTTATTATTAGCTCAATGGAGTTCCCTTCTATGAAATAAAACGGCGAATAACACTAATCTTTATCCTAAATCCGACTCAAATGAGTGAATTTCATGACATGGGTAATTAAGAGTACCAGATGAGTTCGTTTATTATAGTCCGATCTTAGGCTACATGCTCTGTTATTCTCTTCAGTTCTCCATTTGTTGCTCTTTTAAAGATACTGGAAATTTCTGTCAACTTTGACAGATCCTTCTATCCTCTTCCTAGTTTCGGCTCCATGTTCCCTTGTCTCATGAAACTCTGTTTTATGCCTATTTGATTTAGGGCCCCAAAAAACTTGATGCGTACATCCATGCTTCCAGCTTGGAGTCAATCAATCCTACTATCTATAATATCTTTGCTTTTATGTGGGTTTGTTCTCATGGTTTTTTAAGAGGGTTTTCATGGTTTAAGGGGGTTTTTTTGACAGATGTGCAGAGAGATATAGGAGCTCTTTTAAACTGATCTTTCTTTATTTCTCATTTATCCTTGTTTCTTTCACCATTAGGAGGAAGACCCTCCTGTTTTGTATTCTTTTTCTCTCATAAAAATTGCTTATTTTAACCCCCCCAAAAAAAAAAAAATAGTTAGATTGCTTCTGGGGCAATGCACCATGATATTGTCATGGAAGAATTAAATTGGCACATTCATAACTAAAGCTGAAGGGAAAGGATCTAACTGATCCTTGATTCTAGCCTTAGAAGTCATTTTTCACTCAAAAATCCATCCAGAATTACATGGACCTAGTCTCATAAATGGCCTCGTAAATATTGCTTAAATTACCAAAGAAGCCTGCATAGGTGGAGTAAGGTACTGACAAAAGCAATCCTCTGTGTTGATCCATGGTATCTGAGCCATCGGTAATTTATTTGGCATTTGCTATGACTTCCTTAAATATTTTTGGTTACTGAATATTGAATACCTTAGTTATTGTCGACTACTAGTGGCTGATTTCTGTTGGTAATCTACATCTTGCCATCATGCCTTTTCACATGGCAAAGAAGTCTTATATAGATATATTGGTCTTGTGTAAATGAGGCAGTTTCCTGCATCAAGCATTCTTTTGAGTTGGCTGTGTAGAGGAAACCTACTCTTTCATGCTGCCTTTCTGGATTGTTGACTTTTCTTTTGATAATTGATTTACTTGTTGGCTTGTTGGCTTGTATACAGAATTTGAT
This sequence comes from Erythrophleum ivorense, assembly GCA_026724425.1. Lineage (NCBI taxonomy): Eukaryota > Viridiplantae > Streptophyta > Magnoliopsida > Fabales > Fabaceae > Erythrophleum > Erythrophleum ivorense. Next base: position 711,320 of record JAIUCV010000123.1, on the reverse strand, counting down.
GCATTGACTGGAAGCAAGATTTCTGCCCTTGACATTGGTGCACCTGTTGTCCGCATGTCCTACAGTCCTACAAGTGGGCATACTGTGATTGCAATTCTACAGGTTGGCCCCTGCCTGACCTTCGTGTGTGTATATGTTTGTTTTCTCTTGTAACCTTTTTTGAGTTTACTTTTTGATTCCCTTCAGTCCTGCGTCCTGTATTAGTATATTTCTTGGGACTATGAGGCATGGGCAGATCCAAGCCTAGCAAGTGGGATCGACCCCATTGGTCTCACGTATTTTTCTTTATTTTTTGTTGTATTTAATAATAGTGTTTCCAGATAACTCTTTTTGTGTTCATGGTGCCCCAAGGCAAGTGCCCCTAAATTCTAAATGTAAAAATGATGTTCTTGATATTATTTCTTCTAAGATTGCAATGCATCCATTCCAAAATATGAAAACTCCTAGAAGACAGTTTTAAAAATATTGATACCATTTCATTCACTCTTCTAAAGCTGTACTTATGAATTATGATTATGTAAGTTTAATTTTAAAATTTTTATTCTTGTTACTTGTTATATTATTATGTTATATAGAAAGTGATCTACTCAATAAAATTTTGGATCCACCACTGCTATGAGATTCTTTTATGCCTATTACATCTTTTACTTTCTCATTTGTTTAGGATTGTACAATACGGTCTTGTGATTTTGACCTAGAGCAAACGTGTGTACTGCACTCACCCGAGAAGAAGACAGAGCAAATATCTTCTGATACAGAAGTTCATCTGGCTTTGACCCCACTGCAACCTGTGGTGTTTTTTGGATTCCATAAACGAATGAGTGTAACAGGTTGGGATTTGGTTTATTTATGTGTATCTATGTGTGAGTCTCTTTGTTTTGATCACTGATGGTAATGATCTCTGTTCTTTTCTTTTTTTCATAAATGAAGTTGTTGGAACTGTCGAAGGTGGTAGATCACCAACAAAAATCAAGACAGACTTGAAGAAACCCATTGTCAATCTTGCTTGCCATCCTCGGCTCCCTGTGCTGGTAATGTGTTGTTATTTTGCTCCTTGTCATAATTCTATTTTTCTTGATGTTCATGGGGTTCATATTATAGACATGCTTACTGTTCTATCTTTCTCATCTATGTGATAGTTCAAGCCTGTCCTTCTCAAATTTGATTTCGCTTCTCTTTTTTTCCAGTATGTTGCTTATGCAGAAGGTTTGATTCGAGCATATAACATTCATACCTATGCTGTTCATTACACACTACAACGTGAGATGATTTTCTGTGCAAAATCTTTTACTGTTGATATGGATTACTTGTAAGTCATGTACTCAATGTTATTTATATTTGAAATTTCCTATTGCAGTTGACAACACCATTAAGCTTAATGGTGCTGGTGCATTCGCATTTCATCCAACTCTAGAATGGATTTTTGTTGGTGATCGACGGGGTACACTACTGGCATGGGATGTGTCAACTGAGAGACCGAGTATGATTGGAATGTGAGTGTGAATATATTTAACTTATGATTAAGTTATCTTCTTTTGGTGTATTATCATATTCTCTACTTCTGTACTGTTTACTTTCATCAGCCAAAGTTTGTTTCAAATAGAAATGCTATTCAAGTGGCCTTCACAGAAGCTTACCATAATTAAATGACCTTAAACATCGCATCATTACATTACTAGAAATAAAAGAAGGGATATCTGAGATAGTAAGGTCACGTTTGGTAGGGTAGAAAGATTTTTAAGGGAATAGAAATGAGAATTGAAATAGAAATAGAATGGAATCTTGTAACCAAAAATTATGTTTGGTATAACATGGAATAATAATAATAATAATAATAATAATACCTTTCTAGTTATATGTTTAGTGAAGTTTAAACAATGCAAGAATAAAAAGGTTTTTTATAAAATATTCAAAAATTTTATATAAAATAATAAAATATTCTTTTTTAATTCAAAAATGTTTTTTCATTTACCAATAATTAAAAAATATAAAATATATTTTTAATTTTTAATTCAAAAAAATATATTTTGGGTGTGCATAGGGTATGGAATAATTTTTTTTTTTGGTCTGATATACTGAAACAGCAGAGGGCATAATGTAACTTCAAACTTCTTTCCAGAGAAGAAACTGACATTCCATCCATACAGCAATGGAAGGCAGATTCCATTGAAGGATGGAAAATTATTTCCTCAGAGAAACCAACTCCAGTGTACCAAACAAGCTTTTTATGCTTTCCAATTGCATTTCCTTCTCCTTATTCAACTTTTCCATCCTACCAAATGAGCTGTAATGTCATATAATCTTAAACGTCATCTCATTAAAAGGGAAAAAAAAAAGATTTGCTTCGTTTTCTGAATGAGGGGCCTATTGGGGCTTTGTGAAATTTAGTACTTATAATCCTTACTTTTAAGTAGCCCACCACCCTTAGTATTGTGATTGTAAATTTCCTTATAATCCTTACTTTATGATCAAATTGTTAAACAATTGAATCATGTGAGATTAATTTTTGCACAGTAAACATGAACTATTAACTATTAGGGAATCATAGAGGCTTGCAAATGAACAAACTCTTGTTGTCAATCATACTCTCTTTTTTTCCCCCTTATTTAAATTATCAGAAATATTTATTTGGACCACTGAAAGGTGAAGTTCTTCAGTTATATCCTACTGCCAAAATCTTTGTAATCTTTTAATTTTGGTGTAGTTACTGATTTCTGTCATAGTGGTAAAGCTTTATGCATATAGAGTGATGTGAATTTTGAGAACAAGAATGAATAGTTCAGTGCACTAATTAGAAGTTTTGGAGTGGTGTTGCTAAATATTTCTTAGGGCGTAAACGTAATGCTTTGTGGCATCTACATTGTTTGACCTAGTAAAAATTGTCACTATAACAATATTCTTGTGCTCCCTCCTATCATTGATGCTAAAAATTTTCTGAATTGCTCCCTCCTATCTTGCAGCCAACTAGAGATATTTAGTTTAAGGCTTTTTACATTGTTTACTTCGTTGACTTAGGATCTGATTATTTAATTGTTATTGAAATTTCAGAATACAAGTTGGTCAACAACCAATAACATCAATTGCCTGGCATCCCATATTGCGGTTACTTGTAACTCTTTCTAAGGATGGAAATCTGCAAGTTTGGAAAACACGGGTTATAGTTAATCCTAATAGACCTCCTATGCAGGCTAACTTTTTTGAGCCTGCAGGTTAGTTATCCTGACTTTTTCTAACAGTACTTACATGATATTGCCTGTTGGGTTTTGATAGCTTGCTTCTCTTATATTCTGTTAATGTATTGCATTCTGCTGCTGGATTCCCTCATCCCTTACAGAATTATTTGAGAGGGGAAGGTGTAAGGAAACATACTTGAAATACCAATAATTATGTTGTTTCATTCTTGTACTGTTCTTTTCATTTAAAAATGTTTGGCTAATACATCTCATGTTCCGTGTGCAGCAATTGAATCAATTGATATCCCTCGAATCCTTTCTCAACAGGGTGGAGAAGCAGTTTATCCCTTACCACGAATTAAAGCTCTAGAACTTCATCCAAAGTTTAATTTAGCAGCACTAGTGTTTGCAGTTGCGTACCACCTAATATTATTTATACCTCGCTTGCCAGTAAAACTGCTGAAAATGTAAATTTGGTTTTCATTTATTTTTGACAGAATGTAACAAGTGGAGAGAATTCAAAAAATAAGACCACAAACAGTAGAGAAAGAAGAAAGCAACTCTTTGCAGTTTTGCAAAGTGCACGAGGATCTTCAGGTGATTGTTATTATTTAGTATTTATCCTTTTAATAGGACATGATTGGCTACTAAGTTTTGTAGTTGTTCATGGAACTTTTATCTGCCACCTAATTGCTAAGTAATCTTGGAGGTGTCATGCATTTCATATTTGCAGTCTTTCTGTTTATATCTTGCTCTTTGACCAGATATGATAATGGTAGATGTGCTTTGCAGCGTCTGTCTTAAAAGAAAAACTCTCATCCTTGGGTTCATCTGGAGTGTTAGCGGACCATCAGCTTCAATCTCAACTACAAGAACATCATCAGAAAGGGTGAGCTGGAATTTATCGTGTTAATTATTTTAAATTGCAAAATGATAGTACAAAAGTGTCTGATGCAGCACTTATACTTTATCCTGGATATGATGAAAAACACTATTAGTTTGCTTTTAGGTGCTTTACTCCAAAGGGAATATCTTTTTTATCACTTCTTGGGTAATTTTGCCAATTAGCAGTTAACCACTTTGAGTGATGTCTATTGATTTTTCCCCCCTGTTGCTCCATGCAAATCTTTCCTCAAGACTTCAATAACGTGAACTTCAGCACATGTTTAAACTTTTAGAATCTAGGTTTCTATGATTGTTACCTCAATCCACAAGGCTCTAAGTGCAGGCATGCAACTTTGATTACTTGAGACATGCTATAAAGAAATTGTTGTTATCAATATTGGGAAAAAGTATTAGTAAGTGAAGCATTGAAAAAAAAAAAAAGGCCAATGGTTGAACTTCTAAAAGGCACTTGATAAGACTGACTTTAGCACTAAATCATTATAAACACTTCAGGCATGCTTCCAATATAAGCAGAAAAGGTTGTTGGAAATAAAGATTAAGTGAAAGGGAAAGAAAGTACACATCTCTATTGGCTGAAGTGTTGTTTGCTACAACTAAGTTGTGGCCTTTAAGTGGAGAGATATGTCATGGAATACATTATGTGCTATGCAACCAAGTAACTGAATTAAAATGCTGGAGTCTTGTGATCTTCTACTATTTTTCTAGTCTTTCTCTCATTTATATGTTTCCAATTTTATCTGTTTATTACTTAGGAAATTGTTATTAACAAGCAGTTTTTTTTGCTAGTTTAATGTTCCACACCCCCCCCCCCAAAAAAAAAAGGATAAATTTGATTTGCTAACATGGAAAGTGGGTCAAAAGCAACCATAAGGCAGACATGTAGAAATTTTCATAGTCATCAACTTTATTTTTTTATGGCTAGGGCCCCTTCTATGTTATTAATGAGTTAAATTTTTTCTTTTGAAATGGCCTTTTACCAGAATAATAAGTATGTGAGGGTGAGGTCAATTATTCTAGGACGTAGCAATTATGAGAATACCCATTTGTGGCCTTAATTTCTTTGTTAGGATGCTCCATTCAATTTGTAGGACCCAAGATAATCTGTTATTTGATAGTCACTTTGCAGTAGCTTGGCGTAGATTTCTTTTGGAAATACTTCTGTTGAGATTAATCTTTATTACATTCAACCTAGCAGTTTGAGATTCCAATGGGTGCGGTTCTTTGGAATTTACGTTTTGACCCCTTCCACCAATAGTAGTCTATCTCATACAATTTAGGATATTTATTAATTACCATATTTCATTGTTGACTGTCTCTACTCTTTTGTGCAGCCATAGTCATCTTACCATATCGGACATTGCAAGGAAGGCTTTTCTTTACAGTGTAGGTTGCTTTATTGTTTTACAATTATTATTATTATTTGGGTTAAGATTATTGTTTATTATTATTACTTCTACATCAGAGTTGATTTTTGTATATGCAACTGATCATGTGCCAATATTTGAAATTTAAATGTCAAAAAAATAGGTAATGACATAGAGGTAACTCTGGTCACCGAATTTGTTGTTTCAAATCCTTGTACTGTCCTTCATTTTATCTCCTGTTAGGTTTTGAAAGTGACCATGCTTTTGCTTTTTTTTTTTTCAGCATTCCAATCTCTGTGTTTCTCTTATCAGTTCTTTTTTAACTGCTATCTGTCTGTACATGATCCTTGTAGCATTTTATGGAAGGTCATGCAAAAAGCACTCCAATATCTCGGTTGCCCCTCATCACTGTCTTAGATACCGGGCATCAACTGAAGGACATACCAGTTTGCCAGGTGACCCCGGTGAAAAATTGATTTTGACATTGGTTTCTTTTTCTTATTATTATTTTTTTAATTTTTGGGTCCAATTAACTGAAATTACTTATCCAATGCCAGCCTTTTCATTTGGAGCTAAATTTCTTTAGCAAAGAGAACCGGGTTCTTCATTATCCTGTGAGGGCCTTCTACATGGATGGACTAAACCTTATGGCATATAATCTCTCATCTGGGTCAGATAGTATCTACAAGAAGCTTTATAATTCGGTAATGTGGAGAGATTTAGTCTTTAACAAGTAGCGAGTTGTCTTTGTACTTTATCTGTAATTTCTATTAGCACTTCCATTTACAAAACATTATATGTCATAAATATTTAATCATTGTGAGTGAAAATCATGTCCATAACAAACCTTGTCATGTTGTTCATTGATTTTGTTATAGATTCCTGGAAATGTGGAGTACCAAGCAAAATACTTGAATTATAGTAAAAAGCAGCACCTATTTCTTGTGGTTTATGAATTTAGTGGTGCTACAAATGAAGTGGCGCTGTACTGGGAAAATACAGGTGCTGAGACAGCAAGCAGTAAAAGTAGCACAGTGAAAGGTATTTCTGTCCATGGAATGTATGTATGAATTTTGTACTTTCTGACATAGCTTGGCTATGCATGAAGTGCAATTAATAATTTAATTGTCCTGTAGGTCGAGATGCAGCATTTATTGGCCCCAATGAAAATCAGTTTGCTATTCTCGAAGATGACAGGACAGGACTGGCTGTATATACTCTAACGGGAGGGTCCTCACAAGAAGCTAAGGAAAATAATAATGTGCTTGAAGAGAACCAAGCTGCAGAGACTAGTGTTGGTTCAATTAAGGGCCCTACGCCATTTATGTTTGAAACTGAAATTGATCGTATCTTTTCTACTCCACTAGGTGCTTGGACACTATATACATGCTTATTTACACTCTAAATATAATTTTCCATGTATAATGTATTAATAACTTTTTTTTAAAAAAACTATTATTGACAGTGCTTTTTCTGATTATAGATTCAAGCTTGATGTTCGCTTCTCATGGAAACCAGATTGGATTGGTAAAATTGGTACAAGGGTATCGCCTTAAAACTTCGGCTGCTGATGGTCATTACTTATCAACCAAAAGTGAGGGGAAAAAGTCAATCAAGTTGAAAAGAAATGAGATTGTACTTCAGGTATCATGCAGAAGTGTGCTTATTTAATTATGACTTATGCACTAAAGCATGCATCATCGTTAGAACCTTCCAACTTTTTTTTCCCTTTGCATCTTTCTGAATCCACAAACACTTATCTGTATATGACCATGAGACTGCAGCTGTGAACTCTAATTTAGCAATGCCTGATCCTAGATCAATAAGAGTGGAAGAGGGGATAACCGATAGCCAAACTATGGCCCTGGTGACTTTCTGATATAGAATAATAGGACCTCGTTTAAAAAAGGTTACAACTGACACCATTCTGAAGCCCTGCATCAATAATTGGCTGATTTATTTTTAATTACACAACACAACATTGTGCTACCACTGTTTCACTCTGAAATTTGCTATGACCTGTATTGTATTCTGAAGCTGATTAGGGGAAGAATGAGGATGAGCATGTCAAAACCTGTCCCACTTTAATCTTTCAGGAGGTAGAATGTAAACTCTAAGCCTCTGCCCCTGTTGTCTATCCCAAGCTGTAGTCTTCCAAAAATCTTGTTGTATAGGAGTGTGCGTTGGATGGCATTTCTGATTTTTGTGTTAAATTGTTCACGTGCATAGTTACTTAGCCAATTTTAATTCCTAAAAGGCCTTTGTTTAAAGCCTGTTCCCTTGTCTTAGGGGTTGTTATAGTTCAAATAATTTCAGATCATTGCTACCATTTGGTAAAAGTCATTTGTTGTAGGACTCCTTGGTTGTGGAAAATTATCTAATCATTGTATATCATGGTCTTCTTGGGAATAAAGTGATAGTTGTAACAACTATGACAGGTGCACTGGCAAGAGACTCTTAGGGGCTATGTTGCAGGAATTTTAACAACACAAAGAGTCCTTATTGTTTCAGCAGCACTTGATATACTGGCTGGCACTTCCTCAAATTTTGACAAGGGGCTTCCTTCAATATCCTTAGAATTTATTCCTTTTGAAAATCTAGAAACTATATGTTCATACATGTTAAGTTTCATGTGTAATTGAGATTTAATCCCTTTTATTTTTATTTTTTTTGGGGAAACCTTAACCTATGGCCACTTTAGATCACTGTTATGGGTAGGACCAACCCTTCTGTTTTCTACTTCCACGGCAATCAATGTGCTTGGCTGGGATGGAAAAGCAAGGACTATTCACTCTATCAGTATGCCTTACGCAGGTAAATTATCTTGTTGCATACAGGGAACTGGGTTGTCACAAAGTCTTGGCCATCTGTTCTGATTTTTCTTTCTTTTGGCTAGTGTACTTTATTTCAGCATTGTCTTTCTGATTTATTTAAATGAATATTGTTTGCAGTCTTGGTTGGTGCTTTGAATGATCGTCTGTTGCTTGCTAGCCCTACAGAAATAAATCCCAGACAGAAGAAGGCAATTGAGATTAAAAGCTGTCTTGTTGGTCTTCTTGAACCGCTTCTCATTGGATTTGCTACAATGCAGCAAAGTTTTGAGCAGAAGCTTGATCTGTCAGAAATACTATACCAAATAACATCAAGGTTTCCTTATCTCCTCTTAGAAAAATCTTGCTTCATTTATTAAGCAGAAAGTTTTGGACTTAAAGGGCTGTTGTCATGCTGATAGAAGGCCTGTTGTTAAGGTGAATGAGAGGAGAGGTAAGGCTGGCAGCAGGGGTAAAAAGGAAAAGAAGAGGGAAATTGAGTGACTAATGGAATGGAAATAATGGGACATACAGTTGATGTGAAGAACATTAAAGGGAGGAGTGAGTTAGAAGGCTGTTATGAGAGAATAAAAGTAGAATGGAAAGGGGAAGAGAGCTAAGGAAGTTTTGGGGTAGATTCGGGAGGTATCTGGATTTTGGAAGCCTCAAACTGACCTAGAGTGATGTAGAACCAGTTTCAAGAATAGAGAAAATGGGGAGAGAGAAGGAGGGAGATGTAGAAGAAAGGAGGGAAGGAGAGAAGAGAAGAGGCAGGGGAGAATATGAGATTTTATTAATTCAGTCTGAAAGTTGACCTAACCCTAATTACTAAGGGCTTTATATAAAGCCCAAAAGATAACTCCTAATAAGGTAAATTAGTTCAAAAATAAAAAAATTATTAACAAAGGATAATATAAGCCTAACAAAAAGATAATTATTAAAGCCTAATAAAAAGATAATTAAATTCAAAATAAAAACAATTAAATAATTTCTAATTCCTATATTTATTCTTAGTTCCTACTTTACAAATAATTAATAATGTGTCCTCTAATAACCTCTTTTCATTCTCCATTCTCCCCTGGTTGGAAAAAACTTGTCCTCAAGTTCTGAAGTGTGGAAATAATAGAAAAATCCATCTTGGAGTGTTAGGTGGGACAACAAGTAATGGTGGTAAAATTGTTAGCATGAGCAACTCTGAACTCTCCAATACATTTGGAATAACAAATTCAACTTGGCATGGCAAGTCAGTTGAATCTGAATGTGATCTTTAGCTTGAAAATTAATTTCTAAATGTTGTTCAAAAGTGTCATGATCTTCACATTTTAAATTTATTTCCAATTGCTCTTGGAAACCTATGATGGAAATATGATGTTACCATCATAATCGATGTGTGATGGGCAATTGAGAGGTTCCACTATGATATCATTGTGCTCTTCTGCGATAACCTCCTCTACTGTGTTATGATCTTGAGGATATTTTTCTTTTATACTATCTTGACCTTGCTCACCTTGATCTTCAATTAGATCTTTTAAGTTTGTGCCAATAATTTATCTACTTAACAAGTTAAGAGCACTCAACATCTCCTTATAACGAGGTCTATTTTCTTAAACCTTTTGTTGATATAATCCAAGCTAGTTTGGGTAATTTGGGTTTGTCGTTCCATGGCATGTTTCAAGGCAAGAAGTTCTTGGTCCTTAGCAATTATAGAGCCAAAACAAGTGGAAGTGTTCCCAAATACCTTCTGACAATGGTGGCTGCAAATTAGGGTGGAACTAGGTGAAAAATGGGGTTGGAAAACTGCAGGCATGTGTGGCCTGTGGGGTGCATGAGGCCCACATGCAGAAAGCTTCCCCAGCATGTGAAGGGGTGTGGGAGGGAGTTTGGCGATGTGCCTTCAGGGATGGGACGATTTAGGTGATGTGCTTTAGATGGTGTGATCACTTGCCTGATTCAGAGGTTGGAGGTGTGTGTTTTAATGTGAATGGCAGTGGTTCTTAATTTCTGGAGAGTTCAGGGTGGGTTTAAGGCGGTGGAGGGTGTGGTTGGAGTAGTAGTCTTGCTTTGATACACTTATGTATAACTAATAGGAAGAATAGAGGAAAAGGGGAGAGAGAAGGGAAAGTAGGGAGGTGTAGAAGAAAGGAGGGGAGAAGAGAAGAGGCCAGAGAAATATGAGATTTATTAATTCAATTAGAAAGCTTACTTACCCTAATTACTAAGGGTTTTATATAGAGTTCAAGAAATAACTCCTAATAAGGTAAATTAATTCAAAATAAAAAGATAATTAACAAAAGGATAGTATAAGCCTGACAAAAGGATAATTAAATTCAAAATAAAACCAATTAAGTAATTTCTAGTTCCTATATTTATCCTTAGTCCCTAATTTACAATTAATTAATATTATTGCCTCTAATAATCTCTTCCCATTCTCCATTATAGAACTTATCCTATCCTAAATAGCTTACTCATCGTATCCCAAACCCCGTCTGAATTCCTTCCCCAAGCCACTACTAGCCAATTCATACTGTCCTTGCTCAGACCCTATCTCCTTGCTCAGACCCTCCTAATTGGGGAACTGTGACATGCTTTTATTTTTCTATATTAAAGCTTGTAATGACTGACATTATAAATTCTTATCTGAATGAAGGTTTGATAGCTTGCGTATAACACCAAGGTCTCTTGACATTCTTGCTAGAGGTTCTCCTGTTTGTGGAGATCTAGCTGTGTCATTATCCCAGTCAGGTCCACAATTCACCCAGGTGAGAGATTGAATTCTTTGTCTTTTCCTGTTTACTTATGGCCTATCTATACTTCTGAACATGTTGGATTTTGATCTAGGTTTTGCGTGGTGTTTATGCGGTGAAAGCTCTTCGTTTTTCCACTGCTTTATCAGTTTTGAAAGATGAATTTCTGCGTTCCAGAGATTATCCAAGATGCCCTCCTACATCTCATTTGTTTCACAGGTTCAGGCAGTTGGGTTATGCCTGTATCAGGTAGGCAGGCCCTGAAATTTTATTCAACTTATGCTGCTGTCCTTAGGAACTATTCAACTGCAGTGCTTGTGTGTTCCATTTGTTATCAATTTAATAGCTATTGCATCTTATCAATTTACCATGATTTCATGGTTCTGCTCTACTCTTGTGTGAAGCAAGGATGCAAGAACATCAAATATTCAAGCACTTATTTATTTTCTCTGAACAACTAGTCATGTAGGGTTTACTTGCATTTTGGCATTTAGCTATGAGTCAGTTATTAAACTTCCTATATGATTCTAGTAGAAATTGAGAAAGACATCATTTTCAAAAAAATTAATTGCTGGTGAAGAATGCCTGCTATTTATTTGTGTATACAGAACAATCCTATTCTCTGTAAGGATCAGTGTTCAATTTATATTGTTGTTGCTTTATAGCACCACACTAAGAATGATATGCATGTTTCTGTTACCTAGAGTGTTGGAGCTCATAATCATACTGATGAGCTGATGTGTGGATTGTACTTTAGTTATTTGAATAAAAGTTATTTACTACAAAAGTATGTTGTCCACCTTTGTAATTTAAGGTTACTTGTAGGTTTGGTCAATTTGACAGTGCAAAAGAAACATTTGAAGTTATAACAGACTACGAGAGCATGCTCGATCTGTTTATATGCCACCTGAATCCCAGTGCTATGCGGCGTCTTGCTCAGAAGTTGGAAGAAGAAGGTCTTGACTCAGAATTGAGGCGATATTGTGAAAGAATTTTACGAGTTCGATCTTCTGGATGGACACAAGGTATATTTGCCAACTTTGCTGCGGAGAGCATGGTTCCAAAAGGACCTGAATGGGGTGGTGGAAACTGGGATATCAAAACCCCTACAAATGCGAAGGACATACCTCAGTGGGCGCTTGCTGCAGAGGTGACACCATACATGAAGACTGATGATAGTACCATTCCATCCATTATTGTAGATCATATTGGGGTGTATTTAGGCTCAATTAAAGGAAGAGGTAACATTGTAGATGTGAGGGAAGACAGCCTGGTTAAGGCCTTCCCAGCAGCAGGTAGTGACAATAAGCCAAATGGTCCTGTGGTATCTTCAGTTAACTCCATATCTAATCAGTCAAAGGGACTTCTTGATGGTAATTCCAAAGATAATTTGTTGATGGGTCTGGAAAACCTTAAGCCTGCCAATTCCTCTGCTGATGAACAAGCTAGAGCAGAAGAAGAATTTAAGAAATCTATGTATGGAGCTACTGCTGATGGTAGCAGTAGTGATGAGGAAGGAGTGTCAAAAACCAAGAAAATACAGATTAGGATACGAGACAAGCCTATTGCCTCTTCTACTGTGGATGTGAACAAGATCAAAGAAGCCACAAAACAATTCAAACTTGGTGAAGGGTTAGCTCCACCAACGAGGACCAAGTCATTATCTGGTGGAACCCAGGACCTTGGCCAGATTTTGGCCTTACCACCTGTAACTACTGGAATGGCTGCTCCTCCTGTTTCAACCCCAAGTGACCTGTTTGGTACAGATGCTTTAACTCGACCAGAATCAATCTCACAGCCAAGTCCTGTAGTTGTAGGTGGGGGAGTTAAAGCAGGGCCTATTCCGGAGGACTTTTTTCAGAATACAATTCCATCCGTACAGGTTGCTGCATCACTGCCTCCTGCTGGGACATATCTCTCCAAATTTACTCCAGGAGTTGAAAGCAGTAAGACTACTCCTGCCCAGGTTATTGCTTCTGAAGCTAATGTTGGGCTTCAAGGTGGTGTTCCCCCGCAAAATATTCAAGAACCTGCTGTTCCCCTTGAGTCTATTGGACTTCCTGATGGTGGAGTTCCACCAAAATCTTCAGGCCAGGCTGCAGTCATGCCACAACCGCAGTTGCAGACTGCAGCTGTGCCACAATCACCATTGCAGGCTGCTCGTGTACCTGTTTCTGCTGAACCTCTTGATCTTAGTGTACTTGGAGTACCAAATTCTGCTGATTCAGCAAAATCCAAACCACATGCTGATTCTCCACTGTCTTCTGTGCGTCCTGGACAGGTGAATATAAATATCTACATTCATGAGCACTTATCTGTGTGTAGAATGATTGACACCTAACTGTAGAGTGATAAAGCTATTTTGTGTTGTCCCATGGTTTGAGTTTCTATGATTTTCCAAAAATTGTGTATTTTTCTGATTTTCTATGGGTGTTGGGGAAGAATGTGGGAAGGTATGCAAGAAATAGATTTTTTAAATGGAGTTTAGTCTAAACAGAAAGGGATACTCTGTTGTTGGTGATAAACCCTTCTTCAGGAGACCCCCCTCTCCCAGTCCTGGGTGGGCTCCCCCCTAAATTGATTCTTAAGCCAAAGTGCTAGACATAGGTCCCATGGGTTTGGCAGATGAGCCTCTGTAAGGTGATCCTATGCTGTAGTAACCCATCCTTACACCATTTTGTCAACCAAAATAAAAAAGAAGAGGTAGAAGAAATTAAGAATGTATGCTGGAAATGATGAAGTGAGCTAGTGTGCCTATAAACAGGAAAGAGTTTTTCCTTCAGATGATGCAACAGTTAAGAAATCTGCTTTTTACTGCGCCAGATCAGCATGTATGATTTGTTTATCTGTTTGCAATCTCATGGCTCTTCTTATGACAGGTTCCTCGTGGGGCTGCTGCTTCAGTATGTTTTAAGACTGGACTTTCTCACCTAGAGCTAAATCATCTTTCAGATGCATTGTCTTGCTTTGATGAAGCTTTTCTTGCATTAGCTAAGGAGCAATCCCGTGGAAGTGATATAAAAGCTCAAGCAACAATCTGTGCTCAATATAAGATAGCAGTCACACTTCTTCAGGTGCTATTACATGCTCTAATTTTAAACATTAGTTGAATGGACTCTGTTAGCAAAAAAAATTTGTAAATAAATTTTAAGCCTGCATGATCAGAGAAACTGTAGTTAATGTTCCAAGAGTCTTCAAGCGTTCAACGTTCTACACTAGCAACTGAGACAGGGAAAAACTTGGATAGAGGCTCTGCAACTGTGTCTCCCACTGAGTTTATCTGAAATTATTAGCTGAACAAGAATATATATTTGAAGAATCGATGCAAATTTTCTCCTCATTAATACAGGACACCCTGATCTTATTTCAATTTCTGTTACTCCATATGGTATATCGCAATAAGTTTCCATTTGTTGAAACTGGATGAGTTGGGGTTTAAACTGTAAGAGATAATAACCATTGTCTAAATTTGAATCAAGTAAATTTTGTGTGAACTATTTTTTGAGGATGCCTTGATGTTTGATCATACCTGGTAAAATTCGCATTATAAGTCTATAACCTTCTATAAAAAGAAATGTTACTTTTTTAGTCAGTAAGATATGTTAAAGTCATGACCCATGAACCTTTAAATTTGGTTCTCCTTTGAATTTAGTGATACATTGGAAGCCTTTATTTCCTTCATTAATTTGAAACTGTCTTCACTCTTTTATGTCTATAGGAAATTGGACGTCTGCAAAAGGTTCATGGTCCAAGTGCAATCAGTGCAAAAGATGAGATGGCAAGACTTTCACGTCATCTGGGTTCATTGCCCCTTCTGGCTAAGCACCGAATAAATTGCATTCGAACTGCCATTAAACGAAACATGGAGGTGCAAAATTATGCATATGGCAAGCAAATGTTAGAATTACTTCTGTCTAAAGCACCTCCAAGCAAACAGGAAGAGTTTAGGAGCTTGATTGACCTATGTGTTCAGAGGGGTTTGACTAATAAGTCCATTGATCCATTGGAGGACCCCTCGCAATTCTGTGCTGCCACGTTAAGCCGGCTGTCAACCATTGGATATGATGTCTGTGATCTGTGTGGAGCCAAATTTTCAGCTGTCACTGCACCTGGATGCATTATCTGTGGAATGGGAAGCATCAAAAGATCAGATGCGCTCACAGGACCAGTTCCTTCTCCATTTGGCTGAGTCCCCACGATTATTAATTGTACTTGCTTCACATATGCCGCCCCTGGTGAAACTGTTGGAGAGACGGAACTTCTTGTGGAGAAAATTTACAATTGAATGGAAAAAAAGAAGGGGGGGAGGTGGAAATCTTGCAGCCAACTCTGTAGAGATCATAGGTTTCGCCCTTTTTGTGTATACTGCTCTTGATGTGATTGTTTGCGATAATTTTCCTTGGCTTGCTTCTCTTTTCGATTTTCCCCCAGATTATGCAATGTCTGTAATTGCAGAATATCTTTTACCCCAATTTTGTAATATACTGACTGGTCCTTTGTGAAGATAGGAAAACGATGTTAATAAGCATATTTGTATTATTGATGGTTTCTGTGAAAGAATTGAATGTGTCCTTATGCGAGTGACTAAAATCTTATTTTAACTGAAATGGCAGACTTTTATTGACTAAATTGTCCGTCATTTATTTTTCCTTAGCATGAATTTTTTACCACAATTGAAGCAAAAAAACTAGTATAAGTGCTCCGTTGCAGATTGTAACTAGCAGCATCAATCCGCGATAGCACGGAACCACGGCCGAATAATGACTACAGAAACCGGAAGGAAACAAGGAATTTGACGCCTTCTACTTCAATATATTAACCATCATTTTGAAAGAGTTTTTAAACTATAGACCTCTAGATTTTGGGTATATTTAAAACTTATTATCATGACTTCAATTGAGAGTTCTGCTCAAATTTTAATTTATTTACTCCAATTACTTGAACCAAATAACGTAATTTACTTACCATTCCACTCTTCTGTGAAATATTGACCCAGAGGAGGAACGCTGCCTAGAGTCAGCTGAATTCATACGCAAACAAACCGTTCCAAACCATGGAATGCCTTTCGCTACAATAGGGTAACTTACAGGAATCTTTTCTTTTTTTTCCCCTCTCGCGTCTCAAATTGGGTTTCACAACTTGCCAAGTCTATGCAATATCTGAGATTATTTTGATCCAATATTGCCAAGTAAATGTCAAAGAAACCGCCATTTGTTTGTATATTTCCCTAGAAGTGTAACAAATGACCCAATCACCGTACCCAAAAGCCCTTTCCCTAAAGAAAACACTACATACGAACTTTATGAGTGAACCATCCAATAGACAAACCCACCAAATCCGAGTTAAAAAATCTGTGCAGACTAAAGGATTGGACCTTGAGCCACGAACAATACCTCTCACTGTGGTACAAGCAACCTGAAACTGAAATCATAGGGCACTATTTGTACCAGCTGTGAGAGAGGCTCTCTTGCCCTTCTTTCAAGGCATTTAACTCCTCCCTTTCTCAACTCATCGGGTAGTTGGAGGCAGACCCAATCCAATAAAGATTCCAAGTCCTTCGCGAAGTCAAGTAAATACCAGTCCAGCAACTTTGGGATTATTAACTTGTTTGTTCTTGATACGGCCACGGCTCCCTGTAAATAATCTCTCTTTGCTGCTTCTAATTCATCATCAACTCGAGATGCTGTGTACACCCTCACCTTCATAGGGTAAAATTATTCTATTAGTTGAACAATTTGAAGGAAAAATTATTTCATCAGTTGAACCATTTGAAGGGAATAGTTAAATTTAGCCACATCAAGAAAGAAAACCAAAATGCGAAATTTTCCAGGCAATAAAATGCGACATTTTCTAGGCAATTTTATTGATCCTAGCAATGAAAAATTGTAGGGAAATTCAAGCAAAATTAATTGCACTTCACATAACATCTCTAGTTTGATCATGCAAAGTCGAGATCAGTTGATCACATATTAAAGACAATTAAGGAGTGCCCAAATGACAATATTATGAGTTAAACATGAGGAAGAGGAGGAGCATACTGCAGGTGAAGACCAGCTTCCACAGGAAAGAGCAAATGTAACCAAGGGCTCAGACCATTCCAATCCGAATATGCTTCTTGCTTTCATTTCATCATTTTTTGCAGCTTTTGGACACGTCTGTTGACGAAAATTCAGGAGGGATATAATCTGTTTAAGGACATCTTATAAAAAAACATAACAAGGACTTCAAAGAAATTTCAAGTTCCTTTTGTTTAGCAAGCACAAAGAAGAGACTAAATTGCGCTGCACTTACAAACTTCAAGTGATAAGGCAATCTCAAGATGAAGTGTTCTATTTTGATTGCATTAAGCAAATGGCCCCCCACTATTATTGTTGCCTGACACAAGCCATGCCAAATCTTAGTCAACTTTAATATTTATCTAGAGATGCATTTTAAGATGTTATTTACTGGATTGGAAATACAATGCTTTTGTTGCTTTATTTTTATTTTTTAAGGAATAAATATAAAGAATATTGGCCAAATCATCATACCTTCTGCATTAGTGCTACAACTATTTCAGGACTCTCCGGTATGCCATGCTCTAAATATGCCTATAAAATTTAAATCAAAATCTCTTATGATGCTGACCTTCAACTTGCTAGGCAAGCCAAGAAGATGTTAAATTCAAATATAATCCCAACTCTTCAATCTACATTGTAGAAACAAGCGACGTTTAGGCATCTTACATTCAACATGCAGGAATTATAGGTGTTTATCCAGAATGCTAGTTTCTCCTTATGGGAAAGACCCTTCAAGTTCACTGAGGCAAGTTTCCCAAGTAGGAACCTGAATAACTGTGTCAGGTTAGACATTTACATCCATACTATGAAACAGTAGCTAATAATTCTTTATAACTTACTTTAATCTGTGCATCAGAAACACTACATTCTTTGTTCGGTTGATATCAACGGTGGATGCTTTAACTTCACATAAATTCTTATATGAACCAACATCTCTCTTTTCCGTTTCTGAACATATACCATAAGGATCACACAATTCCTTTTCCTCGTTACAATTCATTGTTTTTGATTCCGCTAATTTGTCCTTGAATGTGGCGATTCTCACAAATATGCTGCACAAGCACTTCACAATATCCTCTGAAATTCCATTAGGCGTGCTATCAGCTTCTGATGTTCTATTATCTGATGAACTTGAGGAATTCTCTTGTTCTTTTTCTTGATCAATTAATCTCCAATCCAGCTAGACAACCAAACAAACCAATCGTTAATATCATTGCTAATTTATAAAATACTTTAATTTATAAAATACTTTAATTACTATTTACCTGCAGCTTCAAGTGATCCATACACTTCTCCCCTAATTCTTCTTTGAGTGGAGATTTCTTCACTGAAGTGATGACTCTGGCCATTTTCTTTTCTGGTGATTGTTTATCCTTTAGAGAATTACAAAACGATCGATTCTCTTTTCTTCGTCCTTCTTCGGGGATTGATGAGAATGAATTCTGTCTTCTGTTCAACCGCTTCCCAGTGTGATCATTAACTATGTCAGAGGAGAATAGCTTTCTACTGGAAGTACATCTGGCAAGAGGAGGCTGAGTTCTGATCGTAGTTGCTGAATGAAGCTCACTTTGGGACAAAGATTTTGATCGTTGATGTTTGGAGCACCTAATGGAATTTTGGTCAACTGAGTCGTTCAAATTTTCCACATTCCTCTTTGAGGAAATGTAGACAGCTTCCTGACATAGACCTCGTCTGAAATTCACAACTTGCTCTTCTAGTCGTACCACTTCCTCCTCCAATACTGCTACTTCAGCAAGAAGCTCTAATGTCTAAAATAGCCATACATACTCCTCATTACTTTCCATGTATCAAGTAAGAAAATAAAAGGTGTTTATAGAAGTCAGATTTCCACAATGAATTAAATTAAGCATTGATTTCAATCTATGAAATTATATAAGTCGGAAACATAGTGAAAGATACACTAACATAGGGAGGGAGATAAGGAGGTAAACGAGGCAGAGCTCCCAAAGGTCTCGTAAATGCTCTTTCTAATGCTCTGTGAACATTCTCCTCGAGTCTGAGTTTCCTCTTCAACTTATCTACCTGTAATTTGAAAACGTCAGTAAAAGAAATTACTTATAAAATCAACAGTTAATTAAAAGAATGAAAGGAATCATTTGGAGGAAGATTCAATACATCTTGAATCAAGGCTATTTTCCTTTCTGTATTGGATCGGCGTCCATTTTTTAGGCTTTTCTGGGCAGCCATTGCTCTGCTCCCTCGAGTTTCCATCTTGTTCTGTTTTAAAAGTTCAATAAAACTATTATAATTATAAACTGATTTCAGTCTACGGGAAAAACTATTCGTTTCTTAAGAGAAGTGAAAGAACCCAAGTTTTAGATTTGGATCAAAAGGCACAGCCTCGCTCTCAAGCCTTTTTTCAGTGCAACAAGAGTGTAACACAATCAGTACGAATAATTCCCAGCTAGAAAGAAGAATTCCATGCTTATAATTAAAGTAGCTCTTCATTCATTCTTTGAAATCATCGCTTTTCCTTTTCAAGTGTCAACAAAACTCATTTCGAATAACATCAGATTTTTTGGGCGCTTCTGTGCTACATTGCCTCATTTCCCAGAGAAACTGGCTGTTTCTTAAAATCTTCCAAAAGGAAAGGGAGTAAAAATCAAGCAGCGAAACCTTAAAAGAAAAAAAACCTTGAAGAGGAAGAAGAATTACTTGATTATCATTTGAAGGAGCTTTCATTGCCTGAAGAGTGGTCCGTGCTCTAGTATTCATCTTGCTATTTTCGGGGTAAACAAGGAATTAAAAAAATGCAATCTAATGCTGCTGCAGAAATAGATAAACAGGTAGAAGTTATGCCATCGACAAGTGAAATTGCAAAGTGGGATGCAATAATACAAAGAGGCAGACACGAAAGACCGCTGGGAAGCAGAATCACTGATCAAGAAGAGGGAAAGAGAGAGAAGGAATTCATACAATTTTAGAGAGCGGGAAACTTGAAAGCAGGGATACCCAGAAACACAAAATGCCAGCTTTTAGTTTTACACATTTATCTCGAACACAGTGAAAGAAGGCAGCAAAGGCCCAGCGCACCAAGAAGGAAAACGACGGGGTTTAGAGCTTCAAGTCTTGTCCAAGAAAAGCGTTCCAGTTATTTATATCTTCTGCTACATATTATATATATGTTGTATATATAGACACACGCTTACATATATAGTTAACAATGGACACAAATGTAGAAAGAAGACAGGGTATACTAATACTCACCCCCTTTCTATTTTTGGTTCGAAGATTCTTCACCATTTTTCCTCTGCTATTTTTTTTCTTTTTTGGGAATGACTAATGTGCGTATAGTTTTATTTTTCTTTTTTAATAAAAAACTTGATTTCTTACTTCTATATAAGCATGATATCAGAGTGGCTATGGATTGTGAGAGTTATGGAGATCGCAGAGAAAGAGAAGGAGAGAGAGATGTGATTGTATATGTGTGCGCTTTGCCTTTGGCCTTGTGTGTGTGTGTGTGTGTGTGTGTGTGTGTGACAACCGCCTTTCATAATGAACTAACGTGCATCCCAACCCACGCTCTTATTATTCTTTCTCTGTCTCTGTTTGCTCTGCTAAGCTCCTTCTCTGTTTTTTGGTTCTATTTCATACTAATTAATTGTACTTACTCCTGAACTTAATATACCTTTCACTTTTTCTTCTTTTTTATTTTATTTTCCCATAATTTTTGGAGCAGGTTATTTAATTTGTTAAGAATAGTTCCAAAAAATAATAATACAAAAGAGGAGAAAAGTCATCACCTCAATGTCGTTATTCAAGTGGAAATGGATAATCATCTCTTTAGCTGAAATTTGAAATTATAATGCATCATTTGGAATCTAATTTATCTATGTTGGTTAATACTTAAATGGACTAAACTCAAATATAATTCCTTATATCTTTGTTATTAAATTTTTTCATACATTTGTTTATATCACTCATATATTTATTATGTTATTATTAAAAATTTTGATAATAAAAAGATAAAAAATATATTTTAAGTTTTCACTTAACTAAAATAGGTTTAATCATCACTCATAGAATTTGGCTCTCATGGATTTTGATTTTGCAATCCCTCCTCTTCACTCAACATTACCCGCTTTCACTTTCTCTTTTGTAAAATAAGAACTGAAAAAGAAACAAAAGGAGCAATAAGTGGGAGAGAGAGAGGAATTTGCCAAGGCATGTGATAACAACTAAAAGGGACTTGCTATGAAAGGCAGTGTCCTCAAGCCAAAGTCTAGAGGGACCATCAACACAAATAATTTTATTCCCAGAACAGGCTGTATTTGTTAATCATAATCAAATCATTAATGAAGTTCATATAAGCTATTCCTTTTCCTTATTGATGTCTAAGATCTGTTCCGTAGCTTATTCAAAGAGCATTGATCAAACTGCCTTTTAAAGCAAGCAAGCCAACATGTTTTATTTAATAATGAGCCACGCCAATCTCCAACTTTCCTCACTGCAAATGCTAGTACTGCAATTTTCCTGTCTGTTTAAATAATTAATTATTTTACTACTATTAAATTTAAAGTATATTTATAAGATAGTAAAGTATGAATTAAAGCTTGTGGATATTTTTATTAATGATTATTTAAATCAATGCACTTTAATGGTTTAACTACAGAGTACATTTTAGAGGAGATGAATAGTATCAAGTTTGGATGCATACAGATCGGTGCTTGTTGGGAAAGGGGATTTATCATTTCTGGCTCCCATCAATAATGCTAAAGTGGAAAGATTCGAATACTTAAATATAAAAATATTTTTGGTGATTATTACAATTATTAAAATCTATGGTTAAATTTCGCTTCTAGGTTGGTTAAATCTATGGCATATATAACCTATCCGCCAATGCAAGTAAATGTTGGAAGCATGATTGGAGACGTGAGATTAAGAAGCAAGCAACACAGTCAGCAAACTGATAACATCCTACAATATATTATCTTTAACTTGATTATTATGCGATTCTCAATTAATATTATACACCCTGAAATGTGTCTTACTACTTCCTTCTGGAAATTTGGTTTGTGTGTGCTTATCAGTAGCCTGAAGTGGTTTGTTTCCCCTGCCACCCCATAAAATTAAAAAAAATAAAACCAATAGAAAGGGGGGAAAAAGGTGGAGAGTTAAAAAACAGACCAATGTATTAAAGATAAAACAATGAAGAGTTAACAAGGTTTTAAAAAAATTAAAAAACACACAAACAAATCCAGGGGAGGAAAATCATAAAACAGAGACCAAACCCATAAACTGCATGTACAAGAAATTAGTCTTAAACTGCAAGGGTATATCAATATTAGTCTTAAAAATGCCTTTTGAAATCACTTCCTTCAGGTCTAACTGAAAGTATAAAGATTCTTCGTGTAGGAATTATTGCACAGCCCAGCTAACCTCTGTTTTGACCTTAAATATTTCTCATGAGATGACTAATTGGAGAGGGGGGAGGGGGGGAAGACAGCAGTTGCATAGTGTTAAGCTTATGTGTGCAGTATAGAATAGTACATGTACAATATTTAATGGAAAGGTAGCCAGCTTAAAGGTGGGGCTTTGAGACACATTACCAAGGCGTTAAGACAAGCCAGTGATACTACAATATAACACTTGACAGAGATCGAAGAACATAGGTGCAAGTTACTGATACTAATTTGCATATTCTATTAACAAAGGCACGTGATGAGCTAGCATTTTTTATAAACGAATCTCACTCTACTCCCTCTCTCTATCTCTCTCTCTCTCTCTCTCTCTCTCTATATATATATATATATACATATATATATATGTGTGTGTTTGTGTATTTGTTGTGGACTGGGTCCCACCTTAAATTGCTGGGTTTATTTGCGAACTAGACTATTCATAAGGACGTAGGATGATCCAAAAGTATAGAGTGTAATAACGATATGATTGTTGCAGTTGGTGAAAAAGTAGCAAAACGTAGTCACATGCGAAACTGGTTCACTCATCCAACGACCTTCACTCATTTCCTAGATGTTTCACCACTTCAAGGTGCGAGGTCCCATGTGTGTTTGCCTCCTAAAATATCTCAAGCTCTCTATTTTCAGTCTCATTGTAAGAGAATTATGGTTTCGCATAACTAAATATATGAACGTACGCTCTAATGGGAAATATCACAATCCAATGTTCTAAAAACTTAATGCCTGCCCGGACAAAAACGACTTCTTGGATCGTCACATCGCATCCTTCTGTACACCAAATTGTTGAATAACATGCCAATGTATTGGTCAAGTATAGTTGAGTGGAGTTCTAATTTTTCCGTTGATCTCTGGATATTTTGCCGACAGGAATCTTTGCGCATGATCCAAATATCAAACTGAATACAACAGACACTAGCTTTTCTGCAGTATTGACCCGACTCAGCTTTACAATTGTGTGGCACTATATTTTTTATCAGGCAAATGAGGCATAGAACAACTACACAAGCGGGAATGGGCTCCTCTTTTTTGGGCCTA
Organism: Erythrophleum ivorense; assembly: GCA_026724425.1. NCBI lineage: Eukaryota > Viridiplantae > Streptophyta > Magnoliopsida > Fabales > Fabaceae > Erythrophleum > Erythrophleum ivorense. The sequence continues at coordinate 687,788 of JAIUCV010000123.1, read as the reverse complement.
ATGTGGAAATCGAACACAATATTCAAAACTGTGCTTAGTGAGAAGCTAGAGGCCCACTGGCTCTATACGTAGATCCAAGATTCTTGCCGGAACATTTCAAGGCCCACATTAGCGATGGGCTGAAGGCTCCAACTGATAAGCCTATTATCCAGGGCTAAAAGGGATTTTTCCATTTTTCGTGTGAACCAGGGCCTTACCTTTTCTGAGGAAGAAAAGTTGCATCCATGTGAACAAAATAGGTGCCGCTGTGAGACCGTGAAGCCCAAATATTTAACTTCATTATCTAAAGCGTGTATGTGTACACACGTACATTTGTCTTTTAATTCATAAAATATGTTATCAAAAAAGTTTTAAAAAACTGTTTATATGACATTATATGGGCTTTGAATTATATTAATGACTAAATTTAAGTATAATTTCTTAATATTTTTAGTATTAAGTTCTTTAATAAAAAGATAATATGTAAAAAAATTTTGAAAGACTTAATTATGTGATGTTATAAAATAAAAATCGTATACTTGCAATGTTTTTATTGGAAAATATGATAACAAAAATGTAAAAATTAGACCTTAGTTTTCTCCTTATGTTCACTGTTATTTAAGACATTTTATTCTTAGTTGTAATTTAACGGAAATGAGTCTTAACTTAAAAAAAAATGGTTGTTATGAATTTTTTATAGATAAATGGGTCAGAAGATGAGGATTCAAGGATTCAATGAGAATGAAAAAAAAAATTTACTCACTAAATATGAATTTGGAGATAGAAACTATAGCACTCCACCCATACTCTACCCTAATCTTAAGTGATTCTAATCGCTTGGGTTTAAGGGTAATGATCTATTTTTAGCACGATTTAAATGGTCCAAAAGTATATATATTAAAGCAATTCCCTGGCATCAGGAACAAGGATGTTTAGCTAAATTTGGGTCTAAAAGATATGGCAATGTTAGGTGAGATGCTCTGGTAATTAACTTAATTTAGGTTGATATTATTGATTTAGATTTATTCATTATTTACGAAGTATGCTTCATTTAATATCTGTTGAAATATATGCAACTATATTTCATCTCTCTCTCTCTCTCTCTCTCTCTCTCTCTCTCTCTTGTTGGAAAATTTTATATGTAGACTCACATTTCTTGCATTATTATATTTTTTAAAATAGAAGTTGACTAATAATCCACTAAAATATATTTTAGGTCTAATTGATTAATTGATCATATAATATATAAGCTTCCACACACATTTATAATTCAAGTTTGATTAGAAGTTACACAAGTGTGGATTATTAAATTTTACTGAAATATATAATAGAAGGACGCAAAAAAATACTATTTAAGATAAGGCTAATTAGGTTTCCTTTCTAATTCTAATTCCGTGGGCTTCTTCCATTAAAAATCATTATCAAAGCTAAGATAGTAGAAAAGATAACCTAATTAGATCATACTACTTTGTGGGATGAAGTGTACTTTATTGTGAAGACTCATTCAGATATTTTCTATTCATCTCCCTTATTTAATTTAGTATTCTAAATATCATACATATCATCCAAATTATACATATATAGCCAGCTAGTTTGAACTTGTAACAATGTATTCCTGTGGTTATGCGTTTAACAAGCTCCACGCCACTCGAAGATTCAAAGACAGATGCACATGATGAGGACAAGGTCAGCCCTCAAATAAGGATGTGTTCCCAATTTTATTCCTGCCAAAGTCATAAAAACCCCATTCCCCTAATATTCTCAGTTGCTAAAATTTTTGCCTATTTAGATGTTCCATAAAATCAAGGGCACGCTAGGTATAGCAACAAAAATGAAAGGAGTATATGAGAAAACGAACGAGATAACCCTCCAATTTTTTTCCTTTCAAAAAAATGAAAATAAATATTATTTGTTTCCACCGCTTCCTTCATTGCTATTTCTATCCGTTTTTCCACTTATTTTTTCCACTTCTATGAAAAGCTATGGCCTATAATACATTTTTAACTGGGACGTAGTGTTAACAATATTTTATAGAGTGCTAGAAATTCGTTAAGATCTGGGTTAAAGTCACATTCTTTGGTCATGATTACGAGCACATTTGCCCCTTCCCCACCTCATGTCGTGCTTTTAACTTATATTAAGAAAAAATGAGTTATAAAGAAATTGTAAAATACATATTTTCTGATCATTAAAAAAAAATTGGAAAAGTCGTCAAAGCGCTTTGACATATTCCCAGAGTTTCAAGAATCTTACACACTGGGGATGAGTCAAAAGTCTAAATGTTCCAGTTCAATTAGTACTGTAATGGAGTGTGCTTAAAGGTTAAAATATTTCTAATTATGATAGAGAAACGCTCGAGTAGTATTAAGGGGGAGGAGGGGAGAGAAAAAGAAATGGAAATGAGAATAGAAAGTTGGATAAAATCTTAATTGTATCTCTCTAATTATTATTCAATCATTATTTAATATTCTCTAATAATAATTATTTTAATAATTAAAAATAAAAATATTATAAATATTTTTTATTTATAAATTTTTTATTTTTTATATTTATATTTAATTTTTTACATACCAAACAAGTCAAAATTCATAAACAAAAAATTTTATAAATTTAATGGAAACCTAAACTAGCTTAATATTATATATTAAAAGAATTAAACTAAATCATAAGCCGTACGCAACGCGTGCTACAACTTGTAAATTTTAAAAATGGAGGCCACAAGGGTTTGTCCCTGTTTACATCTAAACCCTAAAAAAAGGAAAAGTTTTGTGTTTTTGGAAACCTAGGGCTCTAGCAGACACAGGCCTGCACTTTGGACAGACTTTTTCCGTATAAATTAGTGATAGTTATATATGTTGGTCCTTTGTTTAAAAGGAGGAACACAAAGTGGGGCCGGATTCTACAGGTGGTTGGTTTCAGTTTAAACTAACATAACCGCCATTAGGTGTTATGCACACCCAGAAAAGGTACCACTATCCAGCACTACTTTGTCTCTACATTGTGGCCTCTCAAGTCTCATCTTCAACTTCAAGTGGTATCATGAATTTGCCTCTCATTCTAATCCTACCTCTGCCTCTGTGATTTCTTCCCAAGCGTGCCTTTTTTTGGATGTACATAAACCAGTCGAATTATGAGAACAAATTAAAAATAAATGCACAAAATTTTACTGAATAACATTTTTAAATATTTAAATAAAATTGATATATGTGTGTGTGTGTGTGTGTGTGTGTGTGTGTGTGTGTGTGTGGATGCGCTCGTTTTCCTGTTAATTAATATATTATACACAAGCCAAGACGATCGTGCGTGGCCGTTGTTTTGGTTTTAGTTTCAGAATTTGATAGAACATGATCTTAATCATGGGTTACTATCATTAATTTGTACAATATATTATCACATGTAATGACTGACAAAATTAAGGTTTTTTTCCCCTTTTTAATGACCAACACATTTTCTTTCCATCATTTTTTTTATGTTTGTATACTAATTCATTTTGGAGATGATCGCAGGGTTATACTTTTTTGAATCTCATCATGAACACACAGATAAAGGTATAAATATCAGTAGTTTAATTTTAGAATAAAAAGAATATAAAGCCCTGTTTACGTGTTTAATCAATAAGCAGATATGATATAATTGGCTACTAATTAGTAAAATATCTTCATTAAATTATTCGAATCTGAGCTGCTGGTGTATGGGAGCCGAAGATTTCACGCATCGAGTAGTGATGTGACCCAGGATTCTCAAGAATTACGGCGCGGGTTTTATATGAAAAATAAACACTCACTCATAGAATTGTTGATTTTGATTGTTTATGATCGATCTTTCACAGATCGGGTCTCTAATGCCACGTTAAAGTCATCACTCCGTTACTTCTTCTGTCCCTAATAGCAATTAAAAACTTGAAAACATTTAAGCAAGCTTTGTTCTTACTTTTAACTTCCGCTATTGGGTCGCTGTGTTCCCCTGCATGATTCAATTGAAGATAATGACGTTTACTACTTATATTTGACCTTTAAAACCAAAAATAAAAATAAAAAGGTTCATAAACTAATTAAAAGTAGAACACAGACGGGAGAAGATATTGATTATGTATGAAACATAACCAACACACACACTCTTCGAAGGTGGAAACAATAAATGTAACCTGAACTCTATATCAAGCTACTCCATCTAATCTAAAGAAGATGACTAATACTGAAATACGAGGAGGCACTTCGATTTTTTGTAAACGAAGTGGGAACTCCTTGAAGGCTTGAACCAACGACCAGCTCGTTTGTCATATATATATAACGGGGTGTGTTCATAGCCTAGCTAGATGATTAATTAATTGTTAATGGAGTGACCAACACCTGGGCTGTGTCCTGGAGATGTGGGCCTAAAATCATCCACCTCGTATTCTACTCGTCTTGTCCTCTTCTCGTGCGCACCAGAGGTAGTGCTTCCTTTATTATCAAAGCCACTATGAGCTGCTGCATTATTCATGGTGTTTTGACGATGCTTGAAGCACTCTCTGCACAACCGAGACCTTATATGCCTCCCATCGACATAGAGGACTTGTGAGTGTAAGATCAAAAATAGAAGGATGGCACAGAAAATCCTAGTGTAGTTTGCCATGGCAAGGGGTGTTTGTATAGAAGGAAAAGGAGAAGGGTGCTAAGAGAGATAAACAGAGCTAATTAGTAGATACTTAAACCTCCTCCATCTCCTTTTGGTATTTATAGATGAATGTATGTGTGTTAATCCTTTTTTTTTTTTTTAAGGTTTCGAGGGGGACCGAGCATGTGAGGCCCTTTACTCCTCGTCCCTGGGAATGATTCCATTTAAATGTCCTCAGAAATAATTAGAAGAGAAAGAAACTATAGTGGATGGCGTGCGTGCATTCACTCCCTAACCCAACCTCTGGAGAGAAAATAAAGCTTTCATGTATAGTTGTAATGTTCCCCTTGTCCCTTGGCCCATTTTGCAACTAACCTACAATATGCACATAAAATTAACGCTACTTTTGTACTTTCTCCTAATATTTTAGGAATAATTGATTCCTTAATATGGTATAAAACTTCATTATTTAAGTAGTTAATTAACAATTTGTTCATTACCACACCCTCTGTACTTCCCTAATTAAATTATAATCGTACCAGGATTTTGGGTAGGAATATGCTTTGGTCATACTTTCAATATATTTTTATTTCGTATTTTTATATTTTGGGATTTCTAGGAGCACGCGACTTAGGGGATGATTAAGTACCCTCTTAAAAAATAATTTTCTTTTTTTTTTCAGGAAAAAAATTGTTATAAAGTGGATCTTTAAATAGTAGGAGTTGGTTATCGGCTTCAAAAGCGTCCTTTGCCTTTCATACAACCAACGGGCAGCTTTTAAACTCTCAATTTTGGCAGCGTACTATTGTCACTGTTCCACATGCGGCCGCCCACTAGGCATTCCACTAGCAAAGTCCTTCAATTTGCCGTTTTCCTGCGAGGATTCGTCGTATGCATCGTCGCTTGCTTAAGTGATTTAGTTTTTCTTTTTCTTTTTTTTTTGGGAATCAATGCCCCCATATGTAATCTGAATATTATTTGTGTTACTGTTACCTACTATTTATGGTGGTTAACTTCTGAAACCACACCCCGCTGGCAGACAGACCTAAACTTGCAGCCAGGGGCTCTCTATTAGAACCTTCTTGAGAAAATTAGCGGTCTTAATCCATGTAAGTTGGCGGAGCCCACTTCCAAGCTCCATTTTTTTTTAAGAGCGTCCCAACTCACAACCCTCCCCCCCTCCAACAAAAAAAAAAATCAAAGTTAAAAATAAAATTATTTTACAAAACTTGTTATTATTAAATATTATTAATTTTAATTAAAATCAATAATAATTTATTCTTAAATAATAATAACATGTACAAAAAAAAATCTCTTACAATTGATTATTAAATTAGATATATTTCTTTTTAAATGACTTCGTCAGCTTAGGTTGGTCATTGGATATCAACAAGGCATGCGTGAATATTGTCATTTTTCATTTCTTTCCTCCGTATTCTTCATTTTGAGTATCTCACCACTCTTGTCAGGCACATCATGTTTGGTACGAAGGAAGGTATCAAGAGAATCTTTAAAAAGAATTTAAAAAAATATTCATTATATTCATATTATTATTTAAAATATTTATTATATTCATATTATTATTTAACATTATTTATTTTTTATTTTTTTAAAATAAAAAACATATGTATCATTTTTCATCTCATTTATCTTATCTTTTTAATTTTAATCTATTCCTTTTTATCATATCAAACATGGCTAATAAATATTTCTCAATTGATAATTTTCTTTTGAAAAAAATATCATGATGGCTTACGTCTAACTCAAAGACGATGGGAGACTTTTAGGTCGCTTTTTTCTTTTTTCTTTTTTCTTTTTTCTTTTTTTTACATTTTTGTTTCGTTGTTTTGGGCGCCGTTCATTTTAATTTGTTTAATCTGGGTCAGAAATCTAAGTGTAACCTTTTTTTTTTTTTTAATTTTGGTCATCGTTATAACACTTTAATGGTTTTATACAGTTTATATCCTAGGGTAAGATTATATAAAACTCTTAATTTTTCAGAGCTTGAGCTTCTTAGTCATTAAATTTTTTTTCAAAATTCGTATATTATAGTATTTTATTATCATGCATTAATTTCAAAATAACGTAATGGTTGAAATGTTCACTCCAAACATCATAACCATATATTCCAACAGAACGAAAACTTAAAGTCCGGGCAAGAGAGACGTCAAGATACATGGAAAGAGATAAGATTCTTTACAGCATATAACAAACAGACAAAATTTAATTTAGTAGATGCAAAAGATCATTATGAATTCACTTATCAACGAAGACTAGGAATCAAACTATCCAACTGTATATCAAAGGAAATGGATTAAGAATTTGATTTAGATCTAAATTAAATCTTCTCTTCCCCTTCAACTCTTCTCTATTATCCTCAATTGAAGCATATATATCCTTAATATGTTCTGAATCACAGAGTTGCATTAATAAGCTGGTGGGCGCATATTAGTATTGAAGGGAATGGCCAACACCGGCTGTGTCCCGGAGTTGTTGGTTGAAAAGCTTCAACATAAATATCTATCCCGACCGAATGCTACGGTGCAACTGACTTGCAACATAATACTTGGCCTTTCCCCTTGCAAAGCCCGTCGCTTTTCCAGAGTTTGGTGACTGATTGTAATGATTTGTCTCAAAGCCCTTTCTTCTATACACAAAACTAGTTCATGAGCCAAAACCAACAGTACAAAATGAAAAGTACGTGGAGAACAAAAAGAAATAAAGAAAATAACTGGAGTTTAGAGAGCTAGCCGAGAGGGCGCGTGGTGGAATAACTGGATGTTTGGGGACGGGATATTGATGGAAGACTGTTACTTGAAAAGCTACACCACCTCCATGGTACATTTACAGGCAACTATTGGAAAGCAGAAGCATAGATCACTCCTACTCTGAGGGAAATCGGAAAAAGAAAGAAAAAAGAAAAAAGAGGGGGGGGGGGGAGAAGAGAGGATATAGAGCCTAGCAAGCATCAAGGAAAATTCCCCACAAGCATAATACATTAATTCATCTGCAAATGCGTGTTACACTTGCTTGAAGCTTAATCGTCCTAGACTATACAACGACCTTTCGTGGTGCGCTCAAGTGCTGTACAATACTTTATTATTTGAAGGTTGCGATGGCGACAAAGCCCTAGAGATTTTTCCATGACAAACAAGTAAGAATAACTATGATAAGCATTACTATATGAATAGTCGGTCGACATGAAAATGGACCCAGAAGGATGGGGATTCTCCTGTACCTTGAACCTTCTCCACTTAGAGTGCTATCTAGTACTATATTAGTGGATGGCCTCTGTTCAATCTCAAAAATCTTTTAATTGATTGTGGGGTACAAGTTCAAATGAAACACATCTGTCTATGCTCTGATTGCACAACCTCATGCTCAAAGGTACAGAAATTATTCCTAGGCTTGTCGTAATTATATTTTACTTACGTATTTACATCCAGGTTTTTGTAGTGCAGTAGTGCATCAATGGTCTGTGATTGGATAGGATATTAGAGAAGCTAACATTGGCATCGATCACCAATTGATTGTCTTCTTCTGGTTGGACCAAATTACAAATATGGCTGTTAATTCTGCACTACAGTCCAATTTACAAAAAACACAGCTCAGGTCATGGCATAGCTGATGAGCGAGATGTGATCATCTTTCAGAGATGCTCAAGCAGTCAAACTCAAATACTCAAACCTAATTATCCAGAACAACCCCCATACTTAGCTTATCCTTCAGATTAATATCATGTTGCTGGCTTTAAAATTATTAAGTAATACTGATATACAAGTGATCAATTCCTATTGTAAATTCTCACCCATAACAGTAAGTAATTGAACATAACCCAAAGCACAGTTCACCCTCTTTTTGTGTTGTTTTTTGGGAGTAATGGCTATATATGAACCTTATTGTTTTCAAAGATATATCATGCGTTACAGATTATAACAGTTTAAGCATTTTATGTGCATACTTGCAAGAAAGGGAGCAAATGCAAAAGTCAAGTCGAAAGCAACATGGCCAAAGCCTTGGACCCTGGTCCCTACCACGTGAACTTGTAACAGAGTTGGTGCTTGTTTAATCAAATGAAGTTAAAAATCAACGGAAGCAAAATGATGAACACAATCATAGTCGTTGATCATAATATAGTGCCGTTACGCATGCGTACGGTGCCAAGCGAACATGTCCACTTGGAATGTCAATGGAGAATCTTGCAAAAGGTTGGCTCCGAGGACTGGGGAACCCTGTCGTGGGCCTCCACACCTACTAATTACTTAATTATTCATTAAATTAAAAAAAATACATATATATATATATATGTATATATAATAAGAAATTTCTATAGTGTACTATTTAAATTTTTTGTATTTAATAATTATTCATTAAATTACGAAAAAAAACATATATATAATAAGAAAGTTCTACAGTGTACTATTTAAATTTTTTGTATTTAATAAGTAGATATACATTATATATTTGGAGAAAAATAAAAATAAAAAAATAAATAGAATTTATACATATTTTCACTTTTTTTCTGACAATTCCATTATGTATTCCAGAAATCAAAAGCAAAGTGCAGCATATAGGTTAGTTCGTCCGTGATGGATAGTGGTTAGCTAGACTGTACCGCAGTAGCGCACGAGTGGTGTTTGTTTATGGCTAATAGTAATTAGTATCAAAATTAGAGTTTAGAGAAAATTTAATTCAATTTATATTTTTTTATTAATTAAGTTCTCAATAAAAGCATTAGTGTATGCTTTTTAAAGAGAAATATATGAATTTTATAACACAATATCATATAATTAAGTCCTGTAAATAATTTTTTACATAAATCATTTTTAGTAGGGAACTTCATAATAAAAATACAAAAAAATTATACGTAAATTTAAGCATTTTGAAAAAAAGTTCACAGATAAATAAAATAACTTGTAGACTGAAGAAAAGGCGAAGAATCTTCAGGGCACCTATATCTTTCATCGAATCCAAGGGCCCTCAAACTTTAAGTGCGTGTTTGGATGAGTGGTTAAATTTCCTGAACTATGTTTCAGACAAAGCAAAAATTTATTATTTTTACATACTGCAATTCAGCAAACGTGATTTTTAACTTTTCTACCGCCAAACCAAACGCACTCTAAATATTGTTCCCCTAACGTTAGATGGAAACTCCTAATAAGAGATTAAAGTTAGTGTAAATTGTATGGTTGGGTCGTTTAAGTAAGAAAATAAGCAACTTTGATATTTAAGTGGACTCAAGTTATGAGAATTGTCAAAGAAGTAATAAGAAAAAAAATTCATGAGAAATAATAGAAGGAAAAATATTTGCTACAAAGGTAACAAAAATTGGAATTTAAATACTATGACATCGAATTCCAATAAAATATAAAATGCCTCAGTTAATGAGACAATAAAGACTCGATCAGCCTTATTGAGGCTTGAATTCAGAACCTTGGGTTCTAAATTCAACATGGCTAAATTCGACAAAAGGTTGCAAGCTAGCCTGTAACGTTTACAAGTGACGTGACTGGTCATTGACCGATCACGTGACACAGTAAAACAATAGGGAAGGGAAATTTATTGTTTAGTGAACACATGGCAACAGGTGATTGGTTTAAACAGATTTTGATGCATTTTGATTAGCTAAAAAATAAAATAATGGATAATGTTACAGTAAAATTACAAAACTTCCCTCTATTATTTGCTTATAAATTCAACCTTCTTTCATATTTTACCTTCGTCCGTTCCTTCCTTTGAAAGAGCAGCTAATAATTTCTTGCTAAAATTATCTTATCTTACCCTTTTAGTTTAAATTCTGTTACAGATTAAGAAAGAAGTGCTATTAAATTTGTCAGTAAAGTCTTATTTTATAACAAAATTTAAGGTAAGTCAAAGATAGCAACTAAAATATTTTTGTAATTTTATTTTCAATGTATCATTTTTATATTATTAAGAGAGAAATATAAGCATATTGATAAATTTGTGTTATAATAATAATTTTCATTGTATTATGAAATGTATGCATTTTCATTGATTTTTTGTGTAATAATGAATAACTGCATATATACGGATGTTTGTTTGTTGTATTTTTTATTATTATTATTTTTATTTTGGCATGATAATGAAAAATAGTCATAGGACAAAAAGCAAAAGGAAAAAAGTATAAAATAAGCAAGTGAGTAAAAATGAAAAAAAAAATTATGAAATAAATATATTTACTACTAAAAAGATATTAAAAATTAGGTTAGGAGAAGGAAAGAAATAATATGTCTAAGAAAATTGAAAGTAATTATTAGAACTAAAAAATTAGCTAGAGAGAAAAAATACGAAATGAAAATTAGTTAAAATAAATTAAATGAGAAAGAAAAGATAACTTTATATAGTTGAAAAATAAATAGAAATACTTTATATTAGTAGGAAAAGAAATGAATTTATTTAGATGTAAAAAGAAATATATTTTATTTTAATAATTACAACAACAAAGGAAGAAGGAAAGAATTTAAATAATTGATAAATAATTACAAAATATTTTATATAAATAGCAAAAGAAACAAATTTATATAGTTGGTGAAAATAGAAATATATGCTTTAGTAATTATTAAAATTTTTTATTATATACATTTTATATTGATAATAAAAAATAATATTAGAACAAAAGAATTTAAATAGCTAAAAAATAAGTGCAAAATTTTTAATATTAATAGTGAAAGAAATAAATTGATATAGTGGGTGAAAAACATAAATATATGGTATATTAATAATTGTGAAAAGTTTTATTATATATTGTATATTAATAAGTATAAAAAATACTGTTAGAATAAAAGAATTTAAATAGTTAAAAAATAAATTCAATTTTTATGATATTAATAGTAAAAGAAATAAAGTGGTATGAAGTTATGTTAACAGTAAGAAAAAACATTTTATATTAATAATGAAAAAATAATGGTAGAAGAAAAAAGGTTGTATAGTTAAAAAATAATTCCAAAATATTTAACATTTATAGTGCAATAAATAAATTTATATAGTTAGTAAAGAATAATAAAGTTAAAGGAAATAAATTTATATATATTAAAAGTATGCATGATTTTAAAAAAGTATGTATGAAAATAAATCTACGATTGTAAAAGATTAATGCAAAAATTTAGAAGGATGATGTTACAAGAATAATTATTTAGAGCACGTTCATGATTAAAATATTTGAAAGGAACGAAATGGTTAGGAAGAATGATATTATTTGCATTTATGCAAACGAAAAAATTTATGAAAGTGCACAATGTGTGACATTTCAGTGTATAATGTTAAAATACATAATGGTTAGCATTGATATCACCCTGGAATAGTTAAAACAAGCAATTAATTAAAAGCTACACTTTCTTGCCAACTAGATTGTATCTGATTTGATATATAGGCTTTCAACGATAATAAATCCAATATGGTGCCAAGCAAATATGTTGAAAAATAATTGTGATGTGCAAAGGATGTGGTAATTACACTCATGTTTCCTATCATAATTGAATGTAGTTGAGGTATATTTGAACATCTCAAGTATTGACCCATATTTGAGCATTGAATTTCAGTTGGACCTGGCAAATGAAATGCTACTATCATGTGATCCGTTCTATCAATTAGTAGCTTATACTTAACATTATCAAATGGTGCCAATAGAAGGTAGTTCGCAACAGATGTCTGATTCTTTTTGGATCATTCGAAGAGCTTTTATTTGATATATCTACGTTCAATGCTATGTATACTGCTTGTTCCTTTAAACTTAAAGGATCGTCGCAATAAAAAATTATGATGCTAGATGAACCAATTCTTCCATTTCAATCTCCATTTATAATTAAACACAACTTTCACAGTACATAAGTAACGAGCCAAAATAATTAGGGCAACAAGGACCACGACGTAAAAGAAGAAGACTTTGTTGTAACACAAAAGTCATTTATTATAAATATATTTATAATATTTACAATAATGTATTTTTTTAATCAAAATTTACATTATTTATTTATTTAGTTATTGTTATTTTCAATTTAGTTTTCTTTAAAGTTATTATTGTTTTCTATTTATTTTTTTTATATTAAAAATATTAAATAATTTAAAAGTTGAAAAGAATCTTGAGAAAATATTAAGTTCATTTAATTAAACAATTATTAAGTTAATTTAATGAAAAAATATTTAATCAAACTAATATTTAATATAAAAAAATTAATAAAACAAATATTTACTAAAAAAAATAATAAATAATAAGTTATTCTATTAACTTAAAATATAATAAAATTATTTATTATATTAATAAAATATATATATATTTATTTATTTATTTAATTTTTACTCCTTGGTATTTATTTATTGTTATTGTTATTTTTATTTTTATTAAATTTACTGTTATTTTATATTTAATTTTTTCCTAACATTAAAAAATATTAAATAAATTTTGAAAAAATTCTAAATAAATATTAAGTTAATTTAATTAAACTAATATTAAGTTAATTTAATTAATAATACAAAATATTTAATTCTTTTAATAAACCAAATATTTAATGCAAAATGTTAAATAAATATTAAGTTATTCAATCAATTTAAAATATAAAAAAATTATTAAAGGGAAATCGAATTCCTTCAATCCAAATTCCCTCTTAAATAAAAAAAAAAGACTGAATTCGACTATCAATGTTCTAAATTTAAAGTCTTGATCAATATTTTTCCACGTATTTCTTTTCTGTATTTTCAATATTCCAATGCTATATTCTAGTACAGAATCCCATTTCATCCTCAAATTGTTATAGTTATTATTACATTTAGTATTATTTTAATGACTAAAATTGCTTAAACAAATAAATCTTTTTCTCATATTATTATTATTCAATAAAAATTTATCTCAATATATTACAAAATATAACAAAAAAAGTAAAATTAGAAGAAAATTTTAAAATGCATCCCAATTTGGAATTAAAAAATAAGATAAAAATTTTCAACTAAAAAAAAATTGATGGAATGCATGTGAATTCCATTGAATTTTTAAAAAAATACATTTAAAAAACATATGGAATTCCACCTATTTCAGATCCTTACTCTCTGAATTTCAACTTTTTATTATTTCTCAGTAAATATTTTTTGTAGTATTACTTCTCTGTTATTCCAATAAAGATGTATTATTTTTTGGCAAAGCTTCCACTCAAGTTATTTATTTAAAAATGAGATGCCCATATGCCTTTCTCTTCATGAATGGATTGTTAGTGAGATCAACCATATATGATCTCTCAATATATTGGAATTAAAAGAGTAAAAAGAAGAAGAAAAAAAATCATAATTTTGATATTTTCAATTTCAATTTAAGCTTAAATAAATAAATAAAATATCAAAATTAAAATTTTATTTTCTTTCCCTTCAAGCTAAACATAGCACCTCTAGCCAGCGCTGGTAACTCTTTTTGGTTTTCGATTCCTAACCTAAGAAAGAGGGTGGTTGCGCCTACCTACGTATATAGGTCTCTGTAGTAGAATCTAGGCTATGTGTCTGTCATCAATTGTGTGGTTTCGCTTTGTCAACCTTGAGCTGGGTGTTTATCGATTTTATAACCATTGAAGCAGTTCAAGGCGAAATCATTACTCAATAGGGGCCACAGCTGGAAATATGTTCTTTAAGCTGGCATCACAAAATCAACATGAAGGGTGTTGGTGTGGTTTTCAGCTTTTACGTAATTACCATAATAAAATAGCAAGTTGGAAGACAATCTGACTTCAACATATTTTTAGAACTCTTATTATACTATTTTGCTTATTATTCTATTTTGGTGAAACAGAGTGCATTTCCATAGCGCTGTGTGCGCTTATTATTTTAGAATAATAATCTGATTGTCCCCCACTTCCCAAAGTTATGGGTAGGTCATTTTGACAATATATAACAAAGAGCTAGCATTTTAACCATGTTATCACTTGCCGAGGAGTCTATATATGTTCCTCAATTTATCAAACTAACACTCAAATTAAGAGTGCTTTTGGTAAGCTTAGTGTAAGTAATTTTTTATATAACTTTTGTGTAATGCTTATATTATATTGTTATTATTATTATTTAACACTTTTTAATCATTTTTTAAATAAAAGTATACAGATCATTTTCATTTTTAAAATTATTTTTTATTTTTTATATTTATAATAATAATTATTATTTTAAACATTTTGCGTACTAAATCAAACTTGTGAAAATGCATGCATAGGAATAATAATAGTACTAGGCTGGGCCCTAGTTTCAGAGAAACCAATCAGTGGACGGTTGATTAATTTGCAAATAGAAATATACTTCTTCCATTGGAGACGTACGAAATTCATTTCATTCTTACTACATTAATTTAGTACTTCGTTTCCCTGTGGAGTCCTACCTATACTTCTTTGTACTTGTTCATTCAGTCTTGCAAAATGCAAATGAATCACGTACCGTAGGAACGCGAGGCCTAAGCGATTAGTTAACGTTACATCGGTTATTTACAGTCTTATGCAAGTTACATGCAGATACAGAGATTCATCTTTGCCATGTAAGACACATGCATATGCCCTAGGATATTATTAGAGTTTGCAATGAAATTTGTAATTTTGCCCATTCGCCTACGGCGTACATAGAATATTCCATTCTAAATCAATATTATATATATACACACACACACACACACACACACGCACGCACGCACATATATAACTGGCGTTCTTCACGTGAGAGAAAAAGCGAAAAGAATACAGGCAAAGAGTTGAAAACTTGTCAAATGTATTAAATCATATATGATGTCTACATACATTATGAATTTTCACTTCTTCACTCCCTATTCTTCATTGGTGACTCCATCAGCACCACCGAAAAAAATTAGCTATTCTTTATTAAAATAGTAAAATATATTATAAGAAATGTAATGACTAGCCTGGATTAGAGACGTCAGGAGGATTACGGCCCTTTTTTCCTTTTTTTATTTTTTTTCCTTTTGGGGCGGGGGGAACGGATTTTGATAAAGCTGTTTTGGGCTTTGTTTAATATTGGCTGAGACCCGAAACCTTCTCTTAGAATTGAAACAAAAATCATATTTAATTGGTTTGTTAATATATTTCATTTGTTATAAAAATCGCTTCACATAATGCTTGATACGACCTTAAGTTATGGATGCATTTTTTGGTGTAGATTAAGAAATTAAATGTACAAGTATAATTTGTAATATCTTTTTATGTGCTAGAAACGGATTTTGTAATGTGTTAGTTACCAGCTAATAATAATAATATATAATTATTAACACAATAAAAAAATTATTAATTGCATGATAATAATTACTATTACTAGCTAGTTACTAGTACAATGAGAAGATGTTACTAATTATATCCATGTGTTTAATTCTTTAATATGTATCGTAAAATTCACATAAGTTATGAAATTATTGGGGTAACACTCTAGTCTCTGCCAGGAATCTGAATGTAACTTTTGCTTTTATTTTTTAAAAGGTAAAATTATAACATGAAGATCATAAGTAATTGTTTGATATATATATATATATATATATACACACACCATCATATTTGTATAAAATTGCTTAACATAATATGCCAAAAATGATGATATGAAGTCATTATGGTAAGAACCCGACTTAGAAAAAAAAAAATAGTAGCTGTTTGTCATTGGATTTTCTTTTAATAACATAACTTACGAATTTTTTAAAAAAATCAATTATGTAATATTAAATTATAAAAAAATTCACGTATTATGTTTAACTAGATAACAAATACCAAAGTTATATGACATATTATTACTGAACACTTTAATAACAGACACTTAAGATTAAAACTATCTCTTCGTATTGGTAACACTGGCAGTTTTATACAGTGTATTTTAACAGATTTGGATTCTCTTTATTTTCTTTTTTCTTCTCTAATTTCTTATCAATTTCAGGAAGAGATAGATATAAAATATATAGAGTCCACTTGAGTGGTAGTCATGGTTAAATGTATAGGATCTATATGAGTGATAAGCCATTCACACTTTGTACCTATCTCTATCTAAAATAAATAGAAAATTAAAGAAAAATGGAGTGGATCTATACTAACAAAAAGAAAAGATGGGAAAGAGATGAGATTTCGAACAGAATATAAGAATAAGAAACAGGGACAATATATTAATTATTTAAGATGGAAAAGATGATTACAAACTCCAGTGACGGATCGGCATCATATAATAAGAACATAATCAAGAAACGGTAGGTTGATAGATTCGAGCAGAAAGACATACTACCTAACACAGAAAATGAAATATAGCATAAAACAGGGGCATCAAACTATCTAAAACTACGACAAATATTTTTTCACTTCTGATGACATAGAACATGTAGTGTGGTCCCTGTTGCATTTGCTTCATATTCCCAATTTGATTAGTTGTGAAGGGAATGGCCAACACCAGGGCTGTGGCCGGGAGTTGTGGGTCGAAAAGCTCCAACGAGTCCATCCACACCTGTAATACTATGTTGCAATTGGGTAGGGCTCGCAGCATCATTTTTGGTAGTGTCTTTTACAATGCCCGTCTCCATGGTAGAGTTGGGTGACTCGTAAGTAATTTCTCCCAGTGCCCTTCCTTCTACACAGGCTAGTTCATGAGACAGAACCAACACTATAAGCAACAACCAAGGGTGAATGGCAGATGCCATATGCTCAAATTAGCTTGAATGCGAAGATGAGAAAAGTGGAGAAAAGAAAGGTTTTACTAGAGTTTTATAGAGTTCAAAGGCCCAGCTAGCTTGGACCTTCGAGTCGTTCAATTTGACAAAACGAGTTTCAAGAGGTAAGGGGGATGGAAGAGTGGTGCTTGAAAGGCCACACCTCCATGGTATTTATAGACAATGGAAAGGAGAAGCATAGACTCCAAATCCTAACTCCGAGGGAAACGGCCGGAAAAAGATAACTAAAAAGAAAAAAAAAAAAAAGGGAAAAAGAAAGAAGAATGAAGAGCCAAGAAAGCATCAAGGGAGATTCCCTTACAATTACAAGCATAAAATATTAATGGGATTCTATATTTTATTCTTTTGAACTAAGATTTAGTCATAAAATTGACGCATAAATTTTAAAACATAATAAAATATTCTTCTAAATTTAATTAAGATTGAAATAAAATTTTTAAATCCTAATTAAAATAAACGATAAAAGACCTTATAAAAATGTTTAATTTAATTCAGTGTTTCATTTTGGTGAAAGTTTATTTTTAGTTTCAAAAAATGTATCACTAATTTCAATCATTAATTCAATTTTTTTTAATTCTTTTTAGTTAAAAGTTTAAAATATGTTTATAAGAGTGTGCAAGGTGTGGGTGGATTTGAGTTGAGCCAAATCAAAAAAGTTATAAGATTGGGTTGAGCCATGTGATTAGGCCAAATTAAGCACTAGGTCATTTGTGTTAGTTAATATATCTTGGTTTAAACTAGTGTTCTTAATTTTTTTTAAAAATTATTTAATATAAATTTTATATCTTTTAAGGATATTGAGATAGGGTTAATATTTAGAATCCATTTGGTTAGATAATAGAATGAGGAAAGAAATATAAAATGTGAGTATGTGAGAATAGGTAAGATAAAAAATAATTTTTTATTTTTATTTTTAAAAAATTAATTTAATAGTTAAAATGTTAATTTAATAAATAAAAAATATAATAAAATAATAAACATGGTATAATCTATGTAAAGAGATCGGTAACCAATACGGGGCATTAGTCCGACTTTGTGCAGCCTAGACGTTTGTAGTTATTTAATATTCATCTGCAAATACGTACTAAAGGAGGAAAAAAAATAAAATAATGGAGAGGGCTGTGCTTAGAGGCCAACCTTATGTGAACAGAAAGCCCTTAAAATAGACATTGACTCGCATAAAGTACGTAGTACCATTCGTTGTTGTGCTTAGTTGCTGTTGATTGATACGAATCTGCGAAGAGAGAATGACGTATCTGCAGACTTTTCCACCATCTATATATTCACCAGATTTAATAATACTTTTTTTCTGGATCCATCTAGTGTAATTCCAACAAGATTAAAAATTTTATAAAGTAAAAATTATATAATTTATTAGTTTATAAAATTATTTTTATTCTCTATTTATAAAATATAATTTTTTATAAATAATATGTTAAATTGTATAAAGAGATGAATAAAAAATAAAAAATAAATGTAACTACAATAAATAAACATAATAAAAAATTTCACCCGAAAGAAAGTATAATTAAAACATAGTTAATTAAAAATTAAAAGAAGTTAGACAAACATTATTTCTATATTTTCTTATCCTTTTTATCATTATATTTTCACTTTTTATTTTTATGATTATTTTTTCATGTAGCTATGAAATAATATTATTAATTAAATAAAATTAAGAACATAAATAAATATAAAAAATAACAACAAACTGAAATTAAAATTAAAACATCAACAACACATAGTCATTAGTAGGTGAAAAATGAAAACATATATATTCCTAAAAATTAAAAACTTTTGTATAAAAAAAAAAGATGTAACTTGTATTTAGGACATTAGTCCGTGGTTGTTTTCCGTTTTCGTTAACATTTATATGTCGCTTTATATTTGTTAACAATAAATAGTCATTAATAGAGAAATAAACAAATCACATATAACTAATTTATGTAAACAAAAAAAAAAAGGAGAAGAATCAAAATACATATATTAATTTTAAAAAGTGTGACATGCGACAATAGATTGACTAGAGTTTAGGGGGCCAAGAAATTTTAAAATTGGCCATCACGTCTATAATACTTCACATAATAAATTATATTGGTATATAAATTAAGAGTTTATAGATAAAACTAATTTAAATTTGAGGTTTAAATTAGATTAACACTTATGTTCTTATTAACAATGATCTTTAGTTATGTTAAAGAAAATAAAAAATAATGTGATTATTTAAAATATATTAATTATATATCCTTTTATTAACAATTAAACAACTTATAATATACTGATATTTCTTTAGTTTTTTAATATAACAATTAAATAATATAATGTTTAAATGAATATCTTTTTAATTTTTTATATTTTACGTAATCTTTGTCATTATTTAAATAGATTAGGTTATTTTTTCATTTATATCTTTGTTAAACTGTTAAATGTAAGATTTTTTTTAACTTTGTATTTTTATTTTTATATAATATAATATTAAACAAATATCTATATGGATACCTACATAGCATCCTTGTGCACCAATGCACAACAAAAGGTCTTACCGACGGCGGTTCATTAAGAAGATATTACTAGCATGTTTCTAGCTAGAAGACGTTACAAATACATTTTAATTGCAACCAACTTTTGAAGTGTTCAGATATTTCTCCCGAGATGTTAGTAATTAATGAGCGGAGTAATTGGTTAATAACACATTCAAAACATGTTACGAATACTTTAAGAAAATATTATTAATAAATTTTAGCATAACCAATATTTACTCTTTTATGAAGTTCTTGAGTACTGAAAAAAAGAGATATTATCAATACGTTAAAAAGATGTTACCAACACATATCTTGTACACAGGTACACATAGAATGTAAATTTACACCATAAAATCCACATACGGATTCCATTAAAATTTTGAAGTGGCGCGATTTCTGCCACCTTACAAATGGTCCCTTTCTCCGTTCGGGGGTATATGCGCAGTTAAATACTGCCGAAAAGGAAGCTTAGCTGCGCAACTTGCATGGTGTTTAACTTAACTACTACCACAACTATGCAAGTGATGCCGGGGCAGAACCATTTATGTATCAACAGGCGTAATGAGTTATTTTCTCCGATCGACTCTTCATTAAATGCGTTCTCTCTCTTCAATTTTTATCTACAGTTGCGCCCTTGCTGTTTCCGGAGTTTGCATTGCTGTATAAGTTCATAGATTAACCTAACACATGTTTCCATATAAAATAAATTATTTAAAGACCTATATACCTTCTACCCTTTATATTTATTTATTTTTGAATAAATTAATGAAGAAAGACATACAAAGTTTGCAGTTGGCCTGCTTGAATTCTTCCATCTTCACTTCCACTTAACCATAACTATCCTTTCAGAATCTGGCCTCATAAATATAAGATGAGTTTTTCCTAAAGCATATATATAAGCATAATATTGCGCATAACCTACGTATGTGAGCAAATGATATATAAAGGATTCATGTTTTGTTACAGAAGAGACAGAAGACCTTGAGAATGCAAAAAGAGGCAGAATAAAAATCAAATATAAGTACATCATGTCCCCTTCTTAATTAAATCTAGGTGATTATTTGAAACAAATAAAGAGTTAATTTCCATAAATAAGAAAGCATGTATATTTACATAAGAATCTTTAATTAAAGTAGTTTATCTTTCTTGAATATAAATGTCAAGAGTTATAATATTTCTATGTTCGATTTTTTTTCGCACTTCCTATTCCCAATTAAGATCTCTCGTGCCTCCATTAGGTACACATTGCGGCGCATTAAAGCTGTGCTGTAGATGAATAGTGGGTTTAATTTGATAATTTTTAAGTTTTTTGCGGGTCTTTATAGTCTCATTTCATTTGTCAAACTAAATGCTTGTTCTTAGTAATAGGCTATGAGAATGCAAGAATCTTTCTTATAGAAAAAAAAATATCGTTATACGAACAACACATTTTTCCTTTCTGATGTTGCCTACAAGAAGAGATTCTTTATATTCATAATTAGAAAATAGACACAATAAGAGAGAGATTTCTTATACAAACAATATCTGCCTTTTTATTTTGCATCACGTACAGAAAGTTTGAAGATAGTAAATGGCTTGCATGGTGTAACATGCAATGATACACACACACACACATATATATATATATAGTGCAGAAGGAAACTTGCTAATTAAGGACATTATTATCACACATATATACTTGCAAACGTAGCTGGGCTCCTGCAGTCTTGGGACCTAAACAAATTATTTACACGGCGAACAATAATTAAGTTCCCTCAGATCATCCGCTAAGTGATCGATACACATCTATTTGCTTAGCGATCTCCGATTTTGTTTTGGAAAGCATTGCCAACACCAGGGCTGTGACCAGGGGCTGTAGGTCTGAAACCATTTTGGAATCGCTGAGTCACAAAGTGTTCAAAATCTGGACTCTGAACTCCCACCTTTGTCTTCATATCTTGATCTTCTCCCACAAATTTCCGATGACCAACACCTGGACTATTTCCTGGTGTTGTGGGTCGAAAAGCGTTTGCACCTGATTCCCCAAGTCCATCAGTCTCAACCTTTTTTTCTGATAACGAAGAAGGAACATTTGGGAGCGTAGGCCGTGGAGGATTATTCTCGTGTCTTGTGGTGTCTGTGTTCAGCGAGGAATTATGGTTCGTTCCCTTTATCTGCCTTCCATGAGTTAAAACAACTTCATGGCAAGCAAGCAGTGCCAGAAAAACAGCACAATATTTGTGTATTCCCCGAAATTCACCCATAACTTAATACACAACAAGGTTGTTAAATGATTTTTTGTTTGAGTAGAGAGAGGAGTTTAGAACAAGTTTAAGTAGAGGGGAATGCGAATCGGGATGGTATGTCAAGTTCTTGGGTCCTTGGGTATTTATAAACTTGTTGGGTATCCGTATGCCCATGCCGATTTCCCACCTAATTACGCCATTGACCAAATATGTGGGAGTGCATGCGCTTCAAATGTCCACCGTTTATAGGGAACTTTTAATGAACTTCAAGTTAAACATAATAAGCGTGTTAAATATATTGTTTAAATGGTCAATATATTGATGACCATTTTTGTGTGTGAGTAGTCCTTTTTTTTTTTTGTTATGAAAAAACACAAGACCTTAAATATTTGGACTGAGGAAAGAGGCAAAGTAATTAAGTATTGAACTGAAGAACATCATCAACTCTCCTTTAATACTTATATTCAAGAAAGAGACCACTTGAACCAAAGCTTTGGACTTTTGGCTGGGTGTGAAGTAGTCTTTAATTAGGTTGGTGGATCCCATATGAGCGAATATGTGCTTTTGCATATATAATTTGAGTTCAAAATCTTAGAGAATTATTATTTTATTTTCCATTTGAATTCGTTTTTTATCTTCACCTCTTCTGTTGCACATCTATCTTTTCCGGTAGCATTTGATATATCAAAGTATCTGATCATTATATAGAACAGTCACAAGCACGCAAAGAACTGCGGTGTAATATACATATTGAAGTAGTTGAGTGCCGAAGCTTGAAGCTTAAATCTTCCTAGACTATATAACGACCTTTCATGGTGCCCAATTGCCACGCTGCTTTATTATGTGGAGCTTGCGAGGGCGGCAAAGCCTTAGAGACATTGCTTTGAAAAGCATGTACGAAGAGCTATGATTAGCTAATTAAGAATAGTTGGTTGACACTGCGCACCAGGAAAATGGAACCAGAAAGATTGGGATTCTCCTGCACCTTCTCCACTTAGAGAGGTATGGTATTATATAAGTGAAGTGAATGGCTTCTATTCAATCTCAGAAATCTTTTAATTTCGTCGACAAGTTCAAGTGAAATACATCTGTCCATGCTCTCTTGCTAGAATTAAATATCTTTGTCTAATAAAGAAGAATATTCTGGGATTCTTTTAACTATATTTGACTTTCATCAAGATTTGGTAGTGCAAATGCATTAATATGTAATGGTCTAGAACAACCCCCATCCTAGTTTATCATATATGTGATCATTTTCATAGATGCTTAGCAGTCAAATCCCATCTTAGAACAACCTCATACTAGTTTATCGATCCCTGGGATTGAAGCCACGTTGGCTTCAAATTTATATAAAAGGTTGACAATTCAATTCCAATCGTAATTCTCTCACCCATTCAACAGTTTGAATTAATTGAACATAACCCAATTCACCCTCTTTGTTCAAATGTTTCTATGAGCAATATTGGTAATGGACCTTATTGATGTGAAAGATATATATTATATGTTAGGCAGCTAAAAGCACTATGTGCATAGTTGCAGGAAGGAAAAACGGGGTTATGATTACAAAAAGGATGGTTTAAATTGGAGCCCCAGATTTGACCTAGTATCGTTAGTCATAATGCGGTATTGACACGGGAGATTTCGCCTTCCCATTTTTGAAATTTGAATACGCAATATTCTGAGCTATTATATCACCCATGGTATTTTGAGATTTTACAATATCTTTTTATGCTTTGATCGTTTTATGGAGTTTGGTCCTGTCTACGTCTATCATTGACATTCTTTTTAAAAGGCATCAAGCATTAATTCATGAGATTATTGGCATATATACTTTTATTTTCTGTTTCGTTATGTATCGCGCGATCTAATCTAATTATAGTTTAGTTACGATTTTCATTTTTAAGAAGTTGAGATTCAAATCAAGAAAATCAAAAAGAGAAATATGAACATCTCCATCTTCGTTTTTCAGTTAATTAATCACCTCGATATTTCTACGCAAAAAAGGAAACCTTGATACTGCAAAAGTAAACTAAAAAACGCAACAATGCATACATAGCACCAGAAGTGCTCCTCGACGACTTCAATACAGTTAATTAAACCCAGCATGAAAGGAGCCAAACAAAAGTCAAGTCAAAAGCAACATGGTCACAGCCTTGGACCCGAGTCCCTACCACTTCATCTTGTCACAGACTTGTTTAATCAAATAAGTCAAAAATAAATGGAAACAACTGATCATCAAAAGCATAGTAGTTGATATATATATATATATATATATATATATAATTGCATATACTCACACAGTGCCAAGCTTGGCCACTTTCTCCCGTACTCCACTTCGAGTGTAAAATGGAGAATCTGGCAAAAGGTTAGCTCCGAGGTCTGGGGAACCCTCTCATGGGCCTCCACACCTGATTACTAATTATTAATCATTTCATTACCAGAAAAAAAAAAATGACAAATATAAATAGAATGATAATATAAATTACTTAGGTTCTGTGTTTGAAAAAGCGAAAAAGCCGAGTGCAGCTCGTGGGGTTAGTTTGTGTGGTAGGTAGGCGCTAGCTAGGCTGTACCTAGTGGTGCACGAGCGGTGTTTAGTTTATGGTCAGTTATAATTAGAATTTTTTTCTAGTATTAAAAAAGTACATATCAATTATTTTTTTTAATGATTAGTGGCAATATAGTAAAATTAAGATTTGTTTTTAAATTTACAATCATAGAATTATGAATAAAACTTTTTTATATAAAAAAATAAATAAGACTTGATTCTATGAAAATTTATTTAATTAATCCTTCTCCAGATATATGAAACTATTAATTAGAATTAAAATGAGAGCTTTGGACGAAAAGTTCAATAAAATAAGAAGCGGAAAATGAAGAATAATTTGAGTCACTTTCATCGAATCCCGACGGCCCAATACTATTTTAAAATATGGTACAGTCTCACACTTCAACTAATTATGGTCATGCATATTGCTTTACGCTTCTAATTAACAAAGGTTACATGGAATATTCTTAAAGCATTTCAACATTTATCCTCCTCTCTTTTTAAAAAATAAAAACAAGTTATTCTATTACAAGCAAAGTCGCCTTTTACTGCAAACATGCGCAATATGACTGTTTACTTTTGAGTTTTAATTGTGGCAAATATCTATGCTGATTGCAGCAATGATAATAAATGTAGCACAGCTTTTTCATCTGATTTCGTCTGTTTGTAAGAACCTAAGTTTTGAGATTCATAATTTCTATCACCGCACAGATTTCTCGGTAATCTCTGTTTTTACTTTCAATCTTTCTTTTGGTCGTTAATAATTTTCTAGCAAACCATGTGCTACTGAGATAAATGCCATCCATAATAAATCTGGGAAATAATTTATTATTATTATCATTATTTTACTATTATATATGCGTTTAGAATCTTTGATTTTTTTTGGTCTCTCAACTTGATATAAAAAATAAATATATATCTTTTAAAAAATACTATAAATTATGATAAAAAATTAAAATATATGCGAGAGACTACTTTTTGTATTTTGAAAATTTTAAAATATTTCAATTTAATTTTATTAACAAATTTAAAAATAATTAAATGAATATTGACATGCACATTATGCATGTCAAGCGCCTATTAATATTAAGGAAAATAAACCTATATCTAGTTGTTTTTGTTTGTATTATCAATTCTCTAATTAAAACATAATAAATATAATTTATCAATAATAATATGATAATATTGATAAATTATATAATTTTTTGTAAATATATAAATTTTACAATTCAATATTACATAACTAATTTTTTAAAATTTTTTTACATATATTATAATTTTATTAAAGAAAAGTCAAATAATAAACATATAAAATAGTGCAGCTATTGTCTAATATATCAATTGGGAAGACAAATAAGATTAATAGCAACTCTCCCTATACTATGTTTTATATAGGATCGGTTGTCATTGTCAAATATATAAAAACACATGGAATTATCTCAGCATACTAGAAATTAAGGCTTTTTTTTTTGCCATTTAAGAAATTAGGTATATAATTGATGGTGACTAACTTTAAAGTAAGTTTGTTTTTTGGGCCAATAACTAACTTAAAGTAATTAGGGAATCTTGATGCGGACAGTGAATTTCTGTTTCTGCTGTTTCTATACCTAGGCCCAGGACAAGCGAACCCATTGGTCATAAACCGTTCCAGAGCAGGATACCACGTATCTGAATCTTTTGAAGGCTAATAAAGTTTTTTTGAAGTAAAGAGAAATAAAAAAAAGTAAGTAAAAATAGAGAGAAAAAAAACCTTCTGGTGGCACTCTTTTTAATTTCAAAGGAATTTTATTGGCTTCTAATTTTAGATGATCCAAATTAAGATACCTACACAGGAAGTACAAGAAACCACCGAAATTGGAAATAAACGAAAACAAAAGACTAACATAAAACAGAGAAAATATTTCCAGAAACTGCCTTTATTAGATGGTAATTGAATATATTCACAGACATCCTGATAGTCAATTCTAGATCCATGACATAAATCATAATCCTTACACCAAATCTACCAACTTATCTACTACGACACGGATGGATCATCACTCTTTTTTTTTTCAGATAATAATAAAAAGGAAGTGTCGAGAAATGGAACTCCTCTGAGAAAAAAATAACGTTAAGAGTGGTTAATTATGCCAATATGTAATTTATCATGTCGACCACATATTGAATTACCATTCCTTTTGTTACAGTTCCCCTTTGGAAGAAAGTCCATCAGACTAAAATACTAGGATCCAAGACTGCCCTTAGTTGTGAGCGGAGTGTCCTACACCAGGGCTGTGACCAGGGGCTGTGGGTCTGAAATCAACCACGTCATGACCTGGAGCCGGTGGCGATGGTGGAGACATGTCTGTCAGCGTGGCAGCATTTGTAGTTGATAGTGCCTCACCATGCACGACGTCGTCCTCCCGCTTCGCAAGGTTTTTATCGTCTTCAAACTTCAAATATCGTCCCTCAATGGACGAAAATTCCAAGCAGAATATTAGTGCAAGGATAACAAAACCGAGGATGAGCTTGTTTTGGGCCATCAAGACAGACGGAGCAAGAGAAAGATTGGTTGGGTGGTTTAAGTATATTGAGAAAATAAGAGAGTTGGATGTTGAACAGAACTCAAGTTAATAATTATCTAAGCAAGAGGATGCCCAGATATTTTTCTCTGTGGAGCTTGCAACTAAGTTGCTTAAACCCTCCTTGTAGGGGGGTTTTATAGAACTCAAGGACCATGTATCATGCATGTGTGGGTGGGCCCAGGCTATGGTTCCTAAGTAGTGGGAAATATTTTGTTTTTCGATTTTGTATTTATGAGAAAAGAATGCAGAAGTGCGACTGCGCCTACCTTCCCACAAAAATCGTTAAGAGGTGAGAACAAGTGACTGGGTATGAATGATTTTATAACCATTGAAGCTGTTCAATTTTGAGATCATTACTAAAAAGGGGCCACAGCTGGAAAAATGTACTTTAAACTAGCATTACAACATCAACATGGAGGCTGTAGCTAGGCAATGTTTCAGCCTTTAAATAATCTTCATATATATAAAACTCATGACTTTTTCCTGTTCATTTCTACTGTCCTTATTATACTGTTCCTAACATCCCACTGTTCCTTTGCACTATTTTCTTTTTCCACTTTTTTCCCTTTTTCTCTGTGGGACGCATAGGAAAAATCGAGTCCCCCCACTGCAGGCGCCGTTCTAGTTATATAATAAAATAGCAAACTGGAAGGCAATCTGACTCTATTTTTAGAACCCTACTATTTTGATGGAACAGGGGAATGGTGGTGGAGGGCAACTTGGTATGCTCATTATTTAAGCTTTAAATCTAGTCGTTCTTAAATGCTGGGCCGTTGTTTCATTTGTTGTAGTTCTTCGTCTGCCTTTGTTAGGATTCTCACTTCGGCAAAAGATTCAGCTTTCCAACTAGATTGCAACTGACCATGTTGAGCTGTGTCTTTTCCTTCAGTTGGCTACCAAACCAGCTTTCTACTATCGTCACATGCAATAGTTAAGTGACCTTACATAGATTTTAGAGGCAACAATTAAAGAAAGGGCCCTTTGGTTGATTTTTGAGAAGATGCTTTGAAAAAGTGGTTGTAAAGAGTATATTCTTAAAATTTTTGTTAAAAAAATGTGATAAAAGCTGCTATAAATGTATTAGTGAAATTAAAAAAACATATATTTCAATTAAAAAGAATTATGGTCGCAATTTAGACAAATATTTTTTTTTCTTTTCAGTATTTCATATTGTAATTGTAATGAAGAGAAGGAGTGAATGCAGAGAGAACCAAGATGAGAAAGAGAATAAATTGTTGTATTGATTTGTGATTGACACAAGTGTAATAATAACCAACATTATAAATAATTGAATTCCTTCATAACAATCTCAACTAATATTTAACCACTACACTGATCTGATATCTCCCGTCTAACTCAGTTTGGAATAATATTTGGACAACACTGGAACAGAGAGCTAGTTATAGATTTGGTGAATATGTCAGCAACTTGTTCAATAAAAGGTATGTACCTTACATTAATGAGTTTCAGCAACACTTTTTCTCTTAAAAAATACAAGTTTAGCTTTATGTGCTTCAATCTTGCATGAAGTATGGGGTTGACCGAGGGGAGTACTATGCTGAGGTTGTCATAATACATGGTTGGAGGTTTCTTTGATTGAATTTTTAATTCTATAAGTAGGCATTGTAGCCAAGTAACTTCAGCCACTGTTTGCTAGACTCCTGTACTTTGTTTTAGTACTGGACCAGATATGGTATGTTGTTTCTTTGAATACCAATTGATGACATTTGCCCTTGAGTAGATGTAGTAGCCTGAGGTGGACTTTTTGTCATCCACACTTGAAGCCCAGCAGATCGGTTGGTCTTATAGACACGAGACTGAGAGTTACTTTCCTCCCCTCGTGCTATTTTATGATCAGGGACAGATTCAAGTCTTGCTCCTTCCCGTCCCGCCATTGAGATCTAGATGAGCCTGTAAGCGAACTTCCTTCTTTCCATAGAGCGAGAGAATGGATTCATCTTACTATGGATGGCAATGACTGACTAATTGGCTGGACTGATCAAGGAACAACAGAACATGCCATGCTATGAAGGAGATCAGTTAGCATTCCAGAACCCTGTATGTTCAAGGTTATCTGATTTTATAAGATGGACTCCATGATTCAATGTGCCACTAAGATATCTTAAAATCCTCTTCACAGCCTTCCAATGAGTTTACTTGGGTGCATGCATAAATTGGCATAAGATTCACAGCAAATGTGATCGCAAGCCTGGTGACAAACATATTGCAAGGAACCTACAACAAATCAATACAATTGTTCATTCTCAGTTGGTTCACATTCATGTGCAGATAGTTTCTAGTCTACAATCAGTCAATCATAGGAGTGTTCATAGGTTTGGCAATGTCCATTTTGGCTTTCCACAACAAATCCTTTATGTACTTTGGTTAATGAAATCCACCACCAACAGTTTTCTTGAGTTGAATTTAGATCCCCAAGGTCTTTTAGGGCAATTTGTCGTTTTTATTCAATGCCTAACTTGGAGATTGCAATAGATGAGTTCCCAGTGACCATTATATCATCAACATAGATAATGCATTGAGTTATTTCTTTAATAAAAAGTGGGGAGTTACATTTTGATCCTTGAAACACAATGATAAGAAGAAGAAGAATAGAATGGAGAAAGTAGAAGAATAGAGAGAGAAAAAGAGAATTATCAACTGTATTAACTATTTGCCTAAAGTCCTCCTTCCTTTCATACAACTATATATGAAGGAAGTCAATTAACAACCTAACAAACAATCTACTAACAGCCTAACAACTCTAACCACTTTAGTTATTAACTATTTAATCTCAGCACACAAACTAAGATTATACATTTAAGCTTAAAGAAGGACTTGTGCAACTTGCATACTTAATGCTTGTCTGTGCCCTTAAACCCAGGTGGTTGAGTCATGTAGACATCTTGAAGAATGCCATGCAAGAAGGCACTATTTACATCCAGTTGCTGGAAGTGCCAGCTTTTTGCGAGTGCTTTGGTGAGGAGTAACCTGATTATGGTAGATTTATCGCTGGGATGAAGTCAAACTCAGGCTATTGATGAATCCCTTTCTAATTAGTTTGGCCTTGAACTTTTGAATGCACCCATCAAGATTTTCCTTGGCTTTATATACCTATTTGTAGCCAATTGAACTTCTTCCTATTGGTAGGTTTACTAGGGTCTAAGTGTGGTTTCTTAAGAGAGCTTCATGCTCATCTTTCGTTGCAACATGCTATTCAGGTCTAGACCAAGCTTCTGTTGTAGAGGTTGGTTCACTGTCATTGGTTATAGTGTATGCTTTTAGTTTGTGAATCCTAGATGTTGATCTAGTGATCATGGGATGGGTAGTTTGAGGGATAGGTAGGTCAAAAATTCATGTTTCATTGCTGGTGGCACCTACTGGATCGTCAACTGCTCAATGTTTGCAACTACTGTTGGACTGACACAGTGCTGAGTACTTGTGAACCAGAGATTCAACCAACCTAGTAGCCCCATATGATAAGATAGGTAAAACAGTATCAGCTTGCTAAGCATGTGAAATTGCAGTAGAATGAAACTAAATTCTGGTTGGTAGAGTAGGAATAGAAGGCATGAATGAAGGAGAAGATGGTGTTGGAAGGGGCAGAGGTTGTTGGAATTATTGGTTTTTGTAAGGAAAAATGTTATCATCAAATGTGACACGCCTGAAAATATAGATTTTGCCAGTTGTAGTATTTAGACAATTGTATTCTTTGTGTATTAAACTATAATCAAGGAAAACACAGGACACAGATCTATATTGAAGTTGTGAGATTTATAAAGCTTAGTGTAACAGTAACAGAAACATCTAAAAGCCCTCAATGATTTGTAATCAAGAAAGGATTTGAATAAAACTTCAAGTGGTGACTTGGGGAACAATAACAATTTGGGAAGTCTATTTATCAAAAAACTTGCAGTTTAATGACTTCATCCCAAAGGTTTAATGGTAGAGAAGCATTGGCGAGTAATATCAAGGCCATCCCAATAAGGTGTTTATGTTTCTTTTTTGAAACTCCATTTTATTCATAGGTGTATGGGTAACTAACTCTATGTAATATGCCACTTGCTTTGTTTTCACTCCCTCCATCTTACTGAAAAGCCTTTAGTTTGATGTCTAGTTGCATCTTAGCCATGATTTTAAATCCAGGAAGGTTTTGAATCTCTCATATGCATCACCATTGGTTGATGGAATTGGCGATGGTCCCCAAAGATTTGAGTAGACAAGTTCAAGGGGTTAAGAATATCTTGTGATAGGATCAGTGAAAGGAGGCTTATGAGCTTTTTCTAAGCAACAATAATCACACCCAAATTCCAACATGCATGGCGCGAAAAAGAAAACTATTTTAATGAAATCACCACCAAAGTTTTAATTATTAAAAAAAAAACTTTGAAAAAACTTCTTTTGAAGGAGGCAAAAAAAGATTTTATTAAAAAAAATGATACTTTATAACACCTATTCTTAAACGTGATCACCCTAAGTTAATTGATTGAATTGAGTAATATGAGCTTCATTTTATTCTAATTAGATTTATCAATTACATGAAAAAAGAAAAAGAAAAAAAATAACAAAACAAAAATAATAAAATCAAATAAAATATCTACGAGAGTGAACTTAACTAAAAAAAAAAAACTTAGAACTTATATACTATATGATAAGGATCAAAATTTATGTAATTTGAATAGTACAAAAAACTTATATCACTTGGTGACTTTTATTTATTTTTGTCAAAAGAGTAAAAAATTAAAAATTAATTTGATTTCACAAACAAAATAATTAAAAAAATTAGCTGACGTGTATTAATTTACAAAAACCAGATAAATCTCGCTTTTTTACTCCCTTCATTTTCTCTCTTTTCTAATTTTTTATTTTTCATTTTTGATTTCTTTCATATTTTTTTTAAATAAACATAACAATAAAATAAAATAAAATAAACACATTACAGGCATATAATATTTTGTAAGTGTGTGCTTGTGTGCAGTCAAATATTATTCAAATGAATTTATACAAAGAAATAGAGCATGGGAAATCAAACTGAACGCCTTCACTTTACTTTCACTCTAGCGTCTCCATGCTTGCTAGCTCATTCGCTCCTTGAGTCCACGTTTCCAAGATGCATTAACATAACTTTTGTGGCCCTCCCAAAATTCATCAAGAATACCCCAAAAAAAAAGTCAAATAATTAATATCTATTCTTGATACTTTGAATGCAAGAGAGTAGGATGAGTGCTACGTTGCTTTTCTTTCTGACTATGATTACATGATGAGTAAGAACGCCTTTCCCTAATTTAAACAGTCACAAGCATGCTTCATCCCACATGATTCACCAAAACGAGCTCAACTATGCATTTGAATACAAACTAATTTAATCACAAAATTATCCCATAAAGAGTAAACCACACTGGACCAACAAACAAATTTGAAAGAGGAAGACAAGAATAGCAAGAGAACCATTAAAATCTAGCACCAATTAGAAGCAACATAATACAATATACTATCTTCGGTCTTATATTTAAGATACTTTTTTAGGATTTGATTTGATCTAAAATATAAAAAATAAATTACTAATGTCTGATATATTAATTATAGTAATCCAATTATATCTTCTATTAAATAAATATTTTAAATTATGAGTAGTAATTTTCATTAATTTTAATAAGAAAGTATACACATTAAATAGGAACATTCTTAAAAAATAATTTTTATTTGACACAAAATTAAAAAGATTAATTATTTTTAACTAACTTTATTAATTTTCATAAATTAATTCTTTGTTTCTTATACCTAAGAGAGGTAATATATACCAGCTAGGGCCAGCAGAAAGGAAGGTGCCCAAGTTCATAGGACAGCATGCATCAATTCATTCATAATTTGGCGCAAAATTGAATACAAAAGCAAGCTCAAATCAGGTCGAGATAAATAGGACAGAAAGAATCATTTCACTCAGAATTTGGCACAAAATTGAATTTAGAAGCAAGCTTAAATCATGTCAAGATAAACAGGACAACAAGCAGTATTTTAGGCAAGAAACCAGAGTTTTAGGACTTTCAGCAACAAACTATGCAGAAACTTTCACATCATCACAAGAACAGGTTCTACCAAGTTCCCAAAAATCATATTCATCAGAGCCAAATTTCTTCATTGACATCAAACCAAATGATGCAGAATTTCAACATATCAATTAAACTCTGAAACATAATTTTTAGAACCAAGATAGAGTTTTCAATCAGGAATTTTCACAAAATTTTAGGTAGAGCATTCTACATATTTGAAGCAAAATCTAATGCAAAGTTTCAATATCAAATGCAGCAGTATTTCATAAACAGCAGAATCTTGACATTAAGAAAGGACAAAGAACAATTATGCTGCGATGTACAGCGTACCAGCATTATGTTACCGATATAGCAATATACACGGCTTTACGAATCCAGATGAATAGCTAAGTTGCGCAAAACACAGAGCTCAAGTCACGAGAGGGAGTTGGGTTCACACTATGCACAGGATATTCAAGCAATGTGACAGTATCTATGATCAGGATCAGGGGTTCAGGTTTATGTATCAATACCCATAAACCAAACAGAGGATTCAAGCAATATATCAATAACTATAATCAGAAGAGAAGATTCAAGCTATGTACCAATACCCATAATAAAAAACAGAGGATTCAAGCTATGTATCGGCACCCACAATCATAAACAGAGTATTCGAACTACATGTCGATACCTAATTAGTAATCAGAACAGAGGGTGGGTTTCGAAAATTGGCCGAACGATTAGAAGGTTACTTCTCGATTTCAGCTCGCTTCTCTCTCCTAATTCCCATGTTTCCTCCCCCTTTCTCTGTCGCTCTCTGACTCTCTCTCAATTCCTTCACTCTCTTTCTCTTCTGCTCCTTCTCCTCTCAATTCCGCTCCGTTCTCCCTTTCTCTCTGTGTTCAGTGTTTGGCTCAAATTTCTTGATGCCTTCCCCAGTATTTTCGACGCTCTCTCCATTTATATTTGCCTTTGTATGCGCCAGAAGCAGTTTCCCTATCGGGTTGAATCTTCTCATCCCAAAATCGCTGCGCGAACCCTCATCTTCTGAATCTCCTTCTACCTGCCCCTTTTGTGCAACTTCCGTTCCCCGTTGAGCGCGAACGAAGCGGGGACGAAACGGAATCAGATCCCTGCTCATCTTTGCTTTAGTCTTATCTTTATTTTAACTATTTAAATTATTTAGATTTGATATTTTTAATATTTTTATATTTTTTATATTTTATTTATTTCAAAAAATATAAATTATAAAATAAAAATAATCTTTTAATTATTAATTTTAAAAATAATATTAATTTAAATTAAAAATATTAAAAATATTAAATATTAAATCTAAACCATCCATTTGATCTAAACGGTTCAAATTTCGAAAAATATGAATAGGAGAAATCCCTCACTCCCCGGGTCAGATTTTTTATTATTTTTATTTTTTGAATCTGATGATGTTGGTACTGCACAGTACCAAATCCAGCCGCCAGAGATCCCCTGCGTTTTGGGGCTGGTGGAAAGAAGGTGAAACGCAAGGGATATTTGCGTTTTATTCCCCTTCCTTCTTTTTATTTTCTTCAACAAATGGGCTCAATATGATTTTGGGCCTCTCTTTAGGTTGGGCCTTTTACTATTTCATTGATTCAAAAATTTAAACTAAAACTGACCCAAAATTAAAATATAATATTGAAGTGAAAACTATTATTTTATTTTTTATTTTATTTTTTTTGAATATATCCTAACAAAATATAGTATTCGCGTCAAACAAGTATGACAAATAGTGATATTTTCATTAACAGTTGGAAGATTACAAGATTGTAGCACTTTCTAAACAATAACAAAGGTTAAATGTCCTAAATGATTATATTACTGATAAAATGTAGGACTAATTACAATTGAATTACAAACAAGAGAATTATTTAAGGCTTGAACTTTGGATGTCTCAATGAGGTCAAGGTTGTAAAAAGCATACATATCATTTTTAGTTTTACACCAAAGAAGAGTTTACTTGAAAACTTGAGATTGAGCAAAACATAAGTTAGGATGAAACTAAAAAAAGGCATAATTATTTTTTCACAAATCTTCAAATACTAAGCATATATTTTGTAATTAAAGAAACTTGTGGTAAATTGTTAA
Source organism: Erythrophleum ivorense (assembly GCA_026724425.1). Lineage (NCBI taxonomy): Eukaryota > Viridiplantae > Streptophyta > Magnoliopsida > Fabales > Fabaceae > Erythrophleum > Erythrophleum ivorense. The sequence goes on along the minus strand of JAIUCV010000123.1, from coordinate 652,519 downwards.
GAGAAAGTAAGGAAGAAGGACTAAAAAAGATTGCAATTTATTTGTTCAATTGACAAACTTATACCATCACCTATGTAAACTTCCCCTTGGCCACTGTAGGGAACTTTTGATACTAAATTGTTTTAACCTATAGTAATAGGTTGCCTCTTGAGTCTCGGTTTTCATGTAAGGTCAAACAAAGTTTTTTGTGTGGCAAGCATGGGTATATGTGGTGTTGAGCTTTCGCTATTTTGGTTGGAGCTTGAAGTATTGTGGGAACTAAAAAAGTTTTGATCGAGCCTATGGTAGCACTACCAAGTAGTGGCCATCTTGCTATAAGCTTAAAACTATTATTACTGTTCCAATTATGCTTGTCTCCTCTAGTCTTACCTCTACCTCTGTTATCATAGTTTCTACTGGAAGCATTGTTTGCATAACCTTGATCATCTATTTAGAAATCTACATGATGTTGTTAAGAGTATTTATTGTCTTTAGTTATTCACTGTAGCAAATTAACGTTGATGCCTTTTAATTCTTTTTTGCTCTTATTAAATCTCTTTACTTGAGCCATCAACGTGGCTTCTATCTCGCTGACATTGTACCATTCAACCCTTGTAATGATGAGAGTGCTAAATCCATCATATTCTACAAGTAGGCCATCTAGAATGGCCTCAATGTGATTTGTCGTTGTGATCGGCGACCTAACAAAGGTTAATGCATCAACTATCTTGAAATTTAGTAGGTATTCATTGATTAAAGATTTACCTTTCTTTTGATTCTTGAATTGCTTAACTTTGGCACACGTGTGAGATAAAAGAAAGAGCTTGAGCTTCTGGCAAAAACTTCACGCAAGTGGTTGCATCCTATCATTAGACTCTATCATTCCTTCAAACATTGAAGATAAAAAGCCAATATAGGAGCAAATTATCTTGTTGTTCTTAATTCAGGAGTTCTTCACCCTCAATAGAATCAAATCTTCCTAGTGCATATTTTGATCCAAGTACAAATTTCCATGGTTTGAACCCTTTGATCGTTGATATCCCCTATTATCTCCAAGGTAGATAGTTGTGATCCTTTAGTTTTATAGAGATCATATGTGAGAAGGTCTATGGTGCGAACTTTACCAAATTACCAATATTCTAGGTAATGGCATTATGCAAATTTTGTGTATAGTGTCTATCAGAGGTGGTGTATAGCTATAATACCATGTAAATGTAACAAAGAGAAGGAGAGAATATATAATAAGAAAGAGAATGAATTATTGGATTGGTCTGTGACTAATACAAGTGTTTATGCAAGAATTGTTGGAAGAATTGAGGGTTTAATTTCAACAAAAAATGTAGATTTCTTTCAACATTGTTTACAATAATTCATAGTTTGTCATTTCAATTGTGAGGTCAACTATATATTAATTTTTAAAAGGTTGAAATCATTGTAGGTGACATCCTTCTCGATTGAGTTATTTTCTTAATTATTCTTTTTTCTTTTCTTCATGATTCTTGAATTTTGATTTTTTTTTGTGAAAATTAAGTTCTATATTTTGACAAACACATGATTTTAGCTTTTATAAGCTTGAGTGAAAAGCCCTAAATTTTTTAGAAGATTGGGCTCCATCACACAATAGATCATTAATTATTCTTCATCTTGCCATTGGATATTGAACTTAGATGACAAAATATTCCTACAATAGGTCATGACCAGATTCTCCTTTGAACTCGAAAACATTAAGACCATGTTTGGTACATAGAAAATCGAAGGAGGGAAAAGGAAAGAGAGGGGGGAAAAAGACATAAGCATATTTAGTATAAATGAGTTATCATCCTTGAGGGAAAACCTTTCCATGGGCAAAAAGAAATGGTGATTCCATCGGTAGGCTAATGGAAAGAGTAATTTGTCAGCTTTTTGACATGATTATGTAAAAGAAAAGAACCGTTAACTAAAAAACTAAACCACTAAAAGTAATTCCCTATCAACTTTTAAAATATATATATATATAAGGGTTGCGACAAAACATCTGTCATGGCCCTTATAATTAAAAAAAAAAATCAAAAGGGTTATGGCTGATAGTTGGTCACGACCCATTCACATTGTTTAAAATATAAAGATAACCCATATATATTATTTAATTAAATTTAAGATTTTAATTAATTTTGATAATTTGAAATGAAAAAAATATTATAATATAAATAAACAATTAGAATATTTTAAAAATAAAAAAATAAATTTGTAATAACATTTAAAAGTATAAAAAAGCAAATAAAAAGGTATAACTATGAAAATAGAAAATAAATTTGTCATTTCAACCAATATATCCTCCTATTCCACATAAGGACTTTTTTCTTAATCGTTGTGGATGACGTTGCATTGGCTCATCATCATCTTATTCTTTTTCTTCATTTTCATCATCTTCTTCGTTATTATCTCCTCCTAATCAAGTGGGAAATATGTGTTTCTAGTTGCCATCTTTCCATAAGGATCGAAATTAGTACTGTATTAAAGTCAAAGTAGCCAAGTTAAAATACTTTGTAGAAATCTGTTTGGATTAGATAGGAAACAATAGTAAGTAGGGACTCAATTTTTATGATGACAATGATGAAGAAGAAGAAGAAGAACCAGTGTAGCACTGTTCATAATAACTAAAAAAAAGACCCTTATGCAAAATAAGAGTATATTGGTTGAAATAGTAAATTTATTTTTTATTTTTATATTTATATCTTTATATTTATATTTTTATACTTGTAAATGTTATTACAAATTTATTTTTTATTTTTAAAATATTCTATATATGTTATAATATTTTTTATTATTTTTTTTTACAAAAAGTAAACATTACATAAAAACATTATATATTTGTTCATTTCAAAATATCAAAATTAATTAAAAAATTAAATTAAATTAAATTAAATAATATATATATGTGTGGGGGGGGGGATCATGGCTTCTTTATATTTTAAAAAATCCTTTTGAAAAAAAAATTATAAGATCTACCATGACCCTTATTTTAAAAAAAAATTAAGTATATGAGAAAATATTTTTGGTGGCTTAGTTTTTGGGTTAATTATTTTTTATTTTATTTTACGTAATCATGTCAAAAAGTCGTAATTTTCCATTAAAATTGTGTATAAAATGTCAATTTTGTCATCAATATAATTTAGACAATTTTGGGTATTTTGGTCTTTTGTAAATTTTTCTTTCCATTCATTCATTACTTTCATTTAATCAAACATACAAATAGAAAGATATTCACATTCTTTTTATATGGTATCAAATATGATTTTAGGTCATAAAATTTCACTTTATTCTCATTTTAATTTTTATTTTCATTCTCTTAAAAATCTTTTCATTTTATCAAATGTCACCAGATTTGAGACATCAAATAGGTATAAGTCTTAAATATCTTGCCACTTGTCCAAGAGCCTCCACTCAAAGACACTTCCCAAACTTAAAAAGAGGCAAGGAAACTTGAATCTCGACCCTCAGTTGTAGCTCCAACACAGTATCGCTTATGGTTCTACAATGTAATGGTGCATTTCATATGACATTTTTTTTGGACTTTTAACGTACCTAAATCACGGTCGTTCATATGAAACGCATCCCAACTATTTGTTGGTTGAAAGGTTAAATGCTACTTGCTGCAATAAAAACTTCAATCAAATGCAGACATTGAAAGAAGAAGAAGACACCTATCAAACCAAGGAGTCACTACCACCCAAGGATGGATCTAAAGCGGTTACTAAGAGGGATGGAAAGACAATGGAGATTGAATGCCCCCCCAATATTCGGTCCTCTTATTAAACGAATTCACTACTCTTACATGTTTTCTTATACTATGATTTGAAACTATGGTTATGGACTGAGGTTTAACTAAGATTAGGATTTTACAAAACAACAAGAGTATAATAATCAATAAAATAAATACAGTATAATAACTAATAAATAATAGAGAAATAGCCAAAGGGGGAAAAAGATAACAGAAATGTTCTTTTGGATGTTTGAAGATAATCCTCTAAAGTTGTATTGAAAGTATAATTTTTGTAAATGTTAGATGCTTAACTTTATTGTTAGAATGTTTCACATAAAAATAAAAATGCGTTTTGAATAAAATTTTATTATTAATTTCAAAATTCAAGTTCACAAAATTTTTTTATAATTTTATATATTTTACTTGGATTACCTATGACTTACTATCCAGATACACTTCTCTTTCATATTGTAAAAACTATTAAAAGAAATTATTTTTCAGCAATATATGTTTAAAAAAATATTAAAAATTACTTTTGAGTTATAAATATTAATACAAATATATGTTAAAAAAAGTTCATTACATATCTACTTTTTAGTTTAAAATTTTTTTATATACATAACATGTTAACTTTTTTCTTTTTTGGGGTTCTCTCAGTACTTCAATCCTAGGTTCATCTTTGGATAAAAATCTTTTACATTAAATTTATAATGCATTTAAAAGAGAGGTAGAAAGAGAGACGTAGGTCCAACTAAATGCATTATTTAGTAAATGGGGAGAATTTTGGTCTGTCCATCGCTACTGCCACGCCACTAGGAAAGATGATGTTTTGTGCATTGGTTTCTCAGTAAAATGCCGACAATTGTTTTCCACCGCCTTAACACTTTGGAACCCCTGTCTCGAGAGCCACGCCATCATGATTTATGATTTAAAATCCGCTTGTTATGTAGAAAATTAGGATAACAAAAAAAATTTTACATATAAAAAATATTAAAAAATATCTTTATTTTTAATAATTAAATAATTATTATTAAAAAATATTAAATAATTATTATAAGGATAAAATTGTAATTTACTTCAACTTTTTTTTTTGTCCTTTTCCCACCTCCGATCCAGGCCGTTAGATTTTTCCCTTCAGTTTTTGCTTGAAACTTTTAATTTTCAGCAAATAGCAATTACCCCCAATAATATCACTCCTCTAGCTTCCGAAGGCTTACTGAATCCTTTATTTTTTTGCAAGGGGAGATTGCAAAATCCTTGCCGTTGATATTTGTTCCAGAAGCAAGACAAAACGTAGGAAAGGAGAATGAAGAAACAAGACAAAATGCACATCTACAGTGTATTGGATTTCTCGTTTCATAATGCAGCATTTTGCTTCTTTTACTTGAAAAAAGAAAGGATAAAAGAGAGAGAGAGAGAGGGAGAGAGAGAGAATGGACAGCTAGATAGAATAAACGGTTGAGATGAATGACCATAGCACACTATGTTGTGTTAGATGTACAGTAAAGGATCACTTCCAGGAAATTCTAATGTTCCGAATTCTATCATACCCTTTCCCCACTCCCAAAACAAAATGCTCATATTTACTCGAATAAATTAGCTAGTCTATACAAGGTCATTCTGATTATAAAAAACAAATAACAAAAATACAAACGAACCAATGTATCTTTAAACAACAGAGTTGATACAGATGCATAGCTAAAAACGAATGAACAAGGCAAAAAAAACACCTAGCCAGTGTTACAGCGCCAAAACTTTGAGCCTTCAGGCTTGCAGGAGCAATATCAGTGAAGCTGGTATTTACACCTTCTCAACAATTAGAAGAAATTTCCACTAACAATCAGCCTCTAGGAAACTCTCATAAATAGTTCCATTCAGCGTTTTCTTAACATCATCCCAGTTCTTAATGTGCTCTGACAATGGTCCTCTGTGTATCTTAACCTGGCGACTTCTTAACTCCATCTGTGGCAATCCTAAAAACTCTAGCACGTCTTTTAGCTTCTGCAACAAACATAAAATTTCAGCGTACAGAAAACCAAGAAAATACCAAATATCTCAGGTTAGAGGTTTAACAAAGTTCATAATTCAATAAATATTTGCTTTGTTGTGCATCTGTGATCTGTGGCTATCTGTAGCTTTACCGTTTACGATTTCATGCTTAATTCTTTTTTCTTTTTAATAATAGCCAAGCACTATTTTTTTTAAAAAAAAAGAACCTGACACTTTTATTTTAGAAAATGCTCATTATGGAGGCAGGAAGGGGAAGAGGAGGAAACTTTATTGTCATATTTTGGGAAAATTGCGCAGCTAGGTTCAAATAAGCCACTGGTGTATCAGATAGAAGTTAGTATATGCATTATATCTTGGAAAGGGAGAGCACTGTAACTTTATGTAAAGGATTTAGAAATTTATAAAACCCTTACAGCACGATTCCTCATAAGATCCTCATAGTACAGGAGCATATGCCGAGTGCTATTGAAGTATTCTAAAGCCTTTGCAGTTTTCATCTCCATTTCCTTCAAGTCAGCTAGCAGTGATGTAGAATTTATGGTAGGCTTATACTTTGCAAGAGTATCAGCCTAAAAGAAATTGCCAATTATGAGTTTCATTTAATGTATACAAGAGATCCAAGGACAAAAGACTAGACAAACCTCTTCAGTAGAATGTACATGAGACTTATGAGTTCCATTCAATAACTTCGCATAACGATCATAGGAATTGGCAAGCATAGAAACCATCCTGCGTAACAAGTTTCTCCGAAAAAGAAATATAACAGAGACACCTCTTTGGTTAAAGTAGTCTACTATATCTTTGTGGTGCTCCAATAATCCCTGCATAAAACCAATGTCTTGATTCTAAAAATTACTAACCCCACCGAACAGAGATAATAAGTAAAACGCATTGCAAGTCTTTATGCATGGTAAATCTCAATGAGGTCATATATAATTATTGGACTGAAATATTTATAGCCATTTCCTCTGGAAAATTGCCGAATGAGCCTGATAAACATGTTATAATAAATGCCAGATCATTTGATATTTCAACATAAAGTGCATCAAGAAATCATCTGCCTTCTCATGTTGCATGGAATCATTCACCATAAACGTAAGTTCAATCAATTGACAATTGGCCTCTCATGGAGAACAAAAGAGCACTGCAAATAAAGTACCTGTAACATTTAACTCCAGGCAAGAGAATTGACAAATTAATTTTTATGGGACAACAATGAGTCAATGTCAGTAAGGTCTAATAACATTAAGTGCTGTTTCAGATCTAGCGTCAACATAGACTTGTTAGAATCCAAAAGGGAGACTATGGAGAGAGAGTGTGAGAGAGAGAGAGAGAGAGAGAATAGGTTGAGGTGAGGCCCACAGATACCACCAATTTTTTAATTATAGCCATAACTAAATTTCACTCCATAAGTCTTCCACTAAAGGCGATTTCTTGCATATTTGTGTTTCCCAAAGTCAACTTCAGAAAGTGCATTTCCAACAGATAGTGACTTACGAACATAAGTAAAGTAGAACCAATAGGGCACCCTTGGATATTAGCACTTCTGTCACAGTTCCAGTAAATCTGGCTCAAGATCTCTCACAACCAAAATTCCCAACACTCTGCAGTTCTTGACATTACAGAAATTTTCTGGAGAAAGACATAGACTGATGAAAATGGTGACTATAACAGAATCCCAAAGAGGCACAGTTTCATCTAAAATATCCCTTTATAGAGCATGCTCATAGAGTTCTTTTTTTCGATAGAAACACACTTTTAGAGTAATAAGTAAACCGTACAGAGATACTGTGTGTGCGGAATCTTGTGATCTTCATTCTTCAATGAATAAGTGGACTGGGCACCCTAGTGACACTCCTCTAAAATTAGGTTTAAAAAAAATTGTTATCTGTGGTGAGTTTTGTTAATTGTAACAGAGAAAAAAATTGTAAAATTATTTTTAACATTGGATGCCATTAAGGCTAAAAACAAGCAATAGTGTTCTCTTCATTTTTAAAATGAGTTTAAAGACCTAAAAGGATTAGAAAGAGAAGATACCTATGTTTTGCTACATCTACACAATGTTGTTGCCCCCATCAAGCTGTGATATACCCCTTAGGATTATGCTTGAATCCTTCGCATCACCATTTGGTGAAACTTGTCATTGCTCCTATCAGATTATATGAATATGCAACAAGGTAGCCCTGTTCTATCCAGTGATCATAATTTACAAATGACAATCAGATAATAAGAACAATGTGGAGATTCCAGACTATGAGTGAGATAACATACTCTCTATGTTACGCACCCATTTAAATTTTCCTCATCAGAAATAGAAGAGGGAGGGGGGAGGGGAGTTAGATCACATTGCAGCCTAATACAGTGGCCAACTATGCCTGCTGATGTAAACAACAGAAGATGTATTTGATTTCTTTTTGCAACATCAATAACAGAATTATAAGCCCAAGAGAAGTTGATATCCATAATTCACAACCAATGTCTTAACAGAGTAGGACATATTTTATGAATAGCTTCTGAACATATTTGTAAATAATCCAGAGTATCCTTCACGGCACCATACATGCAACACCAGAAACTAATGCATAGACTAAGAATAGCCAAATTTCAATAATCATAAAAGAAAAATGAAATTCAATTAAATCATGAATTCCATAGGCCTGTTCTGAAGTTTGAACAAAAAACAGTGAATATGTGGAAGTGTGTTGAGTCGAAAACAATTGGCAGAACAAGAGGTACTTTACCTGATTAAGCATCCACTTTAAGCCAAATGCAGCAGAGCACTCATTCTTGGAAGCACTACTGAGCCAATCCAAATTGAAGACTTTATCTAAAGTCTGTACAATTGAAGAAACATTGTTCCTTCTATCTTTAACAGAAAATATCTCCCCGTTCGAGCTTACATTAACATGGCTGTTCAAAAGGGTCTCAAACCACCCACTGCCTGATCTCTGATTTGACAAAATGGCAAAATATTGTACAGGATTACGAGCACACTCATCCCTGGTAATTTACAACGCAATTAATAAAAATCAAAATCAAAAGCAATTGGCAATTTATTTTCAGAAACTTCAAATTACCTGCTAAAAGATACAGGTTTGGGATAATGAAAGTAAGGAATATCCGTTGGCTTTATTCTATGTTGAGAAGGCTTCTCAACGACATGCATCTCCAGAAATTTAGTCCTTGCATGTGTGGTTATCTGCTTTAGACATACCGAGCAAATGAAGATGCCGCAGACCATTGAAAATGTTAAAACTGCCGTCCTTAATAACAATGGAGATTTCTTCGGAGGCTTTATGACCAAAATATCCTGCGAACCACGTTTGAGGAAAAGGTTACAAGGAAAACAAAGCGACAAGGGAGAAAAAAATGGGGAACATTGCCAGGGCATCAAATGTGTAATCTCACGAACCCCCTTCCCCAAATTCCCAAACCCAGAAGAAGAAGGAAGGGACAAAGCACAGGATTATTAATTATTGAAATATATGATCCAGAATAGAGACCTGAAAAGCAGATATCTAGGTCAAGTCATAAAAATAGAAAGTATTTTAAGAAAACAAAAAACGACGGAGTAGAGGAACTATAGAAGCATTAATTCCAGCTAAGAACCACCCAAAAGCCGATACATTTAGTAGGCAATTAATACAATCAATGAAGAATAATAAGCCCCAAATTCAGATAACAACCCAGATCGAAACATGTAAAGAAATTCAAAGCATTCTTCTTCAAGTCTAGTTCACTGTTTCTTCCCCTATTCTACTCAAAAGGTTAAAGCATTAGCCCAGAACACAAACTTTCAAAATTAAACCCGGAGAAGAAAATACCCTCTGCTGTGCCTGAAACTTATCTGAAAATAGTCTATACTGGGAGTTTCAAATAGTTGCCGAATAAGGGAAGATAAAGAAGAAGCACATTACTTCTCAGAGAGTAAAGTGGGAGCTAATTTTAATGGCAAGGACCACAGAGCAAGTAAGAATTAAACAGGGAAGGAATTAGAAGCACCTTGTTGAAGAAACACATGTCTTCTACCATTGCTGTTCGAGGATCAGAGAGAAAAGATCAAAAGAATCTAGAAGCAAAAACCCAGATTGTTCTGTTTGGTCTACAGTAACACCCCCTTTCTTCCGTACTCAGCTAAAAAAGTGGAGGAAATGGCCGAAGAGAAGAAGTAACCGAGGGAAATGAAGCACAAACCAACAAAGAATGGCTCAGCTTTGGACCTGGTTTCGCCTCGAAAAACTCAAATACCGTGTAGGAGGAGGCCCCAAAGCCAAGCCAAACGGAACACCGAGGTGCCCTACTCTTGGTTGGTCTCTCTCCTTCGAGATTTCATAAATTTTTTCGTTTTCTCACCAAAAAAAAAATTCTGAGTTTCGATGGCTGCAACTTTATATGGCTTTGCTAAGCAAAATCGAGTGTACGAGTCAGTTAATAATTTGCCGTACAAAGTATGGTGTTGCCCTCGAAGGGAAGACCGAAGACTCTCAAAGGGCAAGACTGAGGAAATAGCCAAACAAACAACACACCGATGCAACTTTAATGACTCTTGACTATTGTTTGATGTCATTGGAATTTTCCAAATTGTTATATAAAGATTAAATCAAGTTCTATTCTTTTTTAAAATCTATTTTCATTTTAAAGAATATATGAGGCGGAGTTTTTTTTTTCTCCTTTTCATGTCGTTTTTTAAATTAAATATTGTTTTGGACTGACTGAGATTTTCTTTTTTCGGGATTCAAAGCACGCACTTGAAAAACATTGACGAATATTTTGAGAGACTTAATTTATTAAACTAAGACTATATTTAAAAACACGTTAAATTTTTTTAAAATCACATTTTAATAAAATAAAATATTATTACTTTTGCCTCAACGTAATTTCTCACCGTGTTTCCAAACATATACTAAACCAGTTTAACGATAATGGATTCCGAACGAAACGGGTTAAAATTCTACAGCTTTTAACATTTGATAAGTGTGCAATTAATGAAGCGGGCTCTTTATATAATACACTAAATGAAGAACAAGTTGCAGTAATAAATTACTATTTCAGATATAAATAAATGTAACATTGTTGTACTATTAAAACTGATGGGTTATCTAGTGATTAACTACATTTTCACTTTCAAAGTTTATTGATAAAAATCTAGCTAAATAACTCTACTAATGTTTTCTTTGCTTTCTCAATGGTTTAACGGTACTTTTTTTTAATATTAAAAAAGTACTTTTTATTTTTTTGAATTTATTTTACCCTGCGGTCCGCAAACATCCATTTTGCCTTTTGACCAAATATGATGGGCTCACTGAGACAAAACATAGCACTTGTTAAAACTATGATAAGACCTATTTTGCCTTCAAAATGCACAACAAACCAGCATTGATATTTTACTTGTTTTCATCTACGGGAATTTTTTTAATCATATCATATATTGGCTTTAAAAATACTTTAAAATTAGCTACTCTTTAAAACCATGAAAAATATTTAAAATATATATAAAAAAAAAGACATAACTTATTCGGGGAAAGTTGATTTCTTCCCTGTGTTAATTCATAATTTGGTAGGTATCATATTTAAATGAATTGTTAGTCAGTCTCTCTCTCTGGTCTACGGTCTGCGCAGGATAATGACTTAATAAAATAATTTAAAAATGATGGACCCCTTACCTAAAAATCAAATAATCAAAGAAAATAAAAAACGAGCGGTTGACCATTCAGACAAATGGAGGGTTGGAAGAGTCGAATGATAGTATAAATGGCTTAAATCCTGAAACGTAGTTTGGGCTGACAAGACATACACGCGTATAAAGAAAAAGGAAGTCAGATTTCAAGCCGGGAAACTACGACGTCCATTTGGGTGCTTGGAAGAGGAGGACGCTAATATGACTCTCTGATCCATATGTTGTATGACTAACAATTAATGATTCAGATGTTATAATATAAAAAATTATACCTCTAAATATTATATTTTCTTTCGAAGTTTTAATTGCAGACGGGAGGCATGCTGTCTGAACGAGGAGGCTCACTCTTTTTTAGGAGCATAATAAATGTGTCCCTCAATAAGAATTTTTTTTTTGTAAAAGGCACAGCATGTAAGAGGTGACACTTTAATATGAAATCATAATTTTGTTTTTAATATAATTAGTTTCTTTTTCATGTAATTGTACAGAAGTAAAAAAAAAAAAAAGAATAAAAAAATAACAAAAAAAAAGAGTGGAAAAAAAGTTAAAAAAAATAACAACAGACCAAAAAAAAAACACAAAACCGGTGTATAATAAAGTTTATATAGTAGATGATAATTAAAAACTTTAAAAATTTTATTTTTAATGTGATAATAAAAATATTTAGATAATTTTTTTAAAGAAAAATATATTTATACAAAAAATATATTATTATTGACAAAAAGAATTAAATAAAAATTATAACATATAATCAAATAATATTTTTACAATAAAAATTCTATCAAATATAATTTAACTATACGTAACAAAAAAAAAGTAGTATAACTTAATTATCCTTAACATAAAATTCATCCTATGAAACCTAACCATTACCTAAAGATATGCACTTTCTTTGCAATTTCGTATCATTCTCTCGACCTTCCTTCTGGTCCTCCTTTGTTTATTTATTTATTATAATCCCTAACAAGTAATTACTTAGGCCAGCTTCTCCGGGGCTTAAAACCATTTGGAGGAGTTATCAATTCCTGCTCTTCATAAAGACTATTCAAATAGTTTTTTAATCCTTCAAGAGATTGACTATTTGACGATAGATAAATTATTTATTTCGTTCCTTTTGAATTCAGATCTCTATTTATATCTATAAAGTAGTCCATCTCGAACCCCCCCTCCCATTTTCTTAAAAAAGGAATATTCAAAAATTTCTGCATGACTGTTTGCTTACATACATATTATTCAAACCTGTAGAATTTCATCAAGAACCAATATTAAATTTAATTAACAATTTAGATAAATTATCATAGATAAAAAGTTAATGCCGGCCAATAAATACGAGCACATGAAACAACTTTAAATTGAACAATCTCGAATGTGTAACCTTGCGGGCTTGTTATGATGCTCACTGTCAAATTATTGAAATGAAATCAATAAATTACCTATTTGTGTTTTTATCAGAAAGAGGAAGTTATATACCTTAGAGGCTACAACAAAAATTTGAGTTCATAAATTAAGGGCAATAAATAAAGTGGAACCACTTTTTCTAGAAGGCCTGTCAGAGATCATCATGTTGTTGCTTATTATTTTTTGTTTATTCTCATTTAAAGATCATATCGCACATGCGTCTGCCTTTTTTCTCCTAAAACTACACTTCCATTAATATTAATCCTCTCATGCTTAAACACCCAGAGATCTGTCGTTATAAACTTAAATACAATTTGTTTTATATAATTTGAAATTTAAATTACATATGAGGCTGTTATTTTAAAAAAAAAATTACATGTTTATTATCAAACATTTTTAAAAAGGGTGCACATAAATTTTGTCTAAATATGAATGTATCTTCTGTCTTTTGAAAAATTTTTCTTTAAAAAAAAAGCGTGTTTTCTATTCTTGCTAGTCCTTAAACGTACACATCACTAGACGCCTTCCGCAAACTCATTTTAAAAACTCTAGAAACATTTGTCACAATATAAGCAAAGTAAAAAGGTCACTCTCGTTTTGCACTCAAAAAATGGGAAAGCCACTATGTTCAAAATATCCTATTTTTATCTGATTTTGTAAGGTAGAAGTATAATTTTAGCCCTTGAAATTCTTAAAAATTTATTTTAATTTAATATTATTTTAAAGTTTCATTTAGGTTTCATTTTAGTTTCAAAATTTTATTTTTATTTAATATAATCTTCAAAATTTAAAAAAATTAATATCATTATTAGTTTTAACTTTTTTAACTCTACTAATAAAAATATGTAATGTAAGGAAAATAGTAAAAAAGATTGACAAATAAGTCACGTTTGCTATCACTCTATATAATTATACATAGATTTTCACCTCAGAAGCTCCTCTATCAACTCTTTTAGAGTTCATCACATGTGATTTTATAGGTTGAATAAGATATTAATATGCAAGCTTTGATACAACTCATACCTAAACAATATTGTTTTGCCAATTCCATAAAATTATCGTAAAAATATCCAACTCTTCAGCAAATAAAAAAAAGTATTAAATTGATAGATTTGGCAAAATGATATAGTTTAGGTTTGAATTAGATTTGAACTTCCATGTCAAGGTCTTAAATTGGATATTTCTATTAGTAGAGTTCACAGTGTTAAAAAAAAAAAAGAATGATATTGAACTATTTTTAAACTTTTAAAGACCATATTAAATTAAAATAAATTTTTGAGACTAAAATAAAACTTGAGTAAAATTTTAAGGACTATATTAAACTAAAATAAAATTCGAGTGAAATTTCAGAAACTAAAACTTTACTTCTGATTTTGCAATTTCTAATTATACCATAAAACTTGAAATCGGGACGTTACATATCTAATTTGCACAGTTGCAAGTTGCATCTTTTTGAAACTAGAAATATAGCATCTTCAAAAGAAGATTATCAAAAGGTAATATACTGTAAACTAATTTTTTGCGTGGCTGGTTCTGCCTGTTTGAACAATTTTGCTTTGTATTGCCGGGTATCATATACGTATTTGTAGTTTGATAATTTTATAGTACAAAATTACTAAAATTCATCACACGTCGATAATTTAAAAAAAAAAAACTTCCAAAGTCCAAAACACCAGAAAGTGTAGTCAGAATTCAGAACTCAGAAGCAGAGCCACAGGAAAGAAGAAAACGTCCAAAAGGATACAGTGGACTTCAAATGGGTCACAGCCTGGATTTGTCCCCACCAAGAATCGCAGGGCATGTACATAGTATTCACAGATCAAAAGCGATGCGAAATGGGAGTAAACAAACAAGAAAGAACCAACGAGGAAAAAAAATTCCCTGAAGTTTGTTCCTTTTGAAACTGGCCTTGTGAAAATCTCAAGCCCATATAAGCATGCCGTCCTTACAGTATAAAATGCATTTGTAGTGTAGCTTCTCACTTTGTTTATAGGCTCTGTTTGCCAATAATGTATTTGTCTCATTTCAGAGTCCGATGTTGTGAACTTGTGATGCCTGTTTTTTTCTTCTTGGAGTCTACCAATGTGTAGTTGGTTCGACCTGCATGTGTCAAACACCTTAGTTCTCTATTAGTTTAATGTTATGAGTTCACTTCATTATCAAAGCACTAAACTTTCAACTTCAATCTTCATTTTTATTTGGGGGTCTTAAAAGAAACAGCCAGGTTGGCTGGCACGAAGGCTAGAAAGAAAGAAACAGAGGATCTCTGCAGCTAGAGGGCACAAGAAAACAGCATGTAATCTTAGTTGGGCTTGGGGTAGAGTTTCTGGACTTACCTTTGCAACACAGAGAGCCTATCCGATGCTTCCAGTTTGGGCTAACTATCCACTAGTGGGCTTTTACGGTCGCTCTGATTCTGACAAGTCGTTGTTATTATTGTTATTATTATTATTATTATTATTATTTTCCCTCAAACTTGCGGACGTGATCCAATTTTAATTTTTTTACGTCACAATGAAGGGTTAAAATTGGCTGGCAAATTCCATTTAATTTCAAAGCTATGTAAATTTCTTATATACTCTAATTTTGCACAATTAGAAGCTAAATAAGAAATTAAGAAGAATGAGATATAAGACTAGCTAATTTTGTCTCCACCCATGCTAGTCTGGACGATTAAGGCTGTTTAGGTAGGATAAATTCTTATTTGAGAAGTCTTTTGATGGCATGAAATGACAAAAAAGGACAAGAAGTATTCCATCTGTTTGGTTAGACGATGTAGAGGAAATAAGAATATAATAAATAAATAAATAAGATAAAAACTAACTTTTATAAATAATTTATTAGATGGAGTACTGATTATAAGAACATAATTAATATTATACAAATCATATAAAAAAAATACAGTGGACCAAATGGGTTGTAAGATTCCTCATTGTTGCTCAAAACTCAATTTTTTTTTTATTCTTCCAAATTGAAGGTTTGAAAAAAAAAAATAAACAAGTGGTATGATTATAATTATATATGTATATATATTAGTTAAAAACTTACTAGACTCACATTCTAATTATAAGAATAATATTAAAAAAATAATTTATAAATTATTTCATTCTATTAATAATTCCTCCCTTTGTTTTATTATACTCTCAAATAATAAAATAGCACATGCCTTCTCATCTAATTTGTTTCTAAACTCCAAGCATATATCCTTTTAAGTCTAAACTTTAAGTGCTTGCATGATGCATCAGAATACACGAGGGATGTCTCTTTCTCCAGTTATGTTTATCAAGGAACATGAAGTAATCTCATTTATCCCATTCCAATCTATCCAATAAATTATTTTTATTAATGACAAATTGCTCATTTTATAACTGAGACAAAATAAAAACTATTAGATTCTGTACAGAATGAAGTCAATATCGTTTCAGACGTTAGAGGCTCTCCCTTTGGAGCTATTTGTACACGTTTTATAGAAAACATAACAAATTGAAGAAAAGATTATTGAGAAATTAAATGGCATATCCTCAAAAGAATAAATTCGTATATTATACAGCTCTTTACAATATCAAGCAAATACCTGCCGGTCTGCGTTTCCCCTGTAATGACTATTGAGCAAGCAGACGAGTAGCATCGGCCCCAGGCAAAGCCAGGAATTCCTGCACTCGTCCATAAATTCAGACATGAAGAAAAAAAAAACTTTCAGACACAGCAATTAAGACAATAATCATACCTTTTCTTATCAAAATATTAATAATGACTCGAGCATGCCTTAACTATTGCAAAAGGGCATTACCTAAGTATTGCCTTGACAATTATATAACATTATGCTGGTAAAAACTCTCAAATATTTCTCCTATATATGAATAAATTTTAACTGAACTGCGATGAGGAATCAAAGGTTGAGAAAATGATAAACAAGTGAACTAAGACGATGGGGTGATACCATAAACAACCAAGGGGGCTTAAGGGCATCATGATATAGATGGTACTGAACAAATTATTACTGTTATGAAATGAAAAAAGGCAATCAATGGCAAGCATACGTAGCTCACCATTACTGAGTATTGAGCTACCGTCATAGATGACATCCCTTGATGAAACTTGCATTGGACTGCTACGATCTTCTTGCATCCTAGTGCTTGACGAAACTGTAACCTGGGAAGATCCATTTGTGCAACTATCTCCTTAGGACTTAGAAGTGGAAAGTGCAGCAAGGAAGGTAGTATTAACTTCCTTCAAGGAATCAATCCTCAAAAAACCTTCAAAACGATCTTTACACATTTGAAGTTTGAACCACTCATTATGTGTGTAAAGAGTTGCTCGAATTATTTTCATGAGTTGAGGTTTTTCAACACCAAGCTCCCTACCTACTGGCGACCTGACCAATATAAAACAAGTATTCAAGCTTAATGTTGGATTTTGAGGGGTTGGAAATTTTGAGTTATTTGGCAACCACCCAATTGTAATTTGGAAGCCATAAGAAACAACGAGACATCTACTACCCTTCACTACATTATTCAGCATGGACACATTAGCAATAAAATTTACATGCCAAAATCCTCAAAAATCAGGAGGAGCGAGAATAGAATTGTAGGGTGCACAATCACTACTATTCAATGCCTTGTTGCAGATTTCACCACGTAGGAACTCCTTTCTTTCTCTTGTAAAAATTTACTTTGTCTCCTAGTAATCAGTGGGATGAAGTACTAATGTACAATTCTTGACACAAAACAGTCATCTCCCCTTGTAAGTACAATGGTTATTATTCAATGTCAAGACATCCTGCTAGCACTGTCCAAAGATTACAGACAATTCACGAACAGTATGACACCAATATATCCTGTTCCAATAATGATGGCACTGTTACGCTTTGAAAATAATTAAAAAGTTGTCCCTTGCTTCTAGTTTTAACTTCCAGTGCCAATCACACTATGTCCTGATGGCTTCAGCGATCCTTGGCCTTCCATCAGCTTCCTTATTCTTGCAGCGTCATCCCATCTTCCAGCTCTTGCATATATATTTGACAGTGTCACATAATGACCAGCATCATGAGGTTCCAAACGGATCAAGTGTTCTGCAGCCAGCTTACCAACCGTAACATTTTGGTGCTCTTGGCATGCAGCTAGTAATGCTCCCCAAAAATGCTTGTCAGGTACCAGGGGCAATTCGTTAATGAAATTATAAGCATCTTCAAGCCGACCAGCACGTGCTAGCATGTCAACAACACAAGAATAATGTGCCTTTACAGGGGTTAAACCAAAATCTTTTGTCATTGTGTAGAAGAGTTCAATCCCTTGATCCACGAGTCCTGAGTGACTGCAAGCTGAAAGTGCAGAAGACAAAGTCACTGAATCAGGTCTAAGGCCTGAATCATTCATCTCTTGCAAGAGCTTTAGAGCAGTCTGACCAAGCCCATGCATTCCAAAGCCTCCAATAATTGTGTTCCATGAAACCACGTCCTTCACTACCATGTTAGAAAACACAGAATGCGCATATGCAATGCATCCACGTATTGAGTACATATGAATTATTGCATTATAAACTGGAATTATAGAATTGAAATTCCTTTTCATGAAGTAGGCGTGAATCTGTTTTCCAGATCTCAAATCAGAAATAGGCAATATATTTGATATAGTCGTGTGATCATTCTTTATTCCTCTCCCTTGCATCTCTCTAAAACATTCAATTGCCAAATGTCCAAACCCCAGTTCATTGAAACCAAAAATCATGGCATTCCATGTAACAACATCAGATTTATCCATTACATGAAATACCTTTTCAGCATCACGAAGTGTACAGCAAGTGGCATACATCGTCAACAAGGCAGCACCAGCAGACTTGTAAAATGCATCCCATGCTATCATTTTGGTTCCATAACCATGGATTTCTTTTCCCCTTGCCAAAGTCCTTAAATACCGGCAAGATACAAGGATACTGGAAAGAGAATCCACATCAGGGAAAACCATCCCAATATTTACCATATCTCTGAAAATTTCCAACGCAATTTCATGCTTCCCAATATTAGTGTAACCTGAGATTATCGTTGTCCATGAGATGACATTAGGATCTTTAATTTGTTTGAAAAGTTTTGAGGCCTCATTGCAGAGTCCCATCCTACAATAGGCATCCATTATAGTGTTCCAAGTTACAATATCAGGCTCACAACCCTCCAGTTTCATAAAGTCCAACAGCTCCACAGCCTGCTCAAGTAACCAGTTACAAACATACCCTGAGATAATTGAATTCCAGGATAAAATGTCTCTTTCAGACATTTCATCAAAAACCTGTCTGGCACTCCAAGTATCCCCACATTTTGAATACATATCTATAATGGAATTACAAACTTGTATATTAAACTGAGACCCGAATATAATGACATCTTTGTGCACAAGAATACCCATATCCAAGCATGATGATTGAGCACACGCCCTGAGCACCTTGGGAAACACATAACCATCAGGCACAATACCCATCAATCTCAATTCGCCATAAGTTCTGATGCATTCTTCTGTCAATCGGTGCCTCGAGTAGAATCCAAGGAAGGCAGTTAATGCAAACACATTAGGTTGCGACAATTTATGGACCAAAAATTGAGCAGAATCTAGATCATCACAATCAGCATACATTTGGATTAACTTGGTTCCAAGGAAGGGGTCTTGGTGTAACCCACTGAGAATTATCCGTTGGTGAACCTGCTTTCCTTGAATAAGAGCTTTTGAAGTAGAGCATGCTTGCAATAGATGGCTGAGTTGGAAGGGAGATGAAAAGACTTTGCTGGTCATGGTAGGTAGAAATAAGATGGTTCTTTGTGAGCTGAGCCATAAACTCATCAAATGTGGAACGTTAGTGCACCTGGGAACCAAAAGAATCGAAATATCGAAGGGTTCGAATGCCTCATTGCCGTGGTCCGTAAGGGAGAAAGGGGAGAGAAAATGAGGGGGGAAAGAAAAGGTCGGGGGAAATCTTAATTTTGTCTTTATAAATATTATTTAATATTATTTAATAATAATTATTTAATTATTAAAAATAATGATATTATGAGTATATTTTTACCTATAAAATTTTTTTTATACTTAATTATTTACGTAATAAATGAGCCCTGAAATCCCTAATCGCACGACAGGAGATAGGTGTCTCTGGTTTCTTTAAGGGAAAAGAGTAAATTCAACGCCAACTATTACTTACCTCACCAGGATTTGGAGAGAGAAAGAAATATGGTACTCCCCGATATATACTTATTTTTGTGTCTTTTTCTTTATTTTATGAATTTTTTCTTTTTGAATGGAAGAGAATTTTACAACCCATTTGATAGCTCAAGTAAAAGGCCGAATGAAATGGACTCCTTTAAAAGAAAATGTTTGGTATAGAAAAATAAAAGCTCCAAGAAAAGGCTTGGATGAATGTCCGTTTCGATCACTCGAAAGCACCAATAAAAGCATTCTTTCAAACCAAAAGGTAGAATGTTGATTATGCCCCTCTGGTTTAGGTGGCAAGTCTCCCATCTCATCTTTCTCATAACCTATGCTCCTCTTTTCCGTTCCTATCTCTTACTTCAATCTATGCTCATTACTTCTACCTCCATTTACTACCATTAATCTTCAATCCTCTATGACAGATATTATGACCCTCTAGTTTATGAAACAAAATGATGGAATTCGATGGGGAGGGAGTGTTGGGGGGAGGGGTCGCAGCATGGGAGGCCAAGGAAACTCAATGGGTAGATGGGAGAGGGGGGCTCGCCCTATGAGGGCCAAGGATCTTGACGGATGGAGGAAGTGATAGAGTGTCTCCACAATGCTGTCTAAAAGAAATGAAACATAAAATAATATTTTGTGAATTATTTAATTTTTTAGCTAAGGTTATTTTAACCTTTAGTTAAATTTTATTTTTTATTTGTATAACATTTTATCTATCAAATATACAAATGTAAAGACATTTGGTTTCTTTTATATGTCATACAAAATGAATTATTTTCATTTCTATTCTATTTAGTATTCACTTTTCAATTTCATTGAATTATTTTTTGTTTATCAAACAAGTTGTTAGGTTTAAAGTGCAAATTCAATAGGAGGAGATTTTTTGGGAAATAATTAAACCCTAAAGACTCTAAATATTGTAGTTCATTTATCAAAATTTGACTTTACATAACATCTACGCAATTAATAACTCTTATCACCTATTTAGATAGATCGCGTCATTTCTCTAGATTATATGTAATGTAACACCTAATTATAAGGATGATTTTATATAAAAATAATACTGGAATGACAGAAATAAAACATTTAATTTTTAAGTAACTAAAATGATACTATATGTATCTATTTTGAATAATCAATGCTATCTAAAATAAATATACTAAGGCTAATTTTATTTTATACATTAAAAAATTAAGTGTAATATATGCCCTAGTAAAGAATACTTATTGTGTTAGTCATGGCTGTTAAAATATATCAGTAATGGTTTTTTTATGTGTTAGTAATCAACTAATAATGATAACAATGAGTGGTTGCTAGTATCTTTGAATAGATGGCTTCTCAAGGTGTTTAAAATGGCCACTCCAGAATGCTAACAACCATCGATTGTTATCATTAGTAGCTAATTTTTAGCATATTAATAAATTATTATCATTAGCAGCTAATTTCTAGCATATTAATAAATTATTATCAACACATTTCAACTCATGATTTCTAGCATATTGATAAACTATTATAAACACATTTCAACCACTGTTACTAACAAGATCAGTCATCAATACTAATGTATATTGGAAGGGCCACCAGAATCATAAAGCACTGAGTGAACTACCAACATGGTATAAGAAAGGTTTTTAGTAGAAAAATGAAAAAGGATCACTCAATTTGCTATGTAAATTGAGATGGTGAATTTACAAGAGAAAGAGAAAGGAAAAGAAAGTGAGAAGAAAAGTTTGGATCCTCTTAATTTCTCATTGAAATTGACATCGTTAATTTTAGAAAAGAATGAACACATAATGGGTAAAATACATTTGAATAATAAGTTCTACTTGAATGTATAAGACCTACTTAAATAATAAATCTCGCACACTCTATATCTATCTCTCTCCATAATCAACAAATTAAAAAAAAAAATTTCATGAGAAGAAAGCATATGAATGAGTTTCGCTTTATAAATTCACCCAATAAATTATAGACATCCATTCCTAGTTACCTAGTTACCCAATAAGTTGAAGAGATCCATTCTTGGTAAATCTATTTCCCTAACAATAGTGATATTAAGCCAACAACTAACTTTTATGCAAATTTTAATTGTAAACATTTGTCCTCAACAAGACAACCCAATTGTTGACCAATGAATGATGTATTTTCTTCTCCATCTTGGAAGTCTCACATTATCTATTACTCTTTAAGGGTTTTAAAAAGAAAACAGAAGTTTGAGAGTTTCACATCATCTATTAATGTTAAAGTAACACTTCATTAGTTTTAGAGATTTTTTTTATTTAATTTTGAATTAAACTTAAAATTAGGGATGCTTATCTAGTTTGATAGTTTGTCTCGCTTGATGTTGTTTGATTATGTTAAGTCGGACTGGGCCCCAATAAAAAAATTGGGTCGGGTTGGGCAATTGGGCCAAGTTAGCCCTCCCAACTAGTTGAATCCAACCTAATCTAATAACAATATAAATAACTATATATATATATATATATATACATATAAAGACTAAACTAAAATTTTTTTTTAAAGATCATTTTATAAACTATAAATAATTATAAGAGTTAAAATCTCTATCAAACCTTGTTTAAGTATAATTATTACATTTAAATAAAAAAATTAAAAACATATATTGTTTGAATTAAAAAAAATTAATTTGAGATAGTAAACAATTTTTTTAATAAGAAGTCTATCTTGAAAAAATATCTAAAAAAAAAACCCACTCAAACCATTAAACTCCAAATTATCACGCTGTAAAATTTTAATCTCTATATTTACATTTTCTTTCTATTTCCTTTCTCAAACCCATATATTTTTTATTCCCATTGCGTTTATCTTAAAAAAAATGTATCAAAATGAATAGCCATATATTCCAAATGATCACATATATATAAAAATACGAGTATTCAAATATTAAAAATAATAATAAGTCCAGTTTGGCCTAGCCACAACTAGGCTCGGCCTAGCCACAAGCAACCCAACTTTAAAGCGGGCTGGGCTTCAAGCTGGAGACCTAACTCAACCCGTGCACACTCTTACTTAAAATCAAACTTGTATTAATTTGTAACATGGAGCACTATCAATTTGTAAAGCGATAATTTGATAGAACAAGAACGAGAAGAGAAACCCATCCAAAAACATACACCACTTCCAAGCAGAAAAAACTAAAAATCTTTCCTTCCTCTTGGCTCTTAGTACAAATTATACACATTCATGACTGTCCATCTTAATAAATATGTGACAATTGTAATTGAATAACGGAAGAAACAATAAAACAGGCATGAGGTAAAAAAAAAAAAAGGATCTTCGAGGGCATCAGCAAAAAATGTAAATTAACGTGACACCTCCATATGAATTCCTTCGCCTGGAAGTCGCTAAAACAATGACATATGAAGAATATACCTTCAGGCGAGGATCTGTCAGCAAATATTCAGTGTTGGGTCTGTCAGCATTGAGTCAGAATCTCAGCCCCATCAGAGGTAATTAGGATGGTGTGTTCAAACTGCGCGGAAAGACTTCCATCTTGTGTTACAACGGTCCAATTGTCATTCCACATAATGGGATTGATGCTGCCAATAGTCAGCATTGGTTCTGAACAAATTAAACATATGTGCAGCAAAAAGAAAAATTAATATTGATGATATGACAAAGTCATGCACTATCTCCTGTTCCACAGACTATAAATAATAAGCAGGAGGGCTCATGACCAAACTGTATTTCACTAATTCAATCCATTACCAATTGTAAAAGTTTGATTCAGCATCATCCTTCCACCATTATTGTTTCCTGAAAACATTAATAAATATATTCACGCAATACTAATTGAACATTCAAAGAAAAAAAAAGCTGTATAAACTCATTTTTAATAAACTTAAGAATTAAAGTGAGCTGTATAATGACACGAGTATGAAGTCAAGAATAGTTACTATAATGAAGAATAACTGGATCAGCATGAAAAACACGTCCAACTCCATGGCCAACAAACTGTCGGACAACACCATAACGAAATTTATCTGCACGATCACTGTTAAGAGAAAAGGAAAGAAAAAAAAATTGAATTAGTATATGATCAAGAATCTGAATTCACGAAATTCTCACAAGCTAATAGTGTCTTCAATTACTTATTAATCAGTTACAAGCATAAGGTAATTTCTTCTACACTGCTTTTCACGAAAGAAAACAGCAGGATGGAGAAGAGGAAATGAATATTATGAAGAATCTTTAAAAAAATTATATATTGCGTTCCTTCTTTCCACTCTGATTTCAATTTTCTCCATCCTGCCAAACATAGCCAAAGCATCAAGCTCGAAGAAATTTATTACGCCTCTATTACGAAGTTTGAAGCCTAAAACTGTTCATGGTTAGCTAAGATGTAGACAAGATATAAAGCAATGCAATTACTATGAATACAACAACTAAAATAAGCAAAGTCTGACAGATGTTATATTTCCAGAGTTCTGCAGTATAAGATGAATACAAACTTCTTACTGAATTATTTTGCCAATTTTCTTGAACTCCACTCCCGGTGCACATATAGATATTGCTTTATCAAGGCATTCTTTAGTTACCTATATTAACATCAAACAATCATTCAGGTAAGTATAAACAGGATGAAAAGGAGAGAAATTCAACAGACAACGACTTCTAGAAAGCAAAGCCACAAAAGAGGCTTTCAGAATACTTTCAACAGAGAGGATAACAAAAATGCCAGAAACAAAATATAGAAAAGATTTACTATAGTTGACAATCAAATTGGGAGAAAATAAAACTTCAAATCCTACTATGGACTTTTGGCATGGAATACACAAAAACCATGGCATAAATCTCCAGGTGACCAGATGATAAAATGACATATAAGAAAATCATGGGATAATCCTCTGTCTTCATCATGAAAAACATGTAGGATTTTAAATCTGACAACTAGGAAAGAACTGCCCTACATACCTGTGGTCAAGGTTCTGCTATGATCATAGATGCATCTAATTGATAAAAGTTGCTTTCTTTCTCAAGCTGAATTTGCAAAATTCTTTTTTTTTTTTTATTTAAAGATAATAGTCCTGCCCTCAAGCCAGCAAAGCTTTTCCAGCTTCACATTGCACTTCTAATGTTAAAATAAGAACATTCTCTTTCTTAATACAGCCTCTAAAGGTAAAAAACAATGACTTTTCATTTAATTAACCAATAAACTCCATCTAATATTTCATTAACTATGCATGCCTAAATTTTCAAGAGAGCTTAATTATCAGGCTTTTCTTTATGAAGTGCCTGCAAATGGAGGCAAAACTAAAATTTCTGTAGAATTCTGAGAATTTCAGAGCTTGGTAACAGCTCTGATTTTGATGATTTTATTTCACATTCTAAATGATAATGATACATCAACTTAAATAGGGAGAGAGACCCACATTTATGAGATCTCAAATCCAGCAAAGAATAGTCAACTAATAAAAGCAAATAATTTACATGAAGATAACCGAAAATCAGGAATAAAAAGGGAAAGGAATAGCGCAGAATAAAATACAATCATCTCCGAAATCCAGCACAATTATGACATGGACATCAACAATTTCCATATCAAGCAATCAAAAATTCAGAATTGAAATTCATTTGCCGACCCAAATAACTAGAGTTTAATCAAGCCAACTCAGGCCTGTTATGCGAAAGGTTAGTCATGCAACATATCCTTCTGCTATCATTCTATGCAATAATGTAGAATTATAAATTTGTGCAGGTTTGTCCCATATGACCCTTATGACAACAAAGTGTGGTACGATGCAGGACCTAGAGATAAACATTGGATTATGAGTATGCAGATACTCATGTATGTTGCAAATTATCAGTTATAACTGAAGTTAAAACATAGAGTCTAATATCATTATCCACTATTGAAGATCTGACACAATGCAATTTTTTTGAATATATTCGACTTTGACCCAAAACTACCTTCCACATGTTAAAAGACCACTTCAGTATGTCATATGGTCATAGAAATCAATGGACCTCAAAAAAGAATCAAACCTCAGCTTGTATAGGCCCCCCACATCTAATAAAAACTATGCTTCAGTCACCATTCTACAGTCATGAATAAAAATTAAAATTTATCCTGTTTCTAATGGTGCCCCAAGGAATCTTCATAGTTGCAAGTTCTTTCTTACTGGTAGTTCAGTTAAATGCTATCGAGTAATTTATCTTTGCAAATCAAATGGTAATTAAAATGGTTCTCAGATCAAAGACAAAAACCATCCTCTAAAAATAAAATGCTACTGACAAAACTACGCTGCTTACACAGCAGAGAACAAATGGATATCTGCATATACTAATGTTCCAGATTGGCACCTGAACTAGATTTCTGCCCTCATCATCGACATCTCCACAAAAGAAAGTTGCTGATGTGTCGCCATGATAGCCCTACAACTCAACCATATATAAAGTCACCAAAATAAAGCCTAAAAAATCATGAAAGATGCAAACAGAAAACTGACGAGAAGAAAATATCTACTCTCAAAGAAACTACTAGAAAAAAGATAAAAACCTTACATTTAGATAAACTGTAACATCAATATTGATTATATCACCATCCTGTACATTAAAGAATGTTCAGCAATTAATTTTTTCACACAAGATATATTTAAAGAAGAACTTGTATACTTGTACAGAAGGACCTCAAGTGGACGGGAATCTGGTATTCCATGGCAAATACATTCATTTACAGATGTGCAGACACTCTTTGGAAAACCGCCGTAGCCAAGAGGAGATGGGTAGGCACCATTATCAATTATCATTTGATGAACTGCTTCATCAACTTCATCTGTCGTTTTGCCTGGCTGCCAACAGAAGTTAAAACTAAGCGAAAAACAACCATCTGCAAATCATGTAAGTTCTTTCACATTTCATATCAAATTATACATCCTACTATTTAAAAAAGAAAAAAAGTTTACAGCTGCCATGTCTTGCACCAGCCTGCAACAGAAGTCTAAAGTGTTAAATAGCAAGTTTGGACTTGATAAATTTACAAAGCGGGGCAAATAATCCTAAAAATTTTAGCCATCTTCAGAATTTTAGTACATTGCTTGTTTTATTTTATAACACAGAGCCAAGCATTTACATAGGAGCTAAGAAGCACGGATACCTTCATTTTGCAACTATATCCAATCACGTGTCTGTACATATGTGGTATGCCTGCCCCCTTCTCCCACCCTCTCTTTTATAAATAATTTTGGCAGAAATGTCTCAAGCAATGCCAAAAACAATTAGAAATGAACCAAAGCTTCTCTAACCCATTTTGAAATGCTTAAAAAAACGTTTTGAAACCATATTGAGAGTTTAAGACATGTTGAAATATGTAAAAACGTTAAGGAACATCGTTGAAACGCATTGAGACTCAATAAAATGCACCAAAACACATCAAGGATGAAAAATACTTTGCCATCTTTTTTTTTTTGGGGAAAAAAGGGGTAAATTACAACTTACTCTCCTGTGGTTTGGCTCAAAATCAATTTGTCCCCTTGTGGTTTAAAATATCTTATTCAACCCCCTTGTAATTTGTTTTGTTACCACTTAATCATCTTGGGTTAATTTTCTGTCTTAATTTTAACCCAAAAAAAAATCATGTTAAAACTAAAATAATGAACAATTTCATTGTTGGAAATATGATTCACTTACACTGTGAACAATTTCATAATCTTTCAAGACTATTACTGGGATTAAGCTAATTCTCCCCTTAATCCCAATTAATGCTCTAAAATTATGTGATTATTTTTGTTAAATTTTGGATGTGAAATACAACAGGTGGTTAATTGGTAATTGAAAAAACAACAAGGGTGTTAAATAACACACTTTTAAACCACAGGAGACAAACTAATTTTGGGCCAAACCATAGGAGGATAAACTATAATTTACCAAAGAAATTATGGCATATCCCCATATCATATTGCTTCAAATATGATATACTCACACATATCTGTGCATCACAGCATTGGAGATATACAATATGATTATAAATGGTTTACTAGCTAAAAAGATGAAAAACTCACCTTGACTAAGGTGCCAGCAAATTGAAGAACCTGTGCTGCAAGCCTTCCAGAAGCTCTCATGCATTCTATTCCCTGCTCATCATGTACTTCAGGTCCACTCACTATCCCAGGTGGTATCTTAGATTTAACATATGGAGGCCTTGGTATGTGCTTTGGCACTGGTCGAGGTGGAGAAACTTCTCCAGGCTTCAAACGTTTACGCTTACTATTTGGCAAATCATCTAGCCTTCTGCAAATATTATTGGATAGCTATCACCTAAAAGTTTATTAAAAGGCGTGCATGCATTGTGGTTTTGATTGAAGTCTATAACAGAAAGACACAAATATTGAAAGAGCTAGTATTCTGAACTTCAGAGATAACCAACGTAGTCCCAGAACATTGATTCCTTCTGCACCTGTGCAGTTTGTTTTTCAACTAACAAACTTTTCCTTTTCCATCAGATTTGTGAATTGGCTAAGCGCAACAAATGTACAACTTCAACCTATTCCCATGATCTAAAGTAAGACAATATGACTTCCGCTACTTATCCCAGGAAAACCTTTATTGACAATCATTCTTTACATCCACAATATAATATCTGCTTAATATTTAGGCAATAGGGACACAGCATGAACAACTGACAACAAAGCAAGATGTCTGTTTCAGGAAACACAATGGACCATCTAAATTATTCATAAGGAAGGAATATATCATGTATTCTTCTGCATAAAGGTTTTATAAATGCAGAATATGGCGTAAGCACCTGCTATTGAATAAGAGGTTAGTCAAGCCAGAAAGTGTTCTAGATAACTGCATTGAAACATGGTTGCATCCTGCCACAAAATAAAAATAAATAAAGCAAAACAATTAGAAAAGAAACCAAGAAAATACGATTGATATATCATTGAAAGCATACATGGTTTGATTTTAGAACTTTTTTAGTATAATGACGGCATTGCTAATTGTAAATGTGGCCCAAAGTTATGCAATACATAGCTTGGCAACAAGCAAGAAAAATCCTCAAAGGGATTTGAAATACGTTGGTGTAATCAACTTCATCTACTTTTAATAGTGGCTTGCCAATAGAGCTGTTTAAATCCTCAAAAAAGGCTGGGCTTAAAAAAATCAGCTTATTTCTAATTAGGGCTTTTTGGCCGGGCCCTATTTGGATCTACGGCCAAATTGGGCCAGGCCAATTAAGGGCCAGCCCTTTTTTGTCCACCCTTAATCAGTAAGTCCCTAATTTTTAATTCTCATTTCCTCTCCTTTATGGTTTACCCGAGCCCCTCTAAGACCTCATATTTTGTTAATTATTTTATAATTTTTCCTTCTATGATTGAATATTTCTATGATTCATCTTAATTGTTTCTTGGTAGGAGTCTAAAAAGTTTCAATGTCAAACTGTTACAATGCTGGAAAGTCTGAATTAAACTTTTAAATTATTTTGTTTTAATATTTGATATATTGACTTTGAAGACAAGTGTATGTTTGCTTGTAATTTCATCATGTTATTTAGACAAAAATATTGAAATAGCCATGGTTTATTTACAACAACAATAACAACAAAGCCTTTTTCTACTAAGTGGGGTCGGCTACATGGATCAATCGACGTCATAAACACCTATCATAAATCATATTTTTAGACAAAACATTTAAATCTAAATCTCTCTTAATAATTTCTTCTATAATTTTTTTTGATCTTCCTCCACCTCTAATTATTAGACTATTTTCCATCTCATTTACTCTCCTAATTGGGGTTTCTATAGGTCTCCTCCCAACATGACCAAACCATTTAAATCTTGATTCTACAATCTTTTCCACAATAGGTGCGACTTCCACTTTTTCTCTAATGCATTCATTTCTAATCCGATCTCGTCTAGTGTGTCAACTAATCCAACACAACATTCTCATCTCTGCAACATTGAACTTATTTTCTTGTTGACTTTTTATTGCCCAACACTCAATTCCATATAACATTACAGATTTTATAACTGTGCAGTAAAATTTACCCTTAAGTTTGAGTGGTACTCTTCTATCACAAATAACACCTCAAGCACTCCTCCACCTCATCCACCCCGCTTAAATCCCATATTTTACATTTTCTTCTATTTTGCCGTTATGTTGTGTGACTTGTGATATAATATGTTCTCTAATTTTCACTCCTGCACTAGAAGTAGTGTGTCTCTTACTAAACTTACACTCCATATATTCCGTTTTACTTCTACTTAAACGAAATCCATGAGTTTCCAAAGCTAATCTCCACTTCTCTAACTTCTCATTCAGTTCTGCTCTCGATTCTCCAACTAAGATATGGTTGAAAAATTTATTTCTTATTTGTTTTATTACTTACAAATGTAACAAATTATAGTCAACCATAGTACTCAGCCCATATTTAAATAGGACTTTCCAAACACAGCCTAAAATCTCAGGGCTTAAATGAGCTAGGGCTGGACGGGGCACCTACATTGACAGCTCTACTTGTCAGTTCCCTCATTCGATACCGCAAACTTTTGACAGGCTCTACAAGCTTTATTTATAAGTCCTAGCCTCCTAGGGACTACAGCAAAACTCTAACGCAGCTCGAGAATCAAAATCATAATATGTTAATGCCAAATCCAGAGGTCAATTGAATAACAGCAATCTGGATCACTGATTTGCAATACTTTCAAGAGTTCACAAATTGATGAAAATGGGAACATGTTGGAGTTAGTGAAAGGGTTAAAGAGCTGGTATCAACAGTGGCTGGCTTGAACAAACACTCAACACAAAAGACGATGTAAAAGCCAAAGAAAGAACCTGGCTTGTAACGGATTAGTTGAGGAAGTGGCTGCGTTGAGCGTAAGAGGCGACCTCCAACAAAAGAAGTCATCAACCTGGGTTGCAGAGAGATAGCGCAAGGGCCTCCCATTTTTGCTGCTATTATCTGCCACTATTTTCCTCGCCGAGCCTCGTTGTCATCCGTTAACGCTCATTTTGTCCTTGGAAGTTCCAACCTTGAAATCGGATCACCTGCAGTGAGTGGGTTGTAAAGTGCGTCTGCAGTGTCTCTTAAATATATATATATTTTTTTATCCTTTTAATTTTATTCCACCTCACAAAATTTCACAGCACAGGCAGAAGATCCAGGTCCTCCAACCTTCCCATTACGTGTGCGCGTGTGCGGGTGGGTGTGTGTGTGTGTTTTTTTTAAGGCCAGGCCCTAATGCTTCATGGATCTGGACCCAAGTGGCCCGAGGGCGTCACCCCTTCCGACGTGAAGTCCTTTGAGCCTGAAACATTGGGTTCCCCGTTTCGACCCACTAGGAAACACACCAGTCCTTGTGTGAGATGATCAGGTAAACCACTTTTTTAAAAAGATATCCAAATCACATAACTTTTTTTATATTATGAAAATATACATATTTTTTAAATAAAATATTATCAAAATTCTTTAAAAATAATATTGAATTTTTTTATTAAAAATAAAATTTATTAAAAAATATTTTTCTTAAATATTTATTTTAATATTATCTACTTTAGGTTAAAAATCATAAATTAAATTTATTTTAAATTAAAAAGCATTATTTTATATTGATCAAATATATTTTTTATATTACATAAATAATAAATATAAAAATATTTTGGTCAAAATAGATGAAATTATAACTTGTCTTTTGCCCAACTTTTAATTTTAAAAAAGAAAGTATAATTCTTTTAAAATAAGAAACATTTGTATAATTTAAACATTTATAAAGAGATGGACTATTTTATCATTATTTGTGATAATCCCTTGGCCATGCCACATTGATCGTACCAATTCTATCCAAAAAGAAAAAGAAAAAAACTATGTATGGTTTCTTATATCTTTACTTTTAAATTTTTCAATCAATTTTTTACTAACAACATGATAAATATATAATTTTTTAATTAAATTTTATGCTTATATTTTAATGAAAGAAATCATATGCTCATTATATTTTAATTAAACATTTTAATAGCAAAGATATAAATTTCAAATGAATGGAATTTTGGAGAAGAAATTAAGGATCTGATTCTATTCTAATTTTAAGGTTTTTAAAACATGTTTTTTAGAACAAAATTTGAAAATAAAAAAAAATTAAAAATATTTTTGAATCATTATTATAAAAAATTATTATTTTCTATTTTTTCTTGATTCCGTAAAATAAAAGTTAACAAAATATCTAAAAAATGTTTTAATTTTTTTATTTTTGAAAACACAATTCTGTTTTTATGTTTTACAAAACACATTTTAAAAATATATTATTAAATAAATTTTATTATTTTTTTGTTCTTAAAAACAAAAAAAAATATTCTAAAAATAAGAAATCAAACAGACCTAAAACTCCTGTTGATTGATTGTAATCTGTTATATCAATTTCGCTGGATTTTACTTTTCGGGTAAATCATATTTTGTGGCACGCATGGAAGTCTCTTGAGTTGTTGCGTTCTTGGATTTCTCTAGGTTGCCTTTTTTCTTCTTTCTTTTTTCGTGCATAGATATCAAAGTTAACTCATAATACCGCATTTAATCTTTGTTTACTTGATTGTTTGAATTTGAGAAAATTTTTTGGTCGATAATTTGAGATATATTGAAGCAGAGAGATTCCGCTATTTATTTTATGAAAAGATCAAATTGAAGACTTGCTCAATTAAGTGTTAATTCAAAAACTACTCGTACCCGTAAGCATGGTTTCTTTCAAAGATATTTCTCACCTTGCACTATTTTTAATTGATGTCAACGTGTTCTGTAGAATGTGCATTTCATTCTGTACTCTTAAATATTAATGGTTGAGATATTGTTCAATATTGCGTGGATATTCTTGTCCGTGGGCACGCAAGACATGCATGAGATCGAGAATAATAAAACCGAAATGTGGAGGGGCGGTTACTTTTACAAACAGTAATGAATAAATTTACAGTTGTAGCTGTAGAGTGGGCGAAGAGAGAAATTGAGGCCCAAAAAAGAATTTCTTAAGTAGATATGGAATAATAAATTAAAGAGCACAATTGACGGAGAGAGAGAGAGAGAGAGAGAATCTCGTACGCAACAGAGAGCGGAGTTGCAGTGCAGAGCACGGAGACACTAAACACCAAATCACAGACTTTTTTGGCAGAAAGACAAAATTCCCAGAAAACAAAATGGCATCATCCTGGGCAACCCATTTCCCATTCTTGATTCTACTACCCCTCCGACAATCAATGCATGCTAAGTGACAATTTGGACACTCTTAAATCCTCATGATTTTGCGTTTTGGGTTCGGGATTTTATTAGCTCCGCCCCCATAAAATGCGGGCCACGACGACTGGTCGTTTTTTTTTTTTGATACAAAGGAAAGAGTACGACTGGTCGTTTTCGTTGCGACAATTTTTGGAATCCGATGCCGCCTCACTCACTCTCACACTTCCATCTCCTGGGCCCCACCGGCCCCCACTTATTTTTGGGGTTGGACGTCACCAGTACATTTTGTCCATATTCAACCACTTCCTTCTCTCTCTCCCTCTCTGTATTTATCCTTTTATGGGGTCAATTGCAATGCAGCTTTGCCTTTTGCCCAAGAGAAAGGTCCACACCACGTGTTGGAAGGCGAGAGCCTCGCACAAAATTGAGTCAGTGCTTTCGGTTTACGTCTGCTTGATGGCGACACACCATCTGGGAGCACGTTAAAATGTCTGTATGATCTTCTTCTGAAGCCACACCATAAAATGTCTCTATTATGAATTGTGATCTCCTCCTCTTCCCATAGCTGCATTCAAATTCAGACTAATTATATACCTCATAATTGGATGCATGTCTTTTCCATTAACAAAAATACGGCCCAAACTTATTAATCCACATTCAACATGAGATAGGATTGAGCGACTCCAGCGGCTAGCAGAGTCTAGGAGTACGTGTTCTGTCTTTAGAACCTTCTTTAGCATCTAGGTTCCTTAGTCTCACTTTGGGACCAGGTTGGGCCATCACCTGCATCATCATGAATTGATAGCACAAAAGTCCAATGCATCCTATCTGGCTGATCGTCCTGCAATTACTGGCCCTGAAACGTAGTGGAGGAATGGATTTATGTGAATTTTGGTGAGGCTTCCCACTTTTCTCTCTCCTTTTTTTTTTTCTTGTGTCTCTGCATTCTGGTGAGTTTGAACAAAGTGACTAGAAAGCCAGCAGGTGTTATTAGTTAATTTATGCTACGGAACAAACAAGGGATATCCCCCAATATAGCAATTCTTATCTCTAAATGGACCACCAAAACAAAAAAAAATTCAAGAATGTAACCACTTAAGCCTTTTTGCTGGTCCTATGGGTTTACTTACCACTTCACCTTCTCCGACTCTTCCATGTTTTGTCCCAATGCATGTCATTTATGAAGCTATAACACTGCCTTGGCTTTTCTTTCCTCTTTCCTTCATTATCATTTGGACCACTCCTTAAGATACCCTTTTTGGCTATGGCACTGCATGTGCCATTATTACACTTGGTTAGTTTCTAGGAGTAATCTCCTAGCTCCAACAAGCAGTTAGGAGGATGAAAAGTTATAGCATTGATTTTGAATCCTTCTCTGGTTGCCTGGCACTGTCATAACTTTCTTTTAGATATAGTCAAACTACTTTTCAAAAGCCCCATCATTTAGTTACAGGTTTATTAATTCATCATTTACCTTAATGTCATCTCAAACTGGGTACTGGAAGCCATTCTCCACTCCAATCCTGTACTTGGATTCTGCACTGAAAACGTTACATATTTAGTCATTGACAGCTTCCTCCAATGAAAAATTAATTATCTACTTTATACTTTTTGAAGACTTACTGGAAACAGTATTAATTGTACTGTGTATATAGCACCCACATTCAAAACTTTGTCAACCATTCTGTTAATATTTATTCTCAACCAAATAAATTTTCAAAATTATCATCCATGGATTGCTATAGTATTAAACATATATATATATATATATATATCCTGTTTTCAGAAGAGAAAATTATAAAAAGCGATCGAATATTAAAAATGAGTTAAGTATAATCGTTCTGTTGATAAAAAGCAAGAGAGCAACAAGTTATGAAAAAAGCTTCCTTCAATTCACCAAAAGAAAAGATGACACAATCATGTGTTCCTTGCTTTCTTTATACTTTTATCTTTTTTTCTTTTATGACACTTTTCTCATCTTACTCGTCTCCCACCCCTCTTTACATATGGATATACCACGCAAAATTCAAAAGGAACAAAGTTCACAAAATAATAAAATTAATTAGAAAAGAATGTCTTGGACGGTCTCGGTTTCTTTAATTAGCGATCTCTGAAGCCCTAGATTTTGGATCTTGGTGATTCGTTAGAATCTCCAATCAGCTAGCAACACATTGGTGTGGAAACCATTATCAAAATATGATTACGAAACTTTAATGATGTTATTATAAATCAGTTAGTGTTGGTATAATCCCGATGTTTTAACACCTAAACACGAGACAAAACATGAGGGTGACAATCTGAAGTCAAACATATGCCAAAAATAGGCTTTGAATACTGAATTTTAGTGATTAATATCTTTTTTTTTTCTTTTAGTTGATTTTAATTAAATTTAGTATATTTCTTTGTTGTGGTTCCCTTTTCATTCAGGTTTTACTAGAAGATAATTAAAAGTTTAGGGGGGGAGTAAAGTATTTGATAATTTTAAATTTATATTACTGTGTTTGACCATAGGCAAATAACAGACACGTGGCATTACCTCAACGATTTAAAATTTTCATATAAATAGGATTCGATCAAGTTAAGAGTAATATATACGAATTTCAAACGTATAGAGCGAAGGGGAGGCAGGAGTTGGCTTTCACAGCTCATTTGTGTGCATGCAATCAAAATTTGCATATGACTTTAAAAAGAAGCAAAACGCGCAAGCCGCAAAAGCCAAAATTCGTTCACTTTACAAAGTGAGGGGCCTGAGAAAAGGAAAGAAAAAAAAAACCAGTCTTTGATGAGTGAGTCTTCTGATCTCTCTTACCAATGAAAAAGGGAAAGAGATGCTTTTAGAAAAATGGATGAGAGAGGACCATTTGAGCACTTTCAGATAGCAAACATGTCTTGGACATGAAAGCAGTCCCTCCCCCTGCATTATTTACAGCCTAGCTCTCTCATCTCATTTCAAAATTTATGAATGACCTTTTTAACTAGTACACTACACACACACACACACACCCCCTTGATGAGATTCTTCTTCATTTTGCTTTTTCTCCCACTTTCCTTCTTCATCTTTCGCTCATCCTCTCTTTTAGCCTGTTTCGTTCTTAAATCGATCGACTCTATATATAGCATCACGAAAGAAATGGCATATAACTTAAAGCTCCTTGGCCTTTTTGGATTGCGATCGACCATGATAGATCAACTACGGCCCTTTTTTCTCCATTGTTTTTTCTGGTATATCTCTTTTTCTTTAACGTCGGATCCACCACCACCTGCCCTATGGTTGTATAGGTTTGACCTATTACGCAGAACCATCCTCATTATCAATCACGGTTAATTGTTGGTTGGTATTATTTGTTGGGTCTTGTTAACAAACGCTATAAGTGCATTGGTTGTGACATTTATTATTCTCGAGTTTATAAATCAAATAATATTTTAATAAAATAATTAAAAAGATAATTCAAAATAAATATTAGTTGCAAAATTGTTCCTGCTTGTTAATAATAAAATTATATTTTATCTTACTTATTCAATTTTGTTTAATTTTGTATTATTTAACGTCATTTAAATTATTATTATTATCATGATAATTTTCTTTTATTTCATTAATTAATAAATTTTTTAATTTTATATAAATTGATGATTATAAAGTAATTAACATAATTAATATTAATAATTTTTAAAAAATTGAAAAAAAAATTAATTGATATAGCTATTTTTAATTACGTCAATTGCTTTATTATTTTAACCAATACCCTAAGGACACTAGTTAGCAAGGCCCTAATTTATTTAAGTCCTAAGAAATACTTCCTCTAATCATATCTTGGGAAATGCAATATATTTTCGTCCATGACTATTGGAAAATTGAGAAAACAGAACGAAATAATAACAAAACATTTAATCAAAACCAAGTGCGTTCTTCTTGTAAGAGTCTAATATATTTCTTTATGAACTGCTTTATTTGTGAAGAAACGGACAACAAAAAATCTATACAATTCTTGGTATAATTTATTTCCTCTTGTTGCAACGGTGTGGGGTTTCCTAACAAAGCCTGAAATAGAATCGATCACATGTACAAAATAACAATAATAAGGAAAAAGAAAAGGACAAAAACCCGATTGAGGTGAGAAAATTCCTACGGTTATTTGATTCTTGGGAAGCTGTAACGGGAGAGAATAATAACTAAAGGGAGTGAAGTTTAAGAGAAAAACAAGCAAATTAAGAAAGCAAAAAGGGTACGTGTGAAGGCAATGGCGTCTTGCAGGAAAGAGAGAAACTATGTGATCGAGTAGCCTGAAAATTCCATGGGTTGGGGCCATGGTTGCCTTTAATTATTCAGTCACCTTTTGTAATTATAGGCGCAAAGCTTCAACTAAAGTAATACCAAAAGCACTTTCAGATTAAAGGTTTCAATCTTAGCCATAATGAAAAAAGGGCAATGGCTACCGTTCAAAACCCAACCCTAATACCAACCAATATACCTCTCTTCTAGTTTTCTGTGCCCACGCTTTTAACTAAGGTTAGATACCATGTGCCTTTGTCCATTCACTTTTATTAATCCTCACGGGAATCTTCCACTTTATAGATTTCTCACCCATTGTTTTCAAGGCATGCATTATCATGTTAGGTGGCCTTTAATTTGAACCGAAACGTACAAACATTTGCTCAAATTGCAAGATTAACTTAATGATTTGTCTGTTACTTCCCAACTAATCAAAGTGTTTCATCTTCCCTTCATGTGTAATTGGAGTCTCTTCTCTTGCCCTCTTAGGGTAATATTGATTAATATTTTTGAAATTTTGTTCTGCCTATGCAACTATAGCATCTAATATTCTTTTATCTCTATTAAAGAAGCTTTTTAAGACTCTGTCCCATTCATCGATATTTGAAGGAGACACAAGTCCGTGTTGTCCAGGATTTCGAGTAATTGTGACTCATAAAAGTAGATATGATTTTTTTTCAGATGAAATTAATGGAAATTAATACGTAATCATATATATATATATATAAAGAATTGATTTTGTGTATGATTAACCAGATATTGGGCTTAACTTAAATGCCAATAGGCACATAGTAAACCCAATGCATCAAGGGCCCAAGATCAACTTCAGATCTCTTTCAATGTTATGTGACTTCCACGATCATCATCGGCCGCCTGTAGTATTTTTCGAACACAAATATAATGGCTTGCAACCGTTTCTCTACCTCTGATTAGTTGCCCAAAGTAACTGTCACCTCGTTAGAAATAAGAGACCTGGCCCCACTCTAAGTATGCTATTTTCCTCCCTGCTCTTACTCTACCAAATTTCTCCCAACTCTGTTCTCTTTTGCATTGCTTGTAAGTTTTATTCTACCATGTTTCTATACCAAAAGTTACTAAAAAGATCGTCCATTCCATATATATATATATATATATATATTCAAGCTTATTAATATATAAATGCATGCGATAGGATTTTCTGCTATGCTGTGAATGTGCTGTGCATGTGTATGAAGAGAAAAACTCCTAATTTAATCTAATTGTATTTCATCCACAGTAGAAAATTTCTGTTCATGAACGCATCCTTTCAAAGACGGCGCGATGTAGAGCAATTATGGTTCCCGTTATTAATTGTACCCTGTTCAGTAACTTTTTTTTTTTTTTTTAATCGGTGAAATATAATTCTTGTTTATTTGTGTTAGGAAATTTGTCGTTTTACACTTTTGTTTCAGATCCTGCATGCATATGGATCATGGTACTTTGGGTCTGTCCACACATGAGAATGCATGGATTGCACACCCCGTAGAACTGACATACAATAAATAAATTTACGTGTACAGCCTTCCAAACTATTTAGGCTCCATTAAAGAGCATTCTCTTTTTAAAAAAATGGAACCGATAGGGGGGGAAAAGTTGGCTTTGATATTTGTGGAAAATGTGACAGCCAAAGGATATTTGTTCCTTTTCCTCCTCGTCGATTACTTGAGCTATTGCTTCAACTTTAATACCCCATCCCCAATTTCTAACAGATTTTTACAAAAGGAACTTCATAAAGTATAGCCAATTATCAATTTAAATTATAATTGTTATCAATAAATTTTGATTCACTAATAGTGGAATCGTTTACAAAACTAAAAGATTTGAGTTTGAATCTCAACCGAACATAAATTTACAAAGATATATATATATATATATATTTGTTATGTCAACTATGCAAATCAAGAGATGTAAGCAGAAAAGAAAATAAAGAACAAAAAAAGGGGGAAATTGAAAAATAGAAAGAGTGAGGGTGAGGATTTATGAGTTAAAAAAAAAAAAAGAATACAAAAGAAGGATGATTAATGGTTTGCATGAAAAATGTAGGGAAAGTACGTAGATAGGCGGAGGAGGACATGACCCAATAAGAACCAAAACTATTATGGAAGTGGTCCATATTTGTGTACCAATGGATCTACCCGACCCACGTGTAAATCCTACATGTGCTGCATCCGCACGCGTATCTCAACCGTATGGGGCTTTAATTTCCATTCTTACCTAACTGCTAAGCCGTTATGGCCCTAAATTAAATGATCACCATGTGTGCCATGTCCACTCCCTTAATTTCTCCCATCACTACTTACACTGGATATCTGCATTTTGATTCCCAAAGTTCATATCTTCAATTCAAAGCGGAGCATCAGAACGGAAATACGAGCTGTCAAAAAATGGAGAAAGAATATCAGTAAGAAATTATTATAGAAAGAATACTGTTGAAGTAGTAAAGCTGTAGTGATGAATATTGCAAATACGGTTTTATAGTAATAAGAAAAAAAGAATCCTTG
This sequence comes from Erythrophleum ivorense, assembly GCA_026724425.1. Classification (NCBI taxonomy): domain Eukaryota; kingdom Viridiplantae; phylum Streptophyta; class Magnoliopsida; order Fabales; family Fabaceae; genus Erythrophleum; species Erythrophleum ivorense. Next base: position 612,551 of record JAIUCV010000123.1, on the reverse strand, counting down.
ATGGTTAATTATTGAAGATATAAATGCAAATTTAGAAGGTGATATAGATAGATAGCTAGATAAATATAATTGAAAAAAATTGACATTGAGACGATAAACGCCAAATCCTCGTGTGCTGATTCGACATTTCAAAAATAGAATAATGCGATGCACGAATTGCAACCGAGGCGCCGGTGGTGTGGTAGATGGCAATTTGGGGTTTTCATATTCACATGGAAGGATATATCAGTAATTCCGCTCTGTACACAATTATTTTGCTTAAGACCGGCTCTATTCCAAACGGGACTCCAACCCAAATATATGATTCCCACCTCTCACAGTCATCCTCATTACGCAAAGCTAAGCCCTTCCTATCATTTCCCGTTTGATTTCCCTCCCATTAGCTTCAACGTCAGCATCCTTACGTGGCACGCTTCCATTTGCTTCTTCTTAACAACGGCGCCGTCAAATTCCCCGTTTCCACATTCCCCCGTTCCTGTTAACGGAGTCTGGACCACCACCGCCACCGCCACTAACAAAAGCTATTGCACAATCCCAACCGTTCAAAGAGTGGCTTCGTGATCACCATCTCGTCGTCTCAGTACACGCGCCCACACATACCCTTCTTTCCTCTCGTCTCTTTCTCTCTCCTACATTAACATAATCACAAGAGCCTAACATTTGAAAGAAATGGTGAGGAAGTGCAGAAAAGTTGCGGATGCTGTAACGGAGATGGCTCAGGTGGGTGTGATCACGAGGGCTCGAGCAGCGTTGGCCACGGGATCTCCAAGTTCATCTGGAAGGACCCGCAAGAGGAGGAAGATTAACAACGACGAACACCTCAAATTCTCAGGATCATCATTTGTTCAGCTTAACAGTAGGAGTCGAGTCGTCACTCAACCAGAAACAACGCTACTGCCGGCGACGGAGATGGAGATACGTTGCAGCAGCCGTCATACAGATGAATTCCCTCAGTCTTGCTGTTCCAGCAATGGATCCACTGGGCTTGATGAAGAGAGGACCGATTTCTTAGATCTGGAGGTAGAGAGTTTGCGTTACCTCGTGAACAATTTGACAGGGATTTTTTATAGCTCTCCCTCCCAATGCTTTATTAAACATCCATTTGTTGCGCTCCATAATTGCTTGTCTTTGTCAGTTATTCATTTTTCACCAAATTGAATGTGTCGTATTGAACATATTTGCAGGTAGAGAGCGCTCAAGTTGAAACGTCGACGTGTAACCGCAGTGACGAAAGGTTTTGAAACGACGATATATATTTAAATTTTAGAGTGCTTCCGTTTGTTCAAATTTTCAACATTTAAATTTATTTGAATTCGAAAAAGCGTGAAATAAATGGTGTCTCTCTTGATTCTTTCCGTTTAAAATTCTGTCATTCATCCACCAAAAAAAAATTTCTCATTCAAAATTTCAAATCCATGCGTATATACTCTTTGATTATCTCCGTCTTTGTTGCACAGGAGAGTCATGAGCCTTACAAGCGAGCTTCGAACAAAGTCAGAAGACATGGAGTCAGTGGAGAAACCGATGGAGAAGCTAATAACGGAGGTGAATTCCAACCGTAAATCAACGGGGAAAAAGAGGCCAACAGAATTGGAGCTGGAAGAATTCTTTGGTGCCGCCGAGAAAGACATTCAGAAACGGTTTGCGGAGAAGTAAGTAACTCAAACCAGAATTGTTCGCTTATTCACATTTCTTACCATACTACTATGATCGAAAAAAACTATTGACGGACAAACTGAACCGCAGATACTTATTCCACATCTTAATGGCATTCCAATTCACATAATGAACTGCTTCATTTTCTTTCATCTTGCTGAAATTTTCCAGCAAGCAAACATTCATAACATATATCCGTATTCCCCAAAACTTTGTTGCAGGTATAATTATGATGTTGTGAACGATGTGCCCTTGGAAGGACGTTACGAGTGGGTTAAATTAAAGCCATAAACACTCTCTTCTCCCCAGCAAACCTTCAGGAAAGAAGATGGCGATCCAAACATGCCACTTTCTGACATAATTCTTACGTTTAGTTTAGGTATTTCAATTCCTTTTTTGCTTGATGTACAGTTTGCTTTATCGTTAGGGACTAGTGGGATTCACCTACGTTTGTTCTTTGTACGGGTTATACGGAGAAGCAAGCCTGCGCAGAATTGTAAATTCCCATGGTGAAGAACAAACGGTTCGAATAACAAATTTCTGGCCTTCATTTTCCTTAACCTCCCAAAAATTCGCGTCTGTCTCTCTGTGATAACTTTGCAGGTCTTTCTACTCCGACCTGCAAGGTACGAGTAAAGTCAGTGATAGTATCTTCCCTTGCTTTTTCTTTTTCATTTTCTTTTTTTAACTATTTTTTTTCCTCGTGACGTTAATATCCTTCTTTGTCTATCTTGGCTTTTTCCTTCCGTTTTATTTAATTCAGTGCTGAATATTGTCTTCTCCTTATTTAGCTGTTAAAAATTTTTGCCTTTTCTCCTGAAATTTTTTTTATTTAATAATTGAGACATATATGTCGATGGTTTGGGCTTTTATTTGATAGCAAACAATAAAATAAAAATAAACACTCAAGGGAGAAGACTAACCGGCATGGTGAAAAACTGAAAATGAGGATATGAGTAAGCTCAATGGGGAGAATAGGAGGTGGTGATGGTTTGTTTAATTGCAGGGGGTAAGAGGAGCATGTACGCACCATGGCGTGTAAGTTACGGACACGTGTTTGAGGGCTTTGAGAGCTGATCTTATCCCCCCATGTGGGCAAGCGTTGCAGTGTTGGAACCAAATCAACTTTCACAGGTAAAACAAAATGGGTACCAAACTAAATGATTATGGTTATTTCCAACCTTCTCTCTCCCTCGTTTCTCCGATCTTCCTCGCACCCTAGACACTCGTTTCTCATCTGACAAATAGTTAAAATCACTAATAGGAAAACATTTTCAGTTCTAATAAGTGTTTCTATTCCTTTTGAAATCTATTATCCACATAATTCATCGCATGGTTTATCAGAAACCCATTGTGATAGAGGGAAAAGAACAATTTGGAAGAGGACGAGGTGAAGAATGACTAGAATGTGGTCCTGCAAGAATGCATAGGCTATATGGTGCGACATTTACGTCATTGGTCCTCGTTTTGATTGATATTTTTTGATTTTCTATAAGAGAATTGCATCTCGCGTGGGAGGAACGTGTTTGTCCCGTACTAGGGTAGGGGACATAATATTTAGGCAGTGGCTTAGTGAAGCACATGGTGTGAGATTCGCCTGCGTCTGAATTTCGTGATGTGGCATGGTTGGGTCGTGTAGGCAGAGACGAAGGGGAGGATCGCTTTATAGCATTCAGTGCGCCTGAGGAACCGTTGCATTCCGTTATACTGTAATCATTGCCTTTGCCAACACCAGGGTATTATTATTCAGGCCATATTTTTCCTCGCCACAAAAGGAATCCTGATTAATTCTCTCAGAAAGGGAAAAAAAAAATTGCCGTCTTTTCAAATAACTGGGCTTTTGTTTCTGCCTATATTTACTATGGCCTATTAACTTATTACAACTCGCTTGTTGCTAAATTTAAATTTTGTATATGATACGCTAAATTTTTTCAAGTCATGAATTGTTGGTATGTAGTGGCCAGCTTGTATCAGTTAATTATTTCCATCAGTCACGTTTGTATAGTGATTTGATAAAAACGTAGATTAGACAAGAAATAAATTCATGTTGCTAGATAATGTTCTTTGTTCTAATTATAAGTAGGCCACCCGGGGGCCTCTTTTTTATGGCCACATGACAAAATTAATGATGCAAAATTTCACAGAGATAATAGTATTACTTGGTGGGGAGTCCAAGTCACCGAACGTGATCACTGAATATGATATAGTAGTAAATAAATTTGAGTAATATGTAAAAGGTTTTAGATTTAAATTATTTATATACTAAAAATATAATCAAGACTTTGCGCGTATCTTCACGATACAACGCGGAAAGATATTCGGTGTTCACCCAATGTGATCAACATTGCTTGTCCTTCTCTCAATCGTTCGTCTTTGTTAACAAATAATTAACAGCACAACGACAGGGTTCAATGTACTCAAAAACGAGTTTCACATCAGAAAATAGGAATTTTGCTCTTGAAGATTTTAGGGCTATTATTGTATCTTGTCTTGGTGTCTTTATTAGTGTCGCCGAGTAGGGGAAGGAGCGTTTAAAAATGTGCTGGTTGATCTTAATCTTTGGTGGAAAGGACATAAGTGGGCATAATAGAGTGGATGAGATAAAAGAAAAAAGAGGATATTGGTCGAGTCCTACATCTCCATCTGGATATAAATAGACATAAGGAGACAATGCCATATGGGCTAACATTATGTTTGAGTTGAAACAAAATGCTGACATTAATTGAGCTTAGAAATCAGCATAATAGATGGAGAGAAGGGGCAGTGGTACGACACCGAGACACTAAATGCAAATGTGGTTCAAAATGGTAATTCCGTAGCCAGGAAGAAGATCCAGGTACAAAAGCTTCCTCAAACTTGAAACAGCCACCGCCCCAGAAAAGGAAAGCAGTTTTATACACTGCTTGGGTGGGCCCTCCCCTACACTCGTACATAGGTACATTGTTTCGAAACATCAATTTATGGTTGATGGAGAAGCTCATAAGCATCTACCCTTGAAGTTGATGAACGAAGAAGAATATATGAGAAGTGGTAGTTGATCTGAATTCTGAGACAATTGCTTTCAGGAATTGAATTTAGACGAAGGTGGTTAAGATACATTAAAAGATGGTAACACAAATAGAAGATACTGAAACTAGGAAATGGGTGCACGGTTCGAAGAGAGCGGCGTACGTCTCTTAGTCGGGGTGCCATTATTCTCGGATCCTGTGCCCAATTCTTCCACTTCACACTTTTGGGATCCCTTCTGGACCCCATCTCATCTTTACTTTGCTTACGTGGAATGTTGACTTTTCATTTGTATTGATCTTGACTCTAAAAATTACTTTTTTTTTTTAATTTCATCTTTTAAAAATAAAAATTTCTTAATTTAATTTAAAAACAAAATTCGAATCAAAAATTATTCTTCCACTAAGCAAAATATAATCACTTAACAAATTTGTTAATTGTTAATATAGCATAAACGAAAACTCATATGATCATTAGCTTATAATCTAAATTTTCTCAAGTGTCATTTTCTTTTCATTTTTGTCAAACAATATCATTGAGATAATTTTACAAAACGACGTAAGTCAGCACAAAGAATCTTACTAACCTAAACAACATTATTTTGTAAGAAAATGATACTTGGACTCGTCCATATATGAGTTAATAATAGGATAACTCCTATTTATGATATATTAGTAAATTTGTTAAGTCATCGTGACTTTGCCTAATAGAGAAATCATTTTTATTGGAAATTTTTTTAAAAAAACTAAATTAAGAGAAGAATGATATGTTTTAAGGAGTAAATTATTAATTTATTTTTAGTATTATGTAAAATATGTTATCTAAAGTGACAAAGATATAATTTAAAATAACTTGTTTTGAACTCAAATGAAATCATCTGCGTAGATAATCATAATCGTAACGTTCTAAACTATTTGGAATGACGTAATAAGTAAAAGATAGTTGCTCATAATTATTTGTTCAATTCATAATAGAAATATAATTAACTTTAGTCAACGTACTTTAATTAGAACCGCCACATTGATTAGTAACTAAAAATGGGCAGTTCATGTCTACATCATGCATGATAATGTGTGTAGGGATGGTTATTTGGTGTAGACGGATCATTTTCGAGTCACATTGAGAAAAGGATACCGCAACTATAATTTCAACATTTTGCTTGACCCCCAAAAAAAAAAAATTTAACATTTTTCCCTTCTCGTTTGAACTGCTTATGTCAAAATAATTTATAAACCATGAAAAACTATCTATTTATTAAGCGAATGACGCAATACGTACTACTATTCAAATTCATTCAACAAACAAGCATGGGTAACACAGAACAGCTGGACATGAATCAGTTTATGATCCAGCTATTTATTAAGTTCACACGAACTAAAGCTATATGTAACTATGAACCTTTCAAAGAATTATCTAATATGAAATTTATATATCAATGCCATGCATGAATTACATTGCATATATCACACCAACATCACATTTATAGAAGACAAAGATACCTGGCCATTAGAATTAGAACACTTAAAATTGATTTTTGGATATCCAGTGCTGTAGAACTAGCAAATATACACAAAATTATAAAAGGTTATCGAGATGTTCGGGTTTGAAATTGACGTCTAAAACCGAAGATAGACGATCGTTCTACCAATCTTGGCGAGGCATTGGCATGGCTGAAAAGGACTCACAGACAATGTAAAGGGGAGTAAAGCACCGTTTTTGCGCCTCCAATAATCAAGAGTATTTTTGCGATAAATTTGGCATAGGTAAAAAATTGCATACCTAGAGTGTGAATTAATCCACTATTTATAAAAGAGATGACAGTTGCATAGTGTTGCACGATGGCTACTGTGACTACTATGAGACACGATGGTGATGGAGGTGTTGGGAGCTTGATTTCAACTGAAGAACAAGATCAATTTGACCGTAACTTTTTCTTAGAGTTCTAACATGTAGTTTGATTCCTCTGCATCTATCGTGAAATATGATGGCCTTGTCAATCTTGACTTTCCGTTGATGGATTCTTCAGAAGATTTAAGGAGGTCCTACAAACAGATGCTTACGAGTGAAAAGGAGGAGAAAGATATGGTGTTTGTTGAAAGTGAAGAGAATTCTGAATGGATGCCTAGCAACTCAGATGAGGATGGAAGATTTGAGGAGGTCTTTGGTAACAAGGATGCAAGAGCTATGGGCTTTAGTGTGGTAGAGACTCTGGACGGTGGCTATTCCTGCCCCAAATTTTTCTTCTCAACAAAATTCAAAAAAAGATTGCATCGACCTTGGATAAACTCCCTAATTGTAAAGTTACTTGGCAAAACGATAAGCTTGAAGGCCCTAGAAACTCGTCTGCAGCAAATGTGGGTGAGTAATAAAGTCATCAATCAAGTGGATCTAGGTAATGGTTTTTACCTTGTGAAGTTTATTAATAACGAGGACTTCGATTATGCTCTTTTAGGTGGCCCTTAGATGATTTATGATCAATATTTGACTCTCTATCAATGTTGTTGCTTGGGTTTAGATTCTCAACCTTCCCATTCAATACTGTGATACAAAGGTGCTGAGTTTAATAGGTAATAGTTTTTTGAAGACCATTAAAGTTGATATGAATACATCCTTACAAGCTAGGGGCCGCTATGCTCGGATTTGCGTTAAACTTGATCTTCGAAAACCTCTGATCCCTTTTCTCAAACTTAAAGGCAAAAGGTATAGGCTTGAATATGAGGGTTTACATCTATTATATATGCGTCGCAACTAGTTTGGTCATTATAATGAGGGATTTCCTATTAGAGTTTCTTATCAGAGGGATGATAATGGTCTATCGAAGGATGCTATCAATGAAGCTGGGCCTGATGACTGTTCGATTCCTCCGGCGAAGCAAGATGGACCATAGAAGCTAGTTCAGAAGGTGCGAAGATCTCGGAGGGGGAAGGACAAATTTGTGATAGTTAGGGATCAAATTAATTCAGGATCGAGATTCGTTACTTTGTCTTCAGTGAATAAGGAAGATTCATAAGAGAGAATGATGCAACCCTATGCGGATTCTATGTTATTTTCCTCAGGTTTTGTGCCTGATTTAGTAGGTCAATGTGGATTCCCCGTTAAGAAATCATTTGGTGCTAAAACAAGAAACTCGAGTGGGCCCAGAGCCAACACTCTTTCATCTAACCTGGTACTGGTCCGCTGACTAGCTAGATTTAGAACTTGCCTCAAGCTCTTTCCAACAAATTGGGCCCTTTAAAAAGCCTAGGAAAAGAGAATAATGGGTTTATGTCAGTAGAGCCAATTCGAGATGGTGTAGTGAAGGCCTTGACCATGAATTCTGCTATGCCTCTTAACAAAGTGGGTAATTTTAGTAAAGGCCTTTCTCTTATTTTAATTGATATTTAGTCTAACTCAATGGGCCTCCTCCTAAAACCCCCAAATCTGGACCAACCACTAGCTATTCCGGTGGACCATGATATTAGCGATGTTGATCCCTAGACTTCGAAACTGGGAGAAACACTTTTGTCTCTCAATGAGGATAAATTTGCCTTTGGTATGGCATAATACTTTGTTCCTTCCATGAACCGTTTAATTTCATAGAATATAAGGGGTGCCAGTAGCAGAGGCTTATTCAAGTACCAGAAGCTTGTGTTTGATTCTTATTTTCCTGATGTGATAACCCTGATGGAAACTTGCTGTGATGGGAATAAAGTTGCTGTTTTGTTTCAAAGACTTGGTTAGGATGGTTAATTTGTGGTCTTTGGTAGTGGTGTTTGGAATTCCTTTAAAATCTCCCTCAATGTGCTAAATCATTCCTCTCAATTTATCCACTCTGCAGTGTCCTATGCTGGGAGAGGAACTATTTTTATCACCTTCATCTATGCTATACCTCACTCAAATTTGAAGAATATGTTTATGGGATGACTTGCAACACTTTGTTGGCTTTATTAGCAATCCATGGCTTGTTGTGAGATATTTCAACAATATTATGGGCCTTAAGATGAAAAGGGTAAGGCCCCCGTTAATATGGCTAGGTATTTCTCCTTTGTTGATCATATTAATATCAGTGGTCTTTATGATTTGGATTATGTTGAGTTTTCCTTCATTTGAAAAGGCCCTAAGTTACAGAGGTTCAACCATTTGTATAAGAGGCTTGATAGAGCCTTGGGTAATTCTTCTTGGATTACTTCATTTCCTGACTATTTAGTTAACACTTGAACTTGATTATCCTTCTCTAACCGCCATCCTTTTTTTATTCTTCTTAATAATTTTAGCTCTTCCAATCATCTCTTTAGATTTGAAGCTACTTGGATTAATCATAGAGAGTACAAAGCCTTTCTAAAAGCTCATTAGAGAAACAATTTATAGTTACAAGATGGAAGCCCTTAATCTTTTAAAGGAGAAATTCTGATTTGGAATAAAAAGGTGTTTAGAAATATCAAAAAAAAAAAGAAAAAATCGTCTTAAGGCTTGTTTACGAGGTATTCAAAATAGCCATAATTTTTCTTATTGTAATTTTTTAAGGAATTTAAAAGCTTCAATTTAGTTAGAGCTTGAGGAGGTTTTACTTTAGGAAGAGGTGCTTTGGTTTCAGAAGACTCATATCATTAGGTTGAAAAGAGGATTGTAATACTAAGTATTACCATATTAAGACTATTACTAGAAGAAAGAAGAACAAAATCTACTTCCTTAGAGGCAATGAAGGTGACTAGATTTCTAATCCTTTCACTCTTAAGAAACATGCTATTGATTATTTTAAATCTCTCTTTCAATAGGATAATAATAATATCCTTTCTTTTTTTTTTTTTGGTTCAATGTCTTTTATCCCTAAATGGATCAATCCTTAATTACTTTTATGTCACAAGATTTAACTAGTGAGAAGACTAAGGATATCTTATTTTCTATAGGTGCCTACAAGGCCCCAGGCCTAGATGGTGTCTTTCCTATTTTTTTCCAATCTTAATAGGAAGTTTTAGGTCCTAAATTGATTAATTTTATTTTTGATGCTTTCAATAGCATGGTCAATTTAAAATATGCTAATCAAATGCTTATCACTTTTATCCCCAAGGTGGATTATCTTAAGTTTATGACTCAATTCAAGCTAATTTATTTATGTAATGTTTCACACAAGTGTCTCATGAAAGTGCTTACCAACTATGTTAAACGTTTCTTAGATCAATTTATTTGCTCCTTCTAGGCCACTTTTATTCTTAGGAGGTGTATCCAGGATAATACCAATGCGAGCTAGAAGATCATCCACTCTATAGAGTGCATGAGACGAAAGAAAGGTTTTTTCATTATTAAAATTAACCTAGAAAAGGCTCATGACAAATTGCAATAAAGTTTTATTTCCTCTATTATAGAGGAATGAGGTTGGGAACTGAAATTCATTCAGCTTCCTATGTAATGCATTACCTCTTCCTGTCTTAATGTTTTATGGAATATGGATCTTATAGAGTATTTCGGTCTATCTTATGGCATTTGTCAAGGAGACCCTTTGTCTTTATATATATTTGTCACGTACATGGACAAGATTTCCCATTTAATTAGTGAAGAAGTTAATGTTGGTAATTAAAGACCCTTTAGAATTGGTCATGCAAGTTCTAGTATTTTTCACTTGATGTTTACAGATGATATTTTATTTTTTTAGGAAGCTTCTTTAAATCAAATTAATTGTATTAATTGTTATTTGGATACCATTTGTATGCTTTCCAAGTAAAAAGTAAATAAGGGAAAGTTTTCTTTTCTTTTTTTCTTTCATAATGTTCTGCCATCCCTTTGAGTTTTACTTTCTAATGCCTCTGGATCTAAGGTTTCTTATAATTTAGGAAAGTATCCTAGGTCTCTTTGAGTAAGAGAGGGGAAAAAAACCTCTTATAATACCTTTTCTTATGTTATGGAGAAATTCAATAGAAGCTTGTTGGTTAAAAGGCTTACTACTCTTTTCATGGCAAGTAGCATTACCCTAGCTAATTTGATATTAAGTTAATCCTTATTTATCTTATGTTGGTTGCTAGATTGCGTTCTTTAATTTGTCAAAAATATTTCAAAGGTTCAATGAAATTTTTTTATGGGGGCATGACTTTACTACATGTAAGGCTCATCCTATTAGTTGGGAAACTATTTATTCTCTTATGTGGCTTAATGGGCTTGGTTTCAAGAACCTTAATATGATGAACAAAGCTTGTATTGGAAAGTTAACGTGAAGCTCTTTTCTTTTCCCTCAGGTTTGTGGGCTAATGTCCTTATTAACAAGTACATAACTGTAAACACCGTATTTTGTCCGAATAAACTTCAAAAATAATAACAAAATTAAAAAAGAAAAAAATATGAAAAATAAAAAAAATAAGGAAAAGTTACTTTTTTTAAAAAAAATGGATATTAAAATTTTTCCCCTTAAATTCCTAAAACCCAAATAACTAAAAAAAGAAGAGACACAAAAAAAAACCAAAAATTGAAAAGCAAGTAAAAAAAAAAGAAAACATAAAAACCAAATTAAAAAAAATAAAAATTCAAGAAATGAAAAAAAAGAGTAAAAAAAATCTCTAACTCAAACAATTAAAAAAAAATAGACCAAGATGACTCAACCTATCTTCTTTAAACTCATTGAGCCAAAAAAAAAATAATCAGCCCAATTCAAACAAATAAAAAAGAGAAAAGGAGAAGGATATTAAGGAAAGAAGGAAATTCAGCCCAAGTCTAACCTAATTCAAACCCACTAGCCCAACCAAAATACAATAGACACAAAAAAAAAATTATTAAGGTTGAGGTCAAAACGCAGGGCTTCTGCGTTTTGACCTCAACACCATTTTCGTGCACCTGGCCATTACCAGTAGGAAGCAAAGAGGCAGGGAGACACAGGAATGCAAAAGAGGAAAAGCAGCAGATACACGGCTCCAGAGACAAAAGAGACGCATCAGAGAAGGAACAGACGAGGATGGAGATACAGACAAAGCGCTAGATAAAAAGGAGAAAAAAGAGAGTGAGTGAGGAGGGGATTCAAAAAAAAAAGGAACTTTTGAGTGGGTTTCGAATGGAAGGGAGATGGAGAGAAAGCGCAAGAGTAGAGAGGCGACTAGAGAGGAAGGAGAATAGGGGGAAGAAATTTAAGATTTAAGAGCAGGGTCAGCAAAAGAAGATGGGGGTCTGTGAGAGGAGAATCAGAAGCTAGGGAATAGAGGTTGGTTTCAGGTTCCAGTGAAGCAAAGGAGGCGAAAGGAAACGAAGAAAGAGAGAACAAAGAAGAGATTCGGGATTTGGGGGTCCAGCAAAAAGAGGGGATTTGGAGATTGAAAGGAGACGGAAAAGATCGAGGCAGAGAGCACGAAAGGGAAAGAGGGAGATTTAGGATTTAGAGAGAAAGAGACTAGAGGAGGAGTTCTAGGAGAGAACGGAAGCGAGAACCGATAGAGAGAGGATTGAAAATCAAACCAGGTAAACAGAGAGAAAGGGAATGATCGGGAAAATGGATCAAGAGCTTAATTCCTCCCTCACACATGCTTAAAGGAACACCAGAGGACAGGACCTGATCCTCTCTCATTGAATGGACGGCTTCCTCCCTGATTCCCTTCTACACAGTTTCAAACTATCTCATGCTGTGGTTTTAAATGCTGCTTGCGGCTATAAATCGCGATTGAAGTGCTTTCAGTGGGGGCTCTTGGTTCAACTCGAGAGGTATGTTTCCTTATTGATCTTTCTTTGATTGTGGAAATACAAGGCCATGATTGTTTTGATTTTGGAGCTAAGATTTGAACCTTCAGTTGGTCTCTAATAGTGGAGATTAACCTATCGTATAAGGATTATGCTTGCTATTGTGGTTCATTTCTGCTCTGTCTACCATTCTGTCTTTGCTTTATTTAATTGATATGAGAATCCCATTTTGATTAGGAGTTCAATACTTGAGTGGGGTC